>BSBK01002985.1:1202500-1585000 GCA_027943335.1 Chamaecyparis obtusa | reverse complement strand
AACAGTAAATGTAAAGAACTCATAACACATGATATATTCTTGAGGAAACCCTAGCCAAGGGAAAACTTTGGTGGGGATGGTACCCACAAAGATCCACTAATCAAAAGATATCTAGTTAAGGATGTTGACCCTGTTACGAGCTTGTTACAATCATATAGTGTATCGGTCCAGATTAAGGGACTATAGGCCTTGTTAGAAGCCTCAACCCTGTTAGGAGTTGTAGATACAAAACCTGATTACCAAATGAGCTCACTGCCCAAACAAATAATACAAATGTTTACTGATTACAATATGGTACTACTTACAACTTTGCATCAACAACTTTCGCTACTATCACAATTTACATATATTACATGTTACATTTCAAGTATGCTCGGTACATCTTTATTTATACAAGATACAAACATAATATCTTTCTCTTGTCAGCTTGCATATCTTTATCCAAGAGTAAACATCTAGGATGTCATCTCTTTATAATATTAAGTCATTATTTTGACAAGCAAAATAATCCCTTAATTCATTTACTAGTTGTCTTCAAAACTGCATTGTCGGCTGTACTCTGTCATCGGTAAAATAGTCATAACTTTGTCCGTACTGTCCATACTCTTTTGTGCACTAAGATGGGGTATCCTTAGACACCATAGAGTCTACGTTCAACTATGCAAACTCTGATCATGCTCTAGTGAACGTCGCCAAAACAAACTGTATCGGGTGCTCTGTCAAAATCACTGTTTCATACTTAGACAATTTTAGTCTTCGATCTTCCATACTTACTTTCTAGCTTATGCACTCTTCATAGGGAATAGATGTTGCCATAATGACAACATCTATGTACATACCTCAGCCAAATTGCCAACAATCTCCCCCTTTGTCATTGGTGGCAACATATGAGAAAATTGGCTAAGTGTACAAGTCAAAATCTTAAAATTTGTATCAAAATTATGGCCATAGTATAAAATAAGTATACTATCCTTATATATCCTCAAAATATATACAAAAATTTATAACACTTCATAATACTCCATAGAACTCCCCTATGAGTATCCTTCCTTATCATATATAGACAATTTTCTAAGTATCTCTCCCCCTTTGACAACAATGACAAAATAAAGGGTGGAAAGGGATTTACAAAAATTGTGTCAAAACTTTTAACTTACTGTCTTATTGCAAAGCCGGTAGGCTTGCAATACAATCTGCAAAATCTGTCTTCCAAGTCTCAAAATCTTTCTCCCATGCCTTCTTTATTGATTCTACTACATTGAGTAAAGTACTCAATCCATATGTTGCAATCTGACAAGCTTGGAGGGACTCAAAATTGAATTTCTGAAATGTTGTCTTAGCAGTAAGACATTCATCTAGCTGCTCTTCTATTATAGTCAACTTGATTGAGACATGCTCTCTCAAGATGTTTATTCTGATAGATTTCTTGTTCTTCTCATCATTCAAAGTCCTTATTTCATCATATAATTTCCTGATCTTATTCTCAACCATACTGATCTTCATGTTTAAGCTGGCCAAAGATTTTGGCTCTGCTGCAATTTCATCTTGCTTCTCTTTTATCTTCTTTTCTTCTTCAATTAAAATATTCTCAGATTTTGTACACTGAATGTACAAACACTTTCCAGTCTCAAGATGTTTTGTTAAGTCCTTAATGTGTCTATCAAGGCTGTCAATGTCATTTTTGATATTCTGACTTATGTTCTGCAACATTTCAGCTTCATAAGTTGCCTGAGCCTTAACCTTAGCAATATCAGTTAAATTAGTGAACTCAACATCAAAAGATTTAATTACCATCTTTTCTCTTTCAAGTGGATCTGAACCAAAGACTTTTGTAGATATGACACTTTGTAGCTTCTCAGTCAAGTCTTTCAGACTACCTTCCAAATTCTTAACTTTCTTGTTCTTTCCAATAATTTTGTTTAAAGAGGTGATCAACTCTATTTGATCATCGTCATCAACTTCCTTGCTCAAATCTTCAATCAATGTTTCTATTCCTTTCTCCTTTCTAGTCTTAGGAGTAAGACTAATGTCTTCTTGTGTTTCAATAAGTGTAGGGGCCTCTGTTTCCATTTGCAATTTAGTATGTGTAGTCTCTGTTTCAATAGCCTTTTCTTGCTCTCCCAAATCCAAATTATCAACAATGTTATCCAAACTGTTGAGTACCGCATCATTTGAATCTAAAGTAACTTTAGTTCCTTCAATGTCCATAGATTCTATGCCAATGTTTATGGAAGAAGAGGGAATATCTTCAACTTCAACTACCTCTACTACTGCCTCTGCTTGTTTTGAACTCTGTTTCTCTGCTGGTTCTGCAACTGCTTGATCTTTGCTATCTTTTCCTGCTACCAAGTTTGCTAGCACTTGCACAACTACCTGTTCAGTTTCAGTCTTTACTTGCTCATACCGTCCTCCCATTATTTGTATAATTCTTCTTTTGGTTCTCAATAGGGTCTCAAGTGGCTTGAGGATCTATTTAAGATGGTCATCATCTCTTATCTCATAGAACTGTCTAATCACATTCTCTCTCATTTTGGTATCTTCTTCTTGTGCTCTCATCTTTCTTCTCACAAGTCTGTTGTACAAATCTTCTGGTATCTTTCCATGAATAGTATCAAATTTCTTGTTTGACAAAATCATATGTGTAACCATTGCATTCTCAAGATTCAATCTGTCAGAGGATCCATATAAATCATAGTATTTATTCATTTTGGTAAAGTCTCCATGCTGCATTATATCTTCATTAACTCTTTCTATCCTTGGTTTCCATGATTTCTTCTTTGTTGTCACTTCATCATCTTTTATTTCTGCAACTCTTCTAGGTACTGGTGGAACAACTATTTTCTGTCTTTTACCTGGTCCTGAAGCACTTGCCTTCATTCTTTTGCTCGGTGTTGAGGAAAAGGGTTTCTCTGTCTGACTGATTCCTTGTTCCTTCTCAGGTTCTTCAACCTTTACCTTTACTTGAATAGGGTCTGCACTTGATGCCAAAGGTGGGACTGATAATATCTCACTTTGCCTTATTGCTTCTGCAGTCTTCTTTGCAATATCAAATTTCTGCTCACTCATACCTGATTCTTTTAGAATTTTCTTTATTGTAGACTCCATTCTCTTCTTTGATTATTTCTCTTCCTTAAGTGCCTTTGCTAAACCAAAGTTTTCATCATATGTTCCAAATCTATTGCTATGAGCATCAACTTTACTTTTCAACAATTTACTAACATAACCTTTTGTTTCAACTTCAGAGATTTCATAGCCAAGAGGGTCTATGAATTCATGTCTAGGTTCTACTGCCTCAATGTAAGTGAAATCAGTATCAACCATAAAACATATATCATCTTTGTATTTCTCAACTAGGGATGGAGGAATTCTTGATCTATTTACCACAATGTTTTGAAAAGTTTTCAATACTAACTTTACACTGTCATTAACCTTCTCAATAAGATGTTTCATATAGACTTTATTAATTCTTGCCATATTATTCTCACCATCATTCCATTCAATAGTGTAAGGAAATCTTCTTAAAAAGTGAAAGAACATGTAATTAACCAATGAGGAAAATCTAAAGTGAGTGTATTTAGCTTTCTTTATCTTCTCCAAATTCTCAAACAACTATATTCTCAGAATTTCACACATATCCACAAGCTTCTTCTCCACACACATCAAATAAGCAACGTGTACCATACCTGCTGGCATATCATCTTCTCTAGAGCTTCCACAGAACTTTGTTGTCAAAATCTTACACAAGTATTTTACATCATCTTACACAAGTATTTTACATCATCTTGCTTAATCTTACTAATGACTATACCTCTGTCATTGTATACTGAATTGGTGTTTTCAATCACAATCTTTCTCATGTTTTTCTCATTCAGTGGGATTGCACCAACTTTTGATAATCCAATCACATCATGAATTAGGTTTGCAGTTATGTCAATAACTCTGTCTTCTAACCAAAATTTTCCATTATGTATCCTACTCAAAATGATCTTAGTACACTCCTCATCATCAAATTCATATTTCATAGAGTAGTCAATGATTTCATTGTTTTCTAGATGTTCATAACCTTGTTTCACTGACATATCTAAGTTGTAAAATTTCTTATATTCACCATTAAAATCACTCTCCCTTAGGGTTTCATACTTGCATCCAAGATAACCTTTAACATTCTCTAAATGAAGAACTCTGTCTGGTACAGATGATAAGGCTAAACTAGCATCTCTTTCTAAGGGTTCAACTGGATCTTTCTTATTTCTAGGCCTATTCTTATCCTTAATGTTGTGAATCAATGACACATCCATGATTATATCTAATTTCTTAAGCTGATTCAAGATCGTAGTCGGATAAATACCTTAAATTCGCAAAATTAGGGCTTTCGCTAGATCGGTGCTTCAAACTTCTGCAAATCACTTCCAAACTTCTTTCTTCACTTCCAAATCACTTCTAATCACTTGATAATCATAATAACTTTGATTTCAATCTTTTAACACTTAGCATTTACTCGATCTGACATCGCATTCAATAATTTTGCCACCAAAATGCCAAAAAGCTGATTCTGTAAACCTGCAACCATAAATCTTTTTGCGACCTCGCAAAACACAATATTTCTTTTTGTGCACTTAACCATAGCATCAGTATAACATAAAAAACCTTCATCTAACTACACAAAACTTAACTCATTCAAAATCTAACTCTATGCTAATTCTAAGTTCCTAAACTATAGAAATTTACATAATTTAAGTGCTTAAAGAAGGGTTAGGTAAAGACTCATCCTTACCTTTAGATACATTACCTTCTTGATTACCTTCAATGCTGAATATACCTCCTTGATCTATGCCATTAAATAAATTTTACTTCATCTTCATTGCTACAACAACCTTTCTCTTTGTTTCCTACATTTTCATTCCTTCTTACATAGTTTCTAGGGTTAGGGTTATGTTGATAACCTCCATTGTTCATTCTGCAAAATCTTGATGTGTGTCCAATCTTGTTACATATTTGACAAGTGATTCCATTGGTTCTATATATAGGTATTTGCTGATTGATTTGTGTCCTACAATTTCTAGCAATATGTCCAATTTTGTTGCATTTGAAACATACTATTCCATTTCCTCTTTTCATGTCTTCAGTTGATCTGTGATCTGCATTGTTAGTATTTCTAGGCATTCTTCTATTGTAATTATTCTCAATAACTTTAGATCTTCTACATTCAATAGCTCTATGTCCAAAACCATGACAATTATAACAATAACCATTTAGAGGTTTGAATTGTTTACCTGTACAATCTCTCTTCATATGACCAATAGTATTACATGTAAAACATCTACCTTTGAATTCTCTTTGCATATCTTTGGATGATTCTTCTTGCTTTGGTGGTTCTTCTTGCTTAGGTGCATCTTCTTGCTTCGGTGATTCTTCTCGCTTAGGTGATTCTTCTGATTTGTTCTCATCTAACTTCTTTTCTTCACTGCTTTCACATTCATTCAGATCTGGTTTCTTGCTTTCACTAACTATCTTCAATATGTTAAATCCAAAACCAATTTTGTCATAGAATGGTTTTCCATAAGATACTTGCTTATCAATCTTTTCACTATTTGAATATAGCCTCTCAAGTTGTTGTTTAGATTGAGTCAATTCACCTTTCACAATTTTGTTGTATTTCTCAAGTTCATCATATTGCAGTTTGACTTTATCAAATTCAGATGTTACCTTGCCAAGTTTAGATTTCAGATCTTCATTTTCATTCTTTAAACTTTCATTCTTAGATCTCAAATTGTCATTTCCATCTTTCAAGCTAAGCTTCAGATTTGCTATCTTCAATTCATGTTTAAGGATCACATTTTCTTTTTCTAAGTCTTCACAATCTTCAACAAGAATTTCAGATTCTTTCTCAGATTTCAGATCTTCTATCTTACCTTTCAATTTGTTAATAAGATTCTTTGCATCATCATACTTCCTTTTCAAAGTGTTTCTTTCATCATTAAGCATATCAATTTTCTCAAGAGCTTCTTCAAGATTTTTTTGTAATTGATCCATATCCATAGAGATCTTACTCAAGCTGCTAGGCTTTCTTTGAATGTTTCTTCTCTGAGTAACTGTGCTCTGATACCAATTGTTAGAAATAGGAAATACTAAGAGGGGGGGGTGAATCAGTATTTCACAAACTTTTACTTTTGCCCACTTATGGATATAACAGATTACTTTAATGCATACAAAGCATAAGAAACTAAATATCATACACAACAGTAAATGTAAAGAACTCATAACACATGATATGTTCTCGAGGAAACCATGGCCAAGGGAAAACCCCGGTGGGGATGGTACCCACAAAGATCCACTAATCAAAAGATATCTAGTTAAGGATGTTGACCCTGTTAGGAGCCTGTTACAATCATATAGTGTATCGATCCTGATTAAGGGACTATAGGCCTTGTTAGAAGCCTCAACCCTGTTAGGAGTTGTAGATACAAAACCTGATTACTAGATGAGCTCACTGCCCAAACAAGTAATATGAATTTTTACTAATTACAATATGGTACTTCTTACAACTTTGCATCAACAACTTTCGCTGCTATCACAATTTACATATATTACATGTTACATTTCAAGTATGCTCGGTACATCTTTATTTATACAAGATACAAACATAATATCTTTCTCTTGTCAGCTTGCATATCTTTATCCAAGAGTAAACATCTAGGATGTCATCTCTTTATAATATTAAGTCATTATTTTGACAAGCAAAATAATCCCTTAATTCATTTACTAGTTCTGTTTTCAAAACTGCACTGTCGGCTGTACTCTGTCATCGGTAAAATAGTCATAAATTTGTCTGCACTGTCTGTACTCTTGTGCACACTGAGATGGGGTATCCTTAGACACCATAGAGTCTATGTTCAACTGCGCAAACTCTGATCATGCTCCAGTGAACGTCGCCAAAACAAACTGTATCGGGTGCTCTGTCAAAATCACTGTTTCATACTTAGACAATTTTAGTCTTTGATCTTCCATACTTACTCTCCAGCTTATGTGCTCTTCATAGGGAACATATGTTGCCATAATGACAACATCTATGTACATACCTCAGCCAAATTGCCAACACTCCTTCTCCTTCTCCTCATTCTCTTTCTATTTGTCTTTCTCCTTCTCCTTCTCATTCTCATTCTCGTTCTCGTTCTCCTTTTCCTTCTCCTTCTCCTTGATCTTGTCCTTATCCTTGTCCTTCTACTTCTACTTCTTCTCCTTCTCCTTCTCCTTCTCCTTCTACTGCTTCTCCTCCTCCTCCTCCTCCTCCACCTCCTCCTCCTTCTTCTTCTTCTTCTTCATCGTCATCTTCTTCTTCTCTTTCTCTTTCTCTTTCTCTTTCTCCTTGTCCTTGTCCTTGTCCTTGTCCTTCTACTTCTACTTCTCCTTCTCCTTCTCCTTCTCCTTCTCCTTCTCCTTCTGCTTCTTCTTCTCCTTCACTTTCTCCTTCTTCTTCTTCTTCTTCTTCTTCTTCTCCTTCTCCTCCTTCTCCTTCTCCTTCTGCTTCTTCTGCATCTTCTTCATCATCATCATCATCATCATCATCATTTTCTTCTTCTTCTTGTTCTCCTCCTCCTCCTCCTCCTTCTTCTTCTCCTTCTCCTTCTCCTTCTCCTCCTCCTCCTTCTTTTTCTTTTTCTTTTTCTTCTTCTTCTTCTTCTTCTCCTCCTCCTCCTCCTCCTTCTCCTCCTCCTTCTTCTCCTTCATCTCCTTTAGAATAAAATTTTCCATTTCTATCATCTTTTAGAATGTAACATCTACTTCTAAATATTCTGCAATAACTTACACTTAGTGTGTACCCATACCATAACTCATAAGGTGTCTTATTTGAATCTTTCTTTAGTTGTACTCAGCTCAATGTGTATACAACAGTGCTAATAGATTCTCTCTAGTATATTTGTGCAAAATATTTCTCAATCATTAGTGTTCTAGCATAATCAACCATGGATCTATTCCTCCTTTCAGCTATTCCATTTTGTTGTGGTGTTCTCGGTGTAGAAACATGTCTTTTAATTCCATGCTCATTACAAAAGTTAGTGAACTCATTAGAAATAAACTCACCACCTCTATCTGATCTTAAGCATTTTAATTCTTTTCCACTTTCTTTTTCCACGTTACCTTTATACCATTTAAACATCTTGAAGGCTTTAGATTTCACTTTCAAAAACATAACCCTCATCATCCTAAAGTAGTCATCAACAAATAAAATAAAATATTTGTCACCATAATAACTTTGAGTTTTCATAGGACCACATAAGTCGATGTGAACCAACTCCAAAATATCTTTACATGAATAGGTCTTACTCTTGAAACTAGATTTTGACATTTTTTCCATTTGATATTGTTTACACATGACATGGTCAGGTTTAGATAAGCTCGGTAAGCCTCTAACTTTTCTTTTCTTACTGATCTTAACCATGTTGTCAAAATTCACATGACACAACCTTTTGTGCCACAACCACACATCTTCAGTTCTAGTCATCAAACAAGAAGTTTCAACATTGTCAAGATAGAAGAGATTACCTTTTGATTGTTCACCAGTACCGACCAACTTTCCAATCTCATCATAGATTTTCACCTTTCTACTTTCAAATGCAACTCGATGACCTAAGTTATTCAACTATGCTACACTCAACATATTATAGTTAACTCCCTTCACCCAATATGCATTCTCATATCTAATCTTATTGTTCAACAAGATAGATCCTTTTCCTTTTACTAAGACAAGGTGTATCATTTCTCATTTTAATAGATCCTCCATTATAATGTTGAAGGTATTCAAATTTGTCTTCATCACCAGTCATATGATGAGTACAACAACTATCAATAATCCATGTATCATTCTTGCTAACTTTATAAATACATGATGTTTCAACAAACCTTTCTTCTTCTTTTGAATCTTCTTTCAAAGCTAAGATTACCACCTCAATGTCTGCATTGGTGTCGGTGTTGGTATCATCATTATCTTCAACAAGGTAACATGATTTCTTTCATTTGTCTTTTTAGTCTTGGTTACTTCTTCTGTCATATTGTCAATTGCCTCTGTGATCTCGGTTGTCTCTCCTATCATACTTTTTATCACCGAATGGTTCATTGTCTTTGTCATCATCTTTTTGGTTAGGACACCTAGCCGCAATGTGACCGATATCTTTATAGTTAAAACATACCAAAGGTAATTTCCCTTTGTATCTTCCTTTACCTTTTTGTAGTCTCCTAGCCATTAATGTTTCAAGTTCATCAAGTTCATCCTCGTCACTGTCACTTTCACTCTCATTTCTTATCATGTGTTTACTGCTTGATTTACCAATTTTCAAAGATGACATAAATGCAGACTCAACATTTGGTACAATATTGTTATCATAGTTATTCAACTCAAAAGTAGGCAATTTAGTGACTAGGTTATCAAGTGTAAGAGTGTTACCCGGGGCAAATCTCATTTCATGAATTGTAGAGATTCTAATAGCATAGATAGGCAACAAGGTTCTAAGAATTTTACTTACAACAGTGTCTTCATCAATAACACCTCATGCTCCTTGGATAGCATTGACAATCTCCTTGATTTAGTTACTGTATTGAAAAATGTTTTCCCCTTCTTTCATCTTCATGTCATAAAAAATTCCTCTAAGACTCTCAACTCTTGCTCTCATCACACTCACATCTCCTCCGTGAACTAGTGCAAGTTTTTCCCATATTGCTTTGGTTGATGTACATGTCTTGATATATTCAAATTCAACATTTGTTAAGGCAACATCAATTTCTATCATTTTCATGTTATGTTCATGTCTATCTCTCAACTGATCAATAGTCAAAGGTCCAATCGACAGTTGAATGTAAGCATTTTCTAGGTAAAATACTGCAGATTCTCCAATTCTAGATATGTGCAACTTCATTCTGCTTTGTCATGTCAAGAAGTTATCTTTGTTAAGCTTTGACACCTCTCTCTTATACATCTTGTGATCTTTAAGTTAAGTCCTTTAAACTTTCCTTCCAAGCAACCAATGCGCTCTAATACCAATTGTTACATAACTGAGGGGGGATGAATCAGTTAGTTCCAGTTATCCTACAGTTCCAAATCTCCCAGATGTATATGTTCAAACTTTTCAATAAAATTATCAACTCAGTAAGATATCAACAATAACTTTCTCTTCATCTACCGATTGACAGTCAATTCAATACTGTGTTTACGGATCTAACTAGTTATGAAATGTGTAAAGTAAAATAACAATCCAATCACATCAAATACACATAACACAGATTTTTAACATGGAAACCCTGTTAGGGGAAAAACCACCTGGGACCAGTAACCCAAAATAATTCACTCTTCTAAAGTGAGCTCGGTTAGGAGCCAACCCTATCAAAAGTTATAAAACACACTGTAAGGTGTGACTTGGTTAGAGGATTTATCACTAACAGTTCTCCCTTGACTAGCATTCACTACGGGGTCAACAAGAAAACCAACAACATTCACTGAATGTCTTATTGAAATACAAAAAGACTATTAAGTCCACTCGATTAAGTGATTTTTCTATAACAATGGTGAAACTGATACAATAATGATCTAATTCAAATACAACTAAGATTTGCAGATTTGCAGATCTATGCTAAGCTCAAAATACCTCCTCTGATCAATATTCACTTCAATCCTTCATATCCTCCAACTTGTTCAACTCGGTGAATAATTCCCTAACACTTGGTAATGCCTACGGTTCAACTTGGTTATGTCCGTAAATAGTTTGATCAGTGGTGCATGAAAATAGTCCTTTCACGCGAATTCTCCTGCAATTGCCAATAAGCTCCATACTCAATAATGAATCTCATGTTTCTTTAAATAGACTTCATAAATTGTTTTCTTATCGTCCATTAGATTTTGCCTCTTAATCTCCATCATTCCTTTTACTGCTTCAATCTTCCTCGACATATGCATCTATAACATGTTTCATCCTTCTCCATTCAATCAAACTTGAATGTTGTCAGTCATTAGATCATCATAACAAACTTTATCTTTTACCTCAGAATCATAAGTAATTGTCCAACTCATCAATTAAGTCGGTTGTTATAAACTTTATTTCTTTCTTCCACTCGGTCAATACCAGAATGTGTCGGTGAATACCTGCTCGGTTAATACTATACTCAGTATACACTACATTAGCTCGGTGTATACAGAAATCTTCAATTACCGACCACATAAACTTGTTCAATTGTGATCTTCAATACATAACAAATTCATGTAATACAATCAATTCAACAACATGATGTCATAGAATCATCAATAAGTTACCCAATGTATACCTTAGCCATATCTTTTATATCCATCTCATCTTCATGTAGATATCTCATTCATTTACCATTTTTTCTTCTTCAAATGTTTGTAACTATCATGATAAGTACAGTCAAAACTAGTTGACATCAATGACAATACATTGACTGATTTAATTCCCTTACATATCACTTTAGTAGCTCGGTGATCTCTAATCATTGTCTTTTACTTGTCCATTATACATACATACATACATACATTTGTATATATGTTTGTACATTCTCATCTTTTATGTAGGATTTCAGGTATCGAACATCAACTTCCTTGAATTGTCAGGATGAGTGTGCCCTATAACAATATCTCAATGGTAAGAGAGGGGAGATAACATCTAGGTCTAAATCCAAACCTAAGCCAATTATTGTCCTCAAATAGTGGACAAGTATCTTATCTACTATCCTCTGAATTCGTTAAGGTGACGTCATTTGTGAACCCTTTCTTTGAACTTAATTATTACTTAATGGGTTTGGTCAGTTTTTCCTTCATGTTTATTTATCGAGTGTCTTGATGTGACCTTTGTGTTATTAATGCATTAAAGATTTAATTAAGATTAATTATAAGATTAAAATAATTTTATCTTATGAATATATAAATATTAAATATATGGATATTTAATTAATGAAAATGAATTAAATGTCATTGATTATTTAAAAGACTTAATTAAAAGTCTAATTATGAAAATAAAGATTTAATTAAATATTAAATCAAAATTAAATGTTCACATAATATAAATTGATATTATTTATCAAGTTTCTTATTAAGTGGTGTTAAAGATATTAATTATAATTAAATTAATATTTTAGTTCTAAATTAGAAGGTTGAGTTAAGAGACTTAACTGGGGGATTAGTAATAATTCTTTTTAATAAATTAATGAATTGATATTTAATTATCAATTTGCATATTATTAATATGTTAAAAATATTAATTGTTAATTAAATATTATTAGGCAATTAAATTTGCACATTCAGTTAATATAATTAAATTATAAAATTAAGATTAAAAGTTGAGTGATTTGCATGAATTGGAATTATTAATTGATTAAATAATTTTTTTAAATAGAGAATTATTAAAAATGAGGTAGGAGTTGAGTTCTCATTTTTGTGATTTTGAGTTAATTGCTTTATTTTTTTAACAGTTGAGTTCTTATTCTTGATTGTGAGTTGCATGTTTGAATTCAGTTTGTGGGTTTTCTTTTATGAGAGTCCTTTTTTATCATTTTAGATATACAGGTTTTGGCTCTGGATGGAAATTGAAGGAATTTGTGAAAGCTTGGGATTGTCAAAGTCTTGGATTGTTCTTTGTGGCTTCTATCAATCTGTGGATTAATGTACAGTTTTTAAAATCATGTAGATATGTTCTTTGGAGAGATTGTCTACTTTGTGTCTGCCAAGTTGGATCTTTGTATCTAGAATGTTTGTATTGTGATTCTTCATTTTGTGTGAATATTTTGATTTCAAAAGATATTGAGTTCATTGATTGGGTGAAGAAAATATTATTGTATTGAACCTGTGAAAACCCAGATCTTTGTTTGAAAACAATAGGAAAACTTGAAATTAAATCAATTAGAGCTTGATTTTAAATTTCATAAAAACCTTTGAAATTAATCCAAATTAGAATCACAGGTCAATTGGATGCATTGTACAATTTAGAGTGTAAATTCAATATTAGGAAAATGAATTAAATCGTTGCATTACGATATGAAAATCTTATATATATATATATATATATATATATATATATATATATATATATATATATATATAATAAAAATAAAAAATGGACGAGGGCGAGGTTCTCTTCCCCAATCCCCTTGGTAGCTCAAGGCTTTCATGGTAGATGATGTTGTTCATGACAGCTAGTATTGTCGACGACAATAAAGGTTGTTGTGGTAGTTGATGTTGCCCATGATAGCCAGGACTGTCAACAATAGCAAAGGTTGTCGCACAACAGCTGAAGCTGTGGTGGCAACTCATGCTGCCCACGACAGCAATGGGAGTGGGGCCCGTATTCTCCCCCCCCCCCCCCCTCATTAAAAGTTAAAAAAAGAATAAAATAATAATAATAATAATAACTAAATTTTATAAAATTTAAATTTATTTAATATTTAAATATTACATGTTTAATATTTGTTATATGTGGGTAGTTTATAATATGATTTTGGTTAAATAATATTATAAAAATATTTATATATATTATTTGATCTGATGGTTATAATTACACTACAAATTAGTGAGAAATAGGTATTAACATTGGATTTGAAACAAGAATATTTTCTAAATGGAATTAAAGTTGATATTTAACTCAAAGATGTATTTTATATCAAGACATTTATGGTTTCATATTAATTAATAAGATGATATAATTAGATTTATTAAGACATCACTACATTGTCTATGTGTGTTTTATTTCATGTTGTTTGGTTGATCAACTATTTATATGGGTAGAGTAATGCCCTAAAAGATGATTTTGTTTGTGAAGACTTGAGGTATTTCTATGGTTTTATCTGGGGTTTATGTTGTAGAAATTTCATAACCATTTTGATGTCACGATTATTCATGTGTCATTTTGGGTGTGTATGTGGGTTATGTATGTAATCTTTGAGTTTTTTTTTATCATTATTGTTATTTAACCACAAAAGGTGATGACCATTACTGTGTTGAGTCTTAATTATCTTGGTCACCTTGTTTCTTTTATTATGATTATTTTATGTTCTAAATGATGATCTTTGTGGATTTATGTTTTACTCCATATTTGGAGAATGATGCTATTGATGCTCTTGATGATTATTGATCTTGTGTTATGAGACCATGGGTATTTGGTATTTGAAGTTATTGAGATGTCCAATATGGGATGGACATTTTAGATCCTTGTATAGGATGAGATATTATTTGTTACACTACAACACTTGTCTTTGATGACATTCATGGTTTACTGATTTATGGAAGTTTTTTATGGTTTCAATTTTTCTTTCTCCTTGGTTCTTTTGCTGGGAGCATTAGGTTAGGTTATCTAGGAGCATAGATGGGAAGTGGCTTACTTTGGAGGTGTTGAAGCCCTAAAGTTGTTGCCTGGGTATCCTTTATACGTTGACTTAATAAGTGATAACTTAATAAATGTATTTGGATAGAAACATTAAAAAGATGATTGTGCCTCACCCATGCCTTGAGTGCTAGTACAAGCTAGAATATGAGTGAGAGAAGATGCTTTCCCATCTAGAGAGATATTGAGGTCTGACATAGTTGGTTTTCCTTGTCTATACGAAAGGACTATTGATACCACATAGAGTCACTAGGGGGGCGGGGTCTAGAGAGGCTACTAGGTGACCTTATAGTTGACTTATGTGATGACACTTCCCTATATGTGTTCTAGATTCCTACGTTGCATTTGGTGCACCTATTTTATGTCCTGATCATTTATACTTGATAGTCGTGTACCACTTATTACCATTTTATCCTATATACCATTGCATTAGTATTTCTTGTTTGGTTGTTTCCTTGAGTGAGGCCTGGTGCTATCTCCTCAACACGGTTGGAGCGTACTTATCGGTTCTACGTCGATAGGTGGTAGTGATTCTATTACTATTGAGATCCGACATTCATGACTTTGTGCTTGGATGATCCTTAATGCTGCTTCTATCTTCTTGTTCATTGCTTGGAGACTTTCTTGTTATCAACATGAGATTTATATCTTGTATTCCATTTTATGTATTGTTAGTAACATTGATTTAGATGTATATGTACTTGTAATGTATTATTGTTATTCTTGCGATATGTGCAGTGGAAATTGTATTATCTTGAAGACTATGATGTATCAGTTGTACTTTATAGATTATATCCTTGATTATATTGATGTAATGAATGTATCTTACTATTTAGTTGAGATGAATATGTTAGTGTACTTAATGATTTGTGTTCTTTTCATTATGATTAAGTAAAGGATTAGGAATACTTCAATTTGGGTTTTAAAATGAACCTTAGATATATAATGTGATTATGTGTTGGAATTGTACTTAGTAGATTAGTTAACTCATACATAATTCTACATCACAGAACCCTTGAAACTTGTAATATGTTAATGAGTTACATTCATGAATATGTATTGTCTAATGTTATATTGCTTCCACTTTTTTATTTATTATTGATTGTAAACTCTTAAAGAAAAAAATTATTTAGTAAACTTATTAACATATTTTAGGTTAATTTCTCTTGGGTTCCCTAGTGGGGCATTACACTTGGTATCAAAGCCTAAGTTTCTACATTGGGAACTCTGGGAGTTTGTATGCCCATTAGGTGTTTAGTTGTTTAACTTGAAACAAAAACACTTATGAATTTGGGCTAAACTTTGGATTCCAAGGTTTAAGCATAAGGGTATCCTTATCCTCCCAACACAAAAATATTTCACACAAAATCTTATTCTTGTCAAGAATGTTATAAAAAATAACAATGAAAAACCCCTACCTGCAAGGTATATCTAGACAAAACTAGCAAGCATGAGCTACTAGTTGTCAGAGATCCAAGCATGTAGATCACACAAACTTGGCCATAGACTCTTGAAATGTGGACTATTAACCCTAGCGTGGCCATTTGGAGGGAAATTGATTTTTCTTAACATGTTTTTATCATGCATAGATTATAGAAGACAAAGATATGCTTTCATGAGAGGACCAACTTTCTTAAATTTTGGAGCTTAAATTTTTAAGTAGAATTGGATTATAAAATTCATGAGACCGTCAACTTTAAAATATTCTTAAAAATTCTCAAGCAGTTCCATCTCTATTTTTTAGGAAGCTCTGTTCCATAGGACCCTGACCTTAAAATAATCCTAAAAAATCTCTGCAATACCCATTAAATATTTTAGGAAACTCCTAAGGGTGGGGTCCCATGAAGGGGGCTTTGTGATCTATTTTTAAAGAGCGAGAGGTCCCATGAAGTCAAATAAAATTGTTACAAAATCTTTTTTAAATAGAATATATGAATTTTAAGAATTTGGTTAGTAAATTTGAGATTTTTGCATATATTACTAATTTATAATATTAGTATGCAATATACATGTTTCTATATTATTTATTATATTTATATTAATTAGAAACTTGCTTAGTTGATTTAAGATTTTTACCTATATAATAATATGTTTTAACATAGTAATTAGATTATTTGAAATATATATATATATATATATATATATATATATATATATATATATATATATATATATATATATATATATATATATATAATCAATAAAAGGCCAAAGCCCAAATATTTTATTAATATATATCAAGAATTTACAATATTTTTTGTGGGCACTGGTAGGAAAAAATGGAGCTAAGAAAACCTTCGGTCTTGCCCGAGATTTATTCAGTCTAGATCATAAATTTACAAAGTTTTAAATCCTACCCGGGACAAGTCATCTATTAGCATATGAGGCCACAGACCCTCATTTACAGGTCCATATTTGTTTTACATAAGCTATACATTTAACTCTATAAGTCCTGCTTAGCAGGGATAATAATTTTTTTTTAAAGGCTTCACCTTGCCTATTATTTTGTGGCTAAGTGTTACAACAATTGGTCTATTTACAACTTAATAGACGAGCTCCCAATCTTCCTTTAAATCTACTTGTTCTTGCTACCAACCATCGTGATCCTTTCCAGTATTTCTTCATTCACCAGTTTATCCTTGTGAACATAAGCATTTTATCTCTTTTTTGCAAGTGAGAAAGAAAGATATTTCATATATAATAATACTTCTTAGGAATAGCATAATCTTCATCATATCCTTTCAATAATCTTGTGATTCTTGCATATCCTTTCAGCTAAGATCATTGTTAGCAACATGATATATTAAGTGATGCTTAGATCATAAATATTGCTTGTGACATAGAATCTTATGATAAAAAAAGTAATTTAAATTTAGGGGCTATAAGAGTTGATAAGTCACTCAATCCACATACTTTGTAATCTTTTCATAGCAAAGGAGAGATACCTACATAAAAGCTTCCATAATTACTTATAAGCCTTAGGCCAGTATCTTGAAATAGTCCTGAGTAGTAATTCATCTCAAAGCCTAACAATCCATTAGCTGACCAATCATTGTTAGTAGAGAGAACAACATTCACACAACTACTTGCAGCCCAGGCAAGTAATCTCAAGAAATATCCATTTACTACATAGGAAATCAACCTACTAGAATTCTTTACAAAAACTATTATATTGTAGCCTCAATCTCAATAATTATCAAGACATGATGATTTTTTTTTAATACTCGCATTAAAAGATAGCCAAGTATTTAAATCTAACAACCTTGGATTAATCATTTAAGATGCTTGTCTTCCTACTTAGCCCTCAAAACAAGCTCATATTTTGATAAAAGTGCATTATTTGAATAGATATGTAATTAGACATCCCATATGCAAAAATGGAAAGGACGGGTGAAAGGAAAGGTTACCACCAACTAATGAAAATATATACCCATATTTACGTATAAACTCACCATTATAAATTGTGTGAATCATAGTTTATACCCATAGTAAAAGAATAAATAAATAAATAAATAAATAAATAAATAAATAAATAAATAAATAAATAAATATATATATATATATATATATATATATATATATATATATATATATATATATATATATATATATATATATATATATATATATATATATATATATATATATATATATATATATATATATATATATTTGAGTGCAATTGTGTAACTAAGTATATAAATAAATATGAGAATATATATGCATGTATTCTAGAGATGTTGAAATGAGATAGTTGTGTCAATGAAAACTAAATTGTGAATAAGTAAAGTTACAATAGTGGAACAAAATCATAAACCTATAAGCCTTAATCAGAATTAAACCCATTAAGAAGTCCAGAGCTATTAAACATAATTAGGCCGAGAGGCATCTATACAATGGGAGCATAGGATACCAACATGAGAATATGTCATGTAAAGAAAAAAGAAATGGGGTCAGTTACACACAAATTTAAAATTAAAACAATGAAATTAAAATAAAAATGCCAAATGGAAATGAAAAACCCAAAATAAAAAAGATTATGAGCTCAAAAAACAAAATAAATGCAAAAAAAGGCCATAAAAGGCTAAAATAAATTCCATATGCCAACTGGCATTGGATTTTTTTTTAAAATAAAAAATAAAAAATAACCAAATGGCAAATAGTTTTAAAAAAAATAAAAATAAAAAATAAACGTGGGGGTGGTAACCCCACACCATGCGGTACCCATGGAGGTCGCGAGCATTGGGGTTCCCCCCGCGCTGTAGCAGCAACTGCCAGCAACGTGGGGGAACCCCAATGTCGGCGACCCCCATGACAATGTGTGGGTTATGGGGGTGACGAGGGGTCGTACCCCCGCATCCCCTTCAATTTTTTTTATATATTTTTAAAAATGTTTTCCATATGCCATGGGGGCCGAAGGGTGGTGGCCCCACCCCCAAATCAATTTTTTTTATTTTTATTTTTAATAATATGAAATGCCCTTATGGGCTTTTTTTTAATGTTGTTTTTGTTTGCATGCCTAGTTACATGCTTTTTGGGGGGTTTTTACAAGACTTTGAACCAAACAACTTCACCAGGAGACCAAGGGCCCATTGATATTTGGTTTACTTTGATTGTCTATATATTTAGTATTTTGATTTAAGTATTAGATTTTTTATTTAAATTGTTTGATTTAATATAGGTATACTAAGTTTTTAAAATGAATTTTTTTAATATGGAGGGCAATGCCGTCATATTAAATATTTTGGTTAGATTTAAATAGTGAATTTAAATATATATATTTAATTATTTGATCATTAGTTATTTTAAATTAAATCTAAATGAATATGGAGGGCAATGGCACCATATTCATTTACATTTAAATAATTTTTTTATATGGATGGTAATGTCGCCATATTATTCAATATTTGAATGTATTAATCTTAAATTCTTTTTGTAGTATTTTTGCTAAAGTTTGATTTAAATTTTACATTTACTGTTAAAATATTAGATTTAGTTTATATTTTAATAGTTTGATTTAAATATTAGATTTAATTTTTTTATTTAAATAGTTTGATTTAATATAGGTATAGTAATCTTTTAAATAAATTTATTAAATATGAAGGGCAATCACGCCATATTGATTTAGATTGAAATTATTTGATAATTGTTTAAATAATTTGATTTAAATATTGTATTTAAATAATTAGATTTAGATTATTATTTCTAAAACTTAGATTTAGTGATTTCAATATTGCATTTAGATTATTTGATTTAAATAATGGAATTATTCATTTCGTAGAATTAGTCATTTCAATATTACATTTAGATAATTTGATTTAAATATTAGAATTAATAATTTCAATATTAGATTTAGATAATTTGTTTTAAATATTAGATTTAGTGATTTGAATATTAGATTTAGATAATTTGTTTTAAATATTTGAATTAGCAATTTCGATTATATTAGAATTAATTTTTTACATTAATAGTTTGATTTTTTTTGTATTTTAATAGTTTAATTTAAATATAGTTTAAATGTGGAGGGCAATGCCACCATATTAATGAGCATTTCATATAGTTATTTAAATAGTTAGTTTCATTAAGTAGTTTGATTTAAAATTTGAAATAGTTTTTTGTTTGTTTGTGATCATACATGAGGCTAAAAAATGGAAGTACACATGGGAATGAGAATGGAAGTTAGTTGTGACGAGGACAATTTTCAAGGTGCTTGGTTCCAAGGAACCATAATAGGGATAGTTCAAAATAGTGAAAAACCCAAGTATTTTGTCTGATGTGATCATTTCATCAATAATGAATGAGATAGGGAACCCCTTATGGAAGAAGTATTTATAGAATATATGAGACTGATTCCACTTCTATGTAGGTTGCTTGGATATATACCACTCAGATATTGTGTTAAGGGATTAGATAGTCATTGTGGGTAGAGGGGTGTCATATTTGATAGATTTGTGTCACCTCTTACTCACCAAGAGTTTTTTGAAGCATATCTCCTTGAAACATGTACTCTTCAACCATATTCACATGCATAGTTACATCTTGGGAAAGAATGGATTTTGGGACGATGGACCCCAACAATGTGGAATTGAAGAGTTCAGTATTAGTTTTTTTTAGAGATCCACTACATGTGATAGAGGGATCATATCTTTTTGGGTATCATTATTTTGTATTGCAAATGACAGATCATGTAATCTTGAATATTTTCAGAAAATGGCCTTTTAGACCATTTTATTGTCATGTTGTATCCACTATTCTTATAAAATATTTATTAATGTAATGTTAGAAAATATTGGCTCTCATTGTCTCCATGTTTTTATGGCTCTCATTGTCTTCATGTTTGTATAATGATTATAATCTATTTACTCTATTTGTTCTTCTAATCTAATTTTGTTGTTCTACATTTTATGTTCATGTATAATACGTGTTTAAATATAACACAAAAAACAATCTCTAACTTGACATGCATTATTAATAACAATAAAAATATGAAATTTGAATTCAACAAAATTTTATCGTACTCTCAACAACAATGCAATCATATACAAGTAAATAATATTTTATAAATATATATAAGATTTAAAAATGAATATATAACTTTACAAAATAATAATATAATTATATATATTAATCTCTAACTATAATACTTGGGTTTTTCACTATTTTGAACTATCCCTATTTAGGTTACTAACTTTAGCGTTCTTTTGTACTAGCTATGGTCAAACCAAGGTTGTACTTTGAATCATAGGAGGCAAGAAGAGAATATCAAAGAGAGAGTCGTAGACGTCAACAAGAACACATGATATAAAATGAAATAGAACAACATAAAATAGCACATAATCAAGTTGGTAGACAAAGGTCTGCTAGAAGAAGGGTATAAGTAACAGTGAAACAATTGGAAATTGAAAATAGAGATGAAAACATGAAAAGTGGGAAACAACTTTCTAATAGAAAAGAAAAAGAAATGAGACTCAGATGTCTCAAAAATCAATGATGTGCTCTAATGACGTATTTTGAAATTGCTATTAAGAAATACATTATTGATTATTCCCCTACTTTATGTCAAAATTGTGCTCAATTATTCTTAAGCAATAAATTAGTAGATGATATTAGGAAATTATGTTCACTTTTTCTTCAATATGTATCAATAATCAAAATCATACATGTTTCGATACCCATATTGTCATTAATTTAAATAAAAAAAGTTCCACACATTAATACATACTATTCCACTATAAGTAACATGTAAAGTTCTAAATTACAATGCAACATGGTTAATTAATTACTTTTTGATTTCTTATGGTTGTTAAAATGGTTGTGCTCATATTTCATCGTACTAAATCAGCTATTACCTTATTCTAAACAAAATTGATTTCAATTTTTTTTCCGCTAATTAACTTTACTTTTATTATGATTATTTCTATATACTAATGTTTGTTTAAAAGTTTGCAGCATACCATTCGAGCTATAGCTTCCTCTAACAGAGAGTCAAACATCATTGTTACAAGTCTGTCTACTTCAGTGACCTCAAATGATTTCTTTGAGACTGAATTTGACAAGTGTGTACGAATAATTATAGAATTATGCACACATATAATCAAAGCTGTGGAGAACACAATGTTATCAGTTGGTTATGTTGAAGAACTAGAAATAACGTAGATGGAAGATGCTTCGAAAGTTGTGCACGATACATCTTCAAAAGTAGATGCATTTTTGTAAATGATGAAAGAAGTCTACCACGATCCTTGTTCAAATAAAGGTCACAATACCATCTTAATCATTGAAGAATGTGTGATGTACTTACATCATTACAAAGAAATGTTTTGTATATAGTTCAATCTTATCTTGGCTTTCACACTTCTTACTTCATCTAAATAGTTGTATTGGGACTTATATTTCCCCTTTCATCTATGTAAGTTTCATGAATAGTTTAGAAAAAATAAATTATTTTCACCATTCAAGTGTGAAAACATGTTTTGTTTAACTCTGTATTTCTAATATTAATGGCTTTCAAAAATGTGTGCCATAAAAAGGATGTCGTCAATGGATGTGCCAAATAAATGTCAGAAATTAATTACAAAGGACATCTCACAAATATGTTAGGCACTAAATTTTGTAGATAACTCATATGCTAGTTCTAAGCATAACTTTAATCCCAATGATATAACCATTTTTTCAATAACATTAATGCAAATAATAAACTTTATTTAAACATACCATAATACTAACATTAAGTAACCTTAGATGTTATCCTCCATGATAACCATAATTAGTGTTATCTACAACTCTAATTATAACCCTAACTCTATTACTAAGTATGCTTGTAATCCTAACTCTAATAATACCTACATTACATCACTAACTCTAATAATAATAAGTACAATATTGATCCCAACTCTAAATTTTGCTTGCCATCTCTAATCACATCCCTTTTCAAACCCTAATTCTTGCATTGATTCTAATACTACTTCTAATCCTAACCCTAATCAATGTTATAAAACTATACCAAACCCTTACCCTAACCAAATAATCTGATCCTACACCTAAATCTCACACTACCTATTATATTAATGCTAACTCTAAAACCTACATCCCATTGGTAACTTTATCCCTAATCTTATTTGACCAATGAACCAAATATTAATCTTAACCATAACACTATGTTTGATTCAAACCTAGCCGTAAACCTTACATCCTAACCCTTACCACAATGTCAAACTAACTCTAACCCTAACCCTAACTCTACACCTAGCCAATATATTAATAGTACACCTAACTCTAATCCGTCTTCCCCAACCCTAAATGTACTAAGCATTTACTAAAATATAATCTTTACCCTTAATGTTACATTAAATATGATACACCACCTAACTATAAACATAACATCTTATCCCAAACTACAATCTTAATCTCCTCCTACCTCTAACTCTGACCCCTCACCCTCACCCTAACCCTGAATCTAATTGTTGTCGTTAATGTTATACTACTCATAACTTTAACCTAATTTCTACCCTGACACTAACCTTAACTGTAACAATACCACTAACCCTAACAGTAAAAGTAGCACTAATGCTAACAATAACCTTAAAACTAACCCAAACCTAAACACTAATCTTAATACTAACCATAACTATAATTGTAACCGTTCACATAATAGTACTCCTAAGGTTAAACCCTAACCCTATTTGTAACCATAACCCTACCATTTACCATAGCTAAAATGGTAAACATAACTATTATACTAACCCTAAATATGATACTAATCCTAACTGTAAACATAACATCCTATCCCTAACCATGACCTTAATCTCATCCTACCCCAACATTGACCCGTCACCCTAATCATAAGCCTAACCCTAACTCTAATTTGTTAGATCGTACCTTTAAACCATTCAAATTAATTGTTACCATGTCCCTACCATTGAGCCCAAGTTAAATGCTAAGGTTAAATTTGATACTAATGATAATTCTAACATTAAACCCTAACCCTAACCCTAACCCTAATCATAACCATAACCCTTCCATTTACCCTAGGTAAAATGGCCAACACAACTGTTATACTAACCCTAAATGTAACCATAACTATAACACTAACCTTAACAAAATAAAAAATAAAAAGTGTCATCAAGTTACACCATCTATGTAAAAATAATTAACAATGCCTAAATTATTTTTTTTAAAAAAAAGTAACTTATTAATTTAACACTAACCTTAACAAATTTAAAGATCATAATATGTCTTCAAGTTATGCCATTTATGTAAAAATAATTAACGCCTAAAATAAAAAATAAAAAATAACCCTAATTCTCACATTGATTCTAACACTACTTCTAGCCCTAACCCTAATCAATGTTATAAAACTATACCAAACCCTTACCCTAACCAAATACTCCAACCCCACACCTAAATTTCACACTACCTATTATATTAATGCTAACTCTAAAACCTATATCCCATCGGTAACTATGTCCCTAATCTTATTCTAACAATCAATCGAGTATTAACCTTAACCAAAACACTACATCTGATTTAAACCTAACTGTAAACCTTACATCCCAACCCTTACCACAATGTTAAACTAACTCTAACTCTAACCCTAACTCTAGGCCTAACCAATATACTAATAGTACACCTAACTCTAAATCATCTTCCCCAACCCTAACTATACTAAGAGTTTACTAAAACATAATCTGTACCCTTAATGTTACAATAAATATGATACACCACCTAACTGTAAACATAACATCCTATCCTAAACCACAACTTTAATCTCATCTTACCCCTAATTCAGACCCCTCGCCCTAACCCTAACTCTAAATCTAATTATCGTTGTTAATGTTATACTACTCGTAACTTTAACCTAATTTCTACCATGACACCAACCTTAACTGTAACAATACCACTGACCTTAACAGTAAAAGTAGCACTAATGCTAACAATAACCTTAAAGGTAACCCAAACACTAATCTTAATACTAATCGTAACTGTAATTGTAACTGTTCACATAATAGTACTCCTAAGGTTAAATCCTAACCATAACCCTGCCATTTACCATAGCTAAAATGGTAAACATAACTATTATACTAACCCTAAATATGATAATAATCCTAACTGTAAACATAGTATCCTATCCCTAACCATAACTATAACACTAATTTTAACAAAATTAAAAATCATAAAATGTCTTCAAGTTACACCTTCTATTTTAAAATAATTAACAACACGTAAAATAAAAATTAAAAATTAACTTAATAATTTAACACTAACCTTAACAAATTTATAAATCATAAAATGTCTTTAAGTTATGCCATCTATTTAAAAATAATTAACAACGCCTAAAATAAATTTTTTTTTATAAAAAATAAAAAATAAAAAATAAAAAAAATAAAAAATAAAAAATAAAAAAATAATAATTTAATACTAACATTAACATTAATAATAATATGAGGCTTTAAACGAAGAGTTTTACGTGCGTGATGTTTATAAAAGAATAATCTAACTATAGATCATTTTTGCAATTTAGATATATAATATTTATTATATATTAATAATTAAACTGATAAAAATATTTAAATTTAAAAAAATTTAAATAAATTATTTGTAAACTAAAAAATTTGACAATAAGTATTTTCTTAAAATGTAAAATGAAAAACATTAAAATGATCAAATCTGTCATAAAAATTCATATAACAGGTAGGGGTGACTGTCAAATCCAGGCCTAGTTCAAACCGCACTATAAAATTTATAAGATCACTTACTTTCATTTTTTTTTTAGAAAGGCCCCCACCATGAACCCGGGCCTAACACCCATCTATGAGACCACACCCTAAACAGATTCATTGATGATCAGACGGTCGAGTGTGGCAGAGGAAGTCTTTTGGCAGGTGTGAGTTCCCTTCAGCAGTTCGTGGGTATTTTCCATTCCTAGCCGGACATTTCTTTTCCGGCGTTCCTTGATACTTGGCGTGCCTTCTTGAGAGGAGTCGTGGCCATTAGGAAGGGTGTCTTGCTGCATTTTACTCTCCTTCCTGGTCGTATATGTGTGGGAGGTCTTACGAAGGATGGACGCGGTCTTTGAAGGACGCCAGAGCTTGTGAAGTTGACGTATGTTGCAACTCTGAGATGGTTGTGGGTAGATTTTGGAAGACATAATAATTTATATGCTTCAGGGCCCCGTGTTTTCTGAGTGCCGCTATTTCATCTGTAGACTGTCAAATGTAATTTCCGAGTATCAATAGAATCACTTCAGAAACTCTTTTCTAAAGGTCAGTTCTTGTATTACAATTCAGTTAATATACGTGCTCTCTTAATATTCTGATGCAATTACACACTTTCATTAATCAATGCAAAACTGAAACCAAAATCTTCCTAAGACAAGTGAGAAAAGGGGAAAATTCTTGGGTCAAACTAGGCAAGGATTCTTACAGATTATGATAATGTTGCTGCAGTATTTGAAAGTTTGAGTCATTGATGTGTTTGTTCAAAGCCTCACAAACCTTAGACTATGTCGTCAGGAAGACACAGTAAGTGTGCAAAATGTGAATTGCAGTCCTAGAAGGTTCTAAACAAAACATAGGACAGTCAATGACAAGTAAAAGAGATGATACAGTTATATGAATGTTGAAAGGGGAAGAAATGAAAATTAAAGCCTCCCATGAAGAAAACACGCATAAAGAGAAAAGAGAAATGATAGTTACAGGCAATAATGGACAATGGAATGGTTTGTGAGTTTTATGGAGAGCAAGAATGACAAAAATCTATCCAAAGGGAATAGCAGTGAGCAAGGATAAATAACAGCGGTTGCTGATTGTCAACACAAATGATGGATGGCAAGAATTAAATGACAGTCATAAGGATGTTCTTAGTAGTCATTTAGTAGTCATGAGAGTGTCGTAAGTGCTCTACATACCTAAGTTAATAGTAGATGAGTGAAACAAATTCAGAAGACACGCAAAACATCAAAGAACTTATGGAGGGAGGTTAGAGTGAAACACAAACTAAAACAATCATGAAGATAGAAGACTGTGATAGGTATAAGAAACATTGCAAAGTCAAGTTTACAATAAAGAGAGGTTAAATGAGCAAGAGGATAGTTGGATAGAGATCCCTGCTATACTCATTTTTGTGTGATAGTGATGCCAACGAAAGATAGCATCCTGTTTTGAGTACAAAGACAGTCATGTCCTAAATTATGAAAAGTCAAGGCCATATAATGTATGGAAGAAACAAGTTTTGTAGAGTACAAGTATAAAAAATTGCTATTGCATCTGCACTTTCAGGGTATTAATAAGCTATTTAATGTAGAAATCTAAAAATATTGGTCTAAGGCTGTCGAAGAAGCATATAATAGAGTTGATTGTGGCCATAGTGGGCGTTTGGTTTTGTTGTAGTTTGTAATGATGAAGCTACTGCAAGCTGTCATAACAGTGTTTTGAAGTGTATGGATCCCATTGCACATGCTGAAGCTACAGTTATAAGAAAAGCATACAAATACAAGGTAAAATATTGGCTGCAGAGAACAGGACCCTGCATGCTGAAGCACAATGCATGGTTATTTGAAAACAATTTAGAGTTGAGTAATGAGTTTTCTCATATCCAGTTCCAGATAATTAAGTTGCAGACAACTTTGCATCAAGTTGAGAACAAGGAAGTGTTAGCCACTTCTCAACTTATGTCTATAGTAAAATGTTGTGCACATAGGAAGATTGTCCAGTAAGGCAACACAATTAGCAAAGAACATCACATTTAAGGTCATAGATGTGTATCATGCTTCTAATGCATTGTTACGGATATCCCTACAAGAGAAAGCAAAAGGGAGAGCTTTCCACATATTAAGATGATAATTAGAAGTGTGCAAATGATTGGGCCAACCAAATCGGTTCTTTGCAATGATGCCAATGAAGAAATCAATTCATGCATCAATTGAATAACAATTCAGATTATAAAAATCAAGTATATATAGAAGAAAATAATTTATTGCAGCCATTTGAAAATAAATTTGTTAATTCACCAAGACGTGTAGGAATCAGGATGAGAGAAAACTTATGGACCTTACCGACTTACAACTCTTGGTTTCATTATTAAGAGTAATTGGGAAGTATACGTTCACAGGCACAAAGCACACTAGACAATAATTTGTCCTCCCACTTTAGATAATGGTGCCAACCTTATGATATTATAGACAATATTGATTGTGTGGCAAATGCTGTAACAACTCATCAAGGAAGTCATGGTAGTATAGAGTTGGACATAACCAAGATATTGAAAGAAACATCACTACTGCAGCAGAAGTTAATTATAGAGAGGATCTAAGGATTACAAATTTCCAAGGGTTGGTTTGGGACCTTCGTGTTGGCAAAAGATTCAGTTGACAAAATTAAATGTAAGGTCTCCAAATTGAGGTATACCTGATTTTTTGCCCAAAGTGACAATTCCACAATATAATTTGTTTACAAATAGCATTCTATAATTAAATCAAGCCAACTGAGAGAGATAAGCCTTCTACCATATTCTCTCAAGCCAACTAAGAGAGATAAGATAGGATGAGATGCCCATACTATTTATGCTAAAGAGTATTGATAGAAGATGAATTCTTTGTAGTTAATGCATGTTCCCAAATCTCTCCAATATCAACCGACCGATACAACCTATGATCTTCGATGCCCACTGCATTGGATTTCTTAGACTCCTAGCCATTAATGTGACACTTATGTGCATTGAAAATGACATCCAACTTGGGAGACTGACACATAATCTGATTTACTGAGAGCAAATTGAGCTCCATGCCCAAAACATAGCATACATTAAGAAAAACAAGATTTCTCCCTCTAAAAGTCATCTTAAATTGCCTTTGTTGACAACTGTATACTCTTCACCACCACCGAAGATTACTGAATTGGAGCAAGCCTTATACTCCATGAACCAATCCCTCTTGTTTGTAAAATGCCGAGATGCTCTTGAATCAATATACTGTGTAGAAGACTTTGCATGATTTGCTGGTCGTTTGGCCATGAACGCATAGAAGGCTGACTCCTTTGAAAGCTCTGCGACATGAGCCTTCTGTTGAGACCCTCCTTGTGTTGGTGTTCAAAATGGACGCTTATGCTCTTAGGCTGCCAATATACCCTCAGGCTGATTTTAGGATTGGTTAGTTCCAAAATGTATAAGGATCTTAGGGTAACTGGACCAACTATAGGGACAAGACTGCCCTCTTCACTTCTGGCTCTGCAAAACCAAGGCGGGTGCACCTAACCCAGTGAAAACTATACTTCACACACCAAAGACTGGGTCTAAACAACAGATTGAATAGTAAGAAAGTGCTAAATGCTAACCTCACATTCATTGACTCTCCATTACTATAGGGTATTACTACTATCAACCAAATATAATTAAAACTTGAAAAGTGTTGATATCTAGAGATGGAAAGAAGTAAGCAAGAACCAATCCAGCATTGAACTCGACTGAATATACTAATCCCTGATCAGTGCCGTTATCCATTGGGCAAATCTCAAATACAGACATTGAAACATGAACCAACTATTTTCAAAGACTCATAGCCATAAACACAAGTATTTCAGCCCATCTACTACTTATAATATCCTTTTGTAGACAAATCAAAGTGAATCTATGTCCTATCCAAAGTATATTTCACTTGATCCTAGATCAAGAACTGAAGACTAGAACATATACAAAGGTAACCCTATGCAATAGATCAGAAAATCTAGAATTCACAAGATTGACACCAAGGAGAGACTTGAAAGCTTTAAATAATTGTATTAAGTATACTGAATCATGTACATGTTCAAAGCAGAGAAGAGAGAAAACCACTTCAATAACCTGTAAAAGACTTCAAGGAAATTCTATTCAATCTAATACAATATGATACGGCCTGCTACAACTCCTTGGAACTAATCAAGATCAGAACCCTTTCAAAATAAAACATCTTTCTTCTTATACTCCCAGTCACCTTGGAATCCTCAAAAAGGATGCATCAAGCTTCGGGTGACTAGGGTTAGGGTTTCAACAACTCAACCAACCAAAAACTACATCAGATTTTATTGCAGGGGAAGAAACATAAGCAACCCGGAGAAAAAGGATCTCACACGGATCTGCAATCATCAAAATCCACGAGGACAGTACAAAACAACAAGGAATTGCCATGAACACCAGTCAAATCGGCCACCTGCAAACATATCTCGAGCACAAAACCATACTTTTGGTACAAAAACATCATGCCACCTACCACAGGGACCTTCAGACCAATCTGCAACAACCAGCGCCACCAAATCAATCGAAACCGGCCATTAAAACCATAAATTTTGGTACCTTCTGTCGCTTGAAACCCTCTGCAAATTTGAATTTGAACTTCAACGGTCATTTAATGGCTTTAACAGCAAATCGGCGGTTTACATTTAAAATCAGATCAACTTTAAGTCGCAACCGTTAGATCTTCATGTTTCACGGTCTTTTATGGTCTTAACTCAACTGGCACCCTAGGTTTACCTCTAGCGACCATGCGACAAGGCATTTCCAATTCGCGAAGAGAAAACCTAACCCACCGATTAACTCCGCGACTTGGCGACCCAAAGAAAATCTAACCCTGGTCCCACATTTAGCAAACTAGCGACAAAAGGTCACCGCTAGTTCGCAAAACATTTTATCTATCCGCTAGAAAGTTTAGCGATTCTGCAAACGCTTGTTCGCTGGACCGCTAAAACATTTAGAGAACCGCCGCTATCTCACGCGAACGAGCAAAGCCTTGGAAATTTGTCGGCCACTAAAGCACTTACCCCAACCGCCAAAAGACTGAGAAACTTTGACCGGGCCTGCATCAAGAAGATCGACGGCCGTCTGAAGTTCGCATACCCATCCGAGATTCTATCAGATTACACGCCCACCGTTAGATCGAGAATCTCCTCCCATCTCTGACAACCATTTGATAGGAAACAAAATCAACGGTCGTCGCAAGATCTTAAGCCTTTGACAAAACCCATAAGATTATACGCCGTTCGTCGATTCTCTGACAGGATCAGGACCCACTGACACATCCGGAAACCAGGTCCCACTGACAGCATGCCAACGTGTTACTACATGGACCAACCAGAAGCCGCCAACTGCGCATACGTGTCAACGGACCCACCTGCCTTCCTAAAGAGAATCAACGGCTGTTGCTATACCGCTGCATTAAAAATCGAGGATGTTATATCAATGGTATAACGATAGCCACAAGATTAGATCGAACTTTAATCTGCCTGAATGCCAAGAAAACCGGTCCCACTGACAGGATTCCACCTCATACTATGTGGACCAATAAAAAACCTCCAAATCAGAATACTTGGCAAGTGGACCCGCACGAGAAAAAGGCTACGTCATCAGGAAAGATCAACGATCGGCGTAAGATCTTAAGCCTCTGACAAAGTCTATGAGAACTTACGCTGACCGTCGGATGGAAATGCTGTCAGAAGATTGGGCCCAGAAAACACTAAGGCCGAAACATAGGAAAAATTAAACGCTAAGACTTAGGCTTTCGGGGAAAAAATTAGGCGCTGAAGGCTTTAGGAAAAATTAAATTCGCCGGGGGTAGAAACTTAGGAAAAGTTAACACTGGGGCCGACCAAAATATAAAACACGTGCATTTAAAAGTTTTAAGTGACCCGAAAAGGTAACATGAAATTAGAAAAGGGCCAGGATTTTTCAAAGGGTTTTTGTATGCAACGGCTACATTTCAAAAATTTGAACTAGGGCTAAAGGCAGAGACCTAAAAATAACTGCAGAGACCAGGGGAAAAGGGCTAGAGCCATGAAATTTTTTTGCACGTGCCAACACCTTGGTTGGATTTTAGATCAACTAACTGCTTTCTACATAACTTCTTCATATGACCAAGTTTACCACAATAGTGATATGTGATAAATTTCAGATTCTTTGAAGAATCCTCAGGCTTGCCTTGCCCTTCTACTGAGTGACTTGCCTTTGTCTTTGTCCTTGGTAGTAAAAGCCTGTTCCACACTTACTGAATCATTGCTGCTACCAAACTGCTTTTTCCATTTGCTCTGTTGCAAGAGTTTTTTGCACAAATCGTCAAAACTCAGATCAACATTGGTAGATGTGATGTTGAGTGTCTTTATGAAATGCATTTAGATATTATTAGAAATATTCTAATATTTACTAATGCTCTATCTATTTAGATAGTTTCTATTTTTTGTATAAAGTTCTTTGTAATATCATTCATTCATATTCAATACATAAACAATATGTTTAAAATTGTTTATGGTCTCAGAGTGAGGCTTATTCATTTTCGAAATTTCCAGAACTCCTAAGTCCATTAGTGAAACATTATAGTCTCGTTTTTTTTGGTTTTTCTTCTGCTCGCGACTTGTATTCGCGACCTGCATCAGTTGGTATCTGCATCCGTTCGCGACCCGCATCTGCAACCTAACTGCATTCGTCCGCGACCTGCGTCCGCGACCTGCATCCGCGACCTGTGTTTTCTTCCCTGGTTCTGACGCTACCTCATTCCTCATGCAGCACATCTGAGAAGCACGCTTTTGTGTTAAGGTTCTTCATTGAACCTTCGATATTTATCTGCAATTTCTTTTCGGCCTCCTGTTCGTAGTTTTTTTACTAGAGCCGTTTTGGCTCCGAAACCCTAATTTTCGGGATTCGAAATTTTTTTTTGATAACATATTTGTGGTGGGTTTCTTAAGATCTTATCTGGGTCTTTGTCAGAATTTTCTGGGTACATCATTTTTCGTGTCTCGATTTTTGAGCCAGCGGATTTGCATTCTGAATTTAGTTTCTTTCTGGGTTTTCTGATTACTCTTCTAGGTACGTGTTGGATCTTTCTGGGTCTGTTTAAAATTTGCCTCAAAATCTGTGCAAATGGCATCTCTGACCAATTTGATGCTGGAAAACAGTCAGCGGTTCAATGGCAGCAATTATAACACTTGGAAGCAATGAATGTTGACCATCTTCGAGTATCGTTGTCTGGATGAGCTTGTTTTAGGCACTGAGACTCGCCCATCCTCCGTTCAAGCAGATCAGGATAAATTCGATGATCGGAATCGAGAAGTTGTTATGCTTCTCAAGCTCTCTGTCACAGATGATCAATTGCCTCAGATTCCCTTTGGCAAGTTTGCTGCAGATATCTGGAAATATTTGAAGGAGTTGCATGAGACTTCGGACAAGAGTCACGCGTTCTTTCTGAAGAATCAGTTGTTCTCTCTTATGATGGATGAACGAATGTCCTTAAAGGAACATCTCATGAAGATTAAGGACATTCGTGATCAGCTTGACGCCATTGGTCGGAAGATGGAGGAAGAAGATATGGTAGTTATTACTTTGAAAAGTCTACCTACATCTTATGAGCATTTCATAGAGACTCTCAACATTACCTCAACTAATGTTGATCTGAAATTCCCGGAGCTGTGCACCAAACTCCTACAACAGGATCGCTGGAAGCAGCAATTTGGTAACCGTACTTCCTCATCCTCGTCGGAACAAGCCTTTGTAGCAAAATTCCAGTCTTCTCAGTCATCACAACAGGGTAGTTCGCATCAATTCTCAGGCAGCTTTTAGCAGAAGAGTGTTCAGTGTCATTACTGTCACAAGTATGGTCACATGAAGAAAGATTGCCGTTAGCGACTCGCTTCTGAACAAAAGAAGCTAGGAAGGTCAAATCCAAAGGCAAATGTTGTTGAACATTTGGAACACTCTGAGCAAAAGGAATCTGCTTTCTATGCGTTTATGGCTAAAAGCCCCTCTGATTTAGCCCGATCGTCTGCTTGGTATATCGACTCTGGTGCGTCACGTCATTTCTCTCATCGGCGTGACTGGTTTACAGATTTCTCTCCCTACAGTGATTCAGTTGTGTTTGGTGGAGGAGAGGAGTTCAAAATTGTTGGCAGAGGAAATGTCCGGATACAATCTGGTGGGTGTCAACTCATCTTTCTCAATGTATGCTATGTTCCTGGTATGGCTCTCAATCTGCTCTCTGTGAGTCAGATCATGAGAAATTCTCCTCAATTGGATGTGGTATTCAGTTCCCAAAAATGCTCCATTATTGATCGAGAGACTCATCTTATTGTTGCTACTGGTCTAGAGGATCATGGCCTATATCGACTTACTGACACTGGTGATTCTCCTGAAATAGCTATGGCAGCTCGTGATTTATCTCTCAGTACTTTGTGGCATCAGAGATATGGACATCTCAACATCCAGTATCTCTCTTAGCTATCCCGGGAGGAACTTGTTTTTGGGCTACCTCCGATTCAGATGCAGCATCTTGGAGTATGTGACGCCTGTCAAGTTGGCAAACAACATCGGACTCCCTTCAAAGATGGAGATTCTTGGCGTGCATCTCAGGTACTTCAATTACTTCATGCTGATATTTGTGGTCCTATGAATACATCTTCAGTTACTGGTTGCAAATATTTTTTGCTTATTGTTGATGATTTTAGTAGAAAAATGTGGGTGTACTTTCTTAAACAAAAATCAGATGCACTTAGTACATTTCAAAATTTTAAGTTGTTGGTTGAAAACGAGTCTGGCTGTAGTATCATTTCTCTTAGAACTGATAATGGGGGGGAATTTTGTTCTCATGCATTCTCCGGTTTTTGTGCTGAACATGGCATCAAGCGCCAATTCACCACACCTTACACTCCTCAGCAAAACGGTGTTGTTGAGCGTCGCAATCGTATGATTGTTGAGATGGCTTGTTCTATGTTACAACACAGGAGTGTTCCTAATAAGTATTGGGCAGAAGCAGTGTTTACTGCTGTTTACCTTCTGAATCGTTCCCTTACTCAGGCTGTCAAGAACAAAACTCCCGAAGAATTGTGGTCTGGTCGTAAGCCCAAGATCAGCCACCTGAAGATTTTTGGCTCTCTTGCCTATGTCTGGATTCCTGATGCTAAACGTTCCAAATTAGATTCCAAGACTCAAAGACTCATGATGACAGGGTACAGTGACAACCATAAGGCCTACAGATTAATAGATGTCGACATTGATCATCTCATGTTTAGCCGTGATGTTGTTTTTGATGAAACTCGAGGACCTTTTCTGCCTTCCTCTGAGCAGTATTTTGAAGAACAGCCTCATAGTATTCCTCTTCCTTTAGCACCATCTGATGAGAGGGATGCTACAGCTACTACTTACACTGGACCACCTGATACTGTTGAAGCTCCTGAGAATGACCCTCTTCCCGTTGCTGCCCTTGAATCTCCTCCAGCTCCTCTAGAGATTGGCTCTTCTACTTTCTGACCCAAATGGTGGGTTAAAACTATTAGTGATCTTAGGGATGATGAGCTCATCGAAGGTAGAGTTTCTCGAAATAAGAGCAAACAAATAGTTAATTTTGCTCTTATGGCTAACATTCATAGTGTTTATGAGCCCTAGACTTATTCAGAGGCTCAAGGTATCCTTGAATGGGAACAGGCTATGGAAGCTGAATTTCAGAGTATTCAGAAAAATCAAACTTGGGTTCTTTCTGATCTTCCTGCAGGGAAGAAGCCCGTTAGCTGCAAATGGGTATACAAGGTCAAATACAAAGCTGATGGTACCTTAGACAAGTATAAGGCTCGTCTTGTTGCTCGAGGGTTCTCACAAAGGGAAGGTATTGACTATGAGGAGACTTTTGCTCCCACAGCTAAAATGAGTACCATACGGCTTGTTCTTGCATTAGCAGCTCAGTTTGGTTGGAAAGTTCATCAGATGGATGTTAGGAGTGCTTTCTTGAATGGTGACTTACAAGAAGAGGTCTACATGACGCAACCTTTTGGATTTAAGGTTGCTGGTTAGGAACACAAAGTTTGTAAACTTATCAAAGCTCTTTATGGTCTGAAACAAGCTCCTAGGGCTTGGTACATGAAAATTGATAAATATCTAACCGATCATGGTTTTCAGAGGAGTCCATCAGATTCAAACCTATATATCAAACATGTAGGTGATGATGTCTTGTTTATCGTTGTTTATGTGGATGATTTGATCATCACTGGAAGTTCAACACATTTGATCACTGAGATCAAACAGGATTTGTGCAACACTTTTGATATGACAGATTTGGGACTCTTGCACTATTGTCTCGGAGTTGAGGTTTGGCAGATTGAACACAGTATCTTTCTTTCTCAGTCCAAGTATGCTAGAAGTCTTTTGGACAGGTTCAGAATGCAGGATTGCAAACTTGCTCTCACTCCTATGGAACCCGGGCTCAAATTATCAGCTCAGTCTGATTCACCTGTTGTAGATGAATCCTTGTTTAGACAACTAGTGGGTAGTCTCATTTTTCTTATTGCCACTAGACCTGACATTAGTTTTGCTGTAAGCTATGTCTCCCGCTTTATGACAGCACCCAAGACTGATCATTGGACAGCTGCAAAGCGTGGCCTACGCTATGTTAGTGGTACTCTTGATTATGGTCTTCTATACACTCAGAAGTCTGATTCTACACTATGTGGCTACACAGATTCAGATTGGGCCGGCTCTGTTGATGATCGTAAGTCTACCGCTGGATATGTGTTTAATTTAGGATCTGCTGCTGTGACATGGACTAGTAAGAAGCAACAGGCGGTGGCCCTGTCTTCGACTGAAGCAGAGTATCGGGGAGCAGTTAAGGCAGCTTGTGAGGCAGTTTGGCTTCGGCAGATGCTTGCAGATATGCATGTTCCTCAATCAGGACCGACTCCTATATTCTGTGATAATCAGGGAGTACTCAAACTGGCAAAGAATCCGGTCTATTATGAATGAACCAAGCATGTCGAAACACATTGTCATTACATTCGTCAGCTGGTTGAAGAAATCTATTCAGTTGCTGTATGGTCCCACCTTAGAACAGTCTGCTGATATCTTCACCAAGTCTCTCGGTTCTGATAAATTTGTAAAATTCAGGGAAGCTATTGGTGTTATTGATAGATTGAGCATTATGGGAGGGTATTATAAATATTCTAATATTTACTAATGCTCTATCTATTTAGATAGTTTCTATTTTCTGTATATTCGCTGTGTATATATGAGCTTGTAAGCTCTTTGTAATATCATTCATTCATATTCAATACATAAACAATCTGTTTAAAATTGTTTAGATATCTTCTTCTTCCATCTTGCGACCAATGTCCTCTAGTTGATCGTAAATGTATTTCATCAATGATCTTGCAAAGACATTTCCTCATCCATCATGATTGAGAACAACATATTTTAAGGAAGAAGGCCCTACTTTTATCTGAATGTTTGTGCAGAAATTTTAGATAAGTTCAAATCTCTGCAGACATCTTCCTTGAGGGAATTTCTGGAAGCATCTCATCTATGACATATAACTTGATGAGCATAATGACTCCATGATTATGCTCATCGAACTTGTCTTGGTCTTTACCTGCAACTGCTGGACGAGTTGATTTACCAAGTACAATATGGTCAAGACACATGTACTTGAAAATGGTGAACATCTGCTATTTCTAGGTGTTTTAATTTTTCCCATTAAACTTTTGGCTGCCTTCCAACATGATGTTGGGTAATGAAGCCATCCCATGCTGTTTCCTTATGAGCATTATATAGATCTTCAAAATTGCCTCCTTTCAACTCACCAGTGAAATGGTGTGCCTTTCCCTAATGTATGGTCCAATGGGTGAGATGCTTCTGTGAAATGTTTTATAAACTAACTGTAATACCCAATATGTACAAGAACTTGAGCTATGTGCTTTGATGTTTCTAAATTGTTTATTAGGTTAATCTTGTCAAGATTTTTTTTCATATCTGGTTTGTGTGTTACATGCATCAGCAATTATCCATAAGGCAAGAGCCATATACATCAAGTCAATTTTCTTAGAGGAAGTATTTCTCAATACATAAGCATCAATTTTTTATTTGAAATTGAATGAAGGCACTTATGGAACTATAAATAGGATTATCTCTAAAATCTTGGGGGAACATTATAAGGCCTGTATGACGTTTAAGCATAAGCAACTATTTTGAATTCCAACATAGATGTTTTAAGCTTCAACTATTTTGATTTGATCATATTCTCAAAAGTTAGCTAGAAATGAATATAAATTTGTTGTTGGGAAATTTCTTTCATTATATGCAATGAATGAAATTGAAATTCCTTTTTGTATTGACTTTGAGATTCTAGCAATCACAAGCAACTCTTAGTTGTTTGGTGTAGTTTGTCGGTATGGTAACTACAGGGTGTATGCAACCACTGGTTGATACTCTGAATATAATTCACACTTTTAGCAGTCTGTATTTCTTCATAGACACAAGCACAATTTCTAGTATTCATTTTAAAAGGCCCTTCAACTGGTACTACACTAGCTATTGAATCTAACTCGTGGACTTATAATTCAAAAGGCAATCACTTCAAGTTTCTTTATGTCCATAAAAATACCATTTTATGTTGATTAAATATCTCTGCTGTAAAGAGCTTTAGAGCCAACACTTCACATGACTGTCATATATGACAATTCAAGAAAGAAACTACAAGAAGGGGCAACCTCATTTGTAGACATATTAGAGCATCCTGAACACTTAACCATGAGATAACTGAAATCAACGTTCACAACGCATGAGGTCCATGATGTATGCTCTTCATCAGCATCAATGTGATGTGCAATAAAATTATCAGTTTAGTGTGAAATACAAAAATCAATAGGTGTGTGATGCCAATTGTAAAAAGTTCGGAAAGTAGAATGTGAAATTTTATCAAATCTAAAGGCCAGATTTGGTGAGATTGAAAGGCAAGTCTAATATGCAGTTAGAAGGTTGTGAAACATAATTTACCTTTGTTTGTAAAGATATTTAGAAGATATTCTGCCTATGAGTTCTCTCATCAATATTGTACAACTTATTTATGGAGGGCAGAGTACAAAGCTTAAGTTTCCCCCCGTAAAGTCATAAGGACTGATAAGACTGACTACAAATTAATTCTCACACTAATTGTCCTGGAAATAAAACACTTATGTATGCCTTTGTTCCATGCTGGGTATCACAGCTAGAAATGGAATAATTGGGTAATATGAAAATAATTTTCAGCACTATTGTAGGTTCAAACATCTAGTTTAGTACCAAATAAAATGGAAAGTACAGGAACCTGGAAGAGAAATCATGATGAATGCTATTATTTAATCATCTGGTTTTTATTTTTGAGATTCAGTGGGTTGATTTGACAGTTCCCTTGCATTGCTTTCTTTGGTTTTGTAATCACTAGAATAGCTCACATTCATCTTTTGAAATTCAGTCAAAAAATTGTACTAATAGATATTTGCAGACCAATGCCACAATAATTGTATGCATCATGGAAGAGTGCAATGTTATTAAAAGATAAATGCTGTAAGATAATTTAGAAATGTTTGTCACATATTTTATAAGGTGTATCTCTTTACCAAGTTTAAGCTATTTTTGATAGAAGTGTATTTCTTTACCTAACTGAAGTTATTCAGGATGAAAGCGTACATCTTTACCCAACTGAAGTTATTTTGGATAAAAGTTTTTTTTTAACCTAGTGAATGTACTCGGTAGATCATTAAGAACTAACCTGAATTAAGTACTAGCCACCTAAATTGAAACAATAAATGATGTTGTGAAAGATTGTAATTTCTTGCCCTTTATTAATTTTTGATTTTAATCTTTTGGTGACTTTAGGCATCAGCCTAGACGAGGATGGGTCTTCTTCCAAATAATACAATAGAAGTGATAGCTCAAAGCATTGGTATAAATAATTTGTCTCAAGATGTTGCCCAAGCTCTTGCTCCAGATGTTGAATACAGATTGCGTGAAATTATGCAGGTTCTAAATTTTGTCTTATACCTGTGTTAGATTTTTTATCTCTTCTGGATATTTATAAATTGTACATGCTTGTAGGCAAGTAGTTTATATATATATATCTGTATATAATATAAATTTAATTGCAATGTACAAGCCACACTCTTGATGAGATAACTAATTCTTTGGGAAATATACAAAATGATCCATGGTTTGTTTTGCCTTGCTTCCCTATTTCCTGTTCAAGATTCTCAAGATAATCAGAATTTGTGTTATGGTCTTCATGATATTTTTACTCATTCTGTAATCAAGGTGGCATGGATTGTCAGGGTACAATCCAATCATTATTGCAGAAGAATTCTAGATGAAAACCACTTCTGTTTTGGAGAGCAGTATCTTTTCTTATAATCATATGTTTATTGGGGTTTGGACAATGCAATGCTCTGGCTACTGTGTTGAAATTTCTTGCAAGGATCAGCTCTAGATTATTGTTTGCAGCAAGTTAGATAACTGTTTAGATTATTAGGAAAATGCATGAAGATATTTTTCTTGGTAAAATTATCATTAAATCCTATAATTTTCTTTTATATAAAAAAATATTGGGATATTTAGTAGCAAGAAATGTATTTGAACTGGACTCAGATAAGATCAGAATTGTGGATGAAAGCATTACAAATTGAAAAAGTAACAAATCTTTTAGGGCACTTGAGATTCTGTTAGAGGTTTAGAAATTCTATCCTGATGTTTCCAAATAGACCATTCCAAAGACATCTCATCTAAGATTATATTGATAATTCCGTGTGCATATAGATGCATCAAGTTGGGAAATAGGCTGTTCTTTCGGCTACGGAGGAGATTAGAAGATGGATCACATTATTTGCTTTGCAAGTAGGTTTTTCACTGAAGTGCAGGGACAAACATACTACAGTTCAAAAAGTGGTCTTTGCAATGGTCTATTTGCTATAAATTTCATGCATTATTTGATTGCAAACAATTTTTTGTTTTTTTGTAGATCATCAGCGATCAATGTTTATCATCAACAAATCAGTGATGCATAGATAAATTTCAAGATGGTGACTTATATTTCATGATTGTACTTTTCCCAAAATGGCAAGCATAGGGAAAAATCATCTAAGTATTTTAGGATTTCATGATCCTGTACCATTTTATTGTTTTGTACTACTCAAGCTAGATATGTGTTTATTGTATGTCACATGCAATTCATGATCCGCAGCATATTAATTCAGTCCCATGTAATTGTGAAGGTTGTCATACATTAGAAGGATGCTTGAATGACATATAAAATATTAATTTAATCATGTAATTGTAAAGGTTTTGGTATAATTGAAGGGACCTTTGAATGACATGAAATCGAGTAAAGTCATTTATGCTCTATAAATGTTGTCAAAAAGAAATTTGTGCTATTTCTATAAATTTGTGTCACAAATATGTAATTATTTAGTGTTCAATCATCCATGCCTCATGTATGCTGCTATAGAAGAAGTTAACAAAACAGGTTCCTTTTATTTTTCTCATGCTCTTTTGTCATCTATTTGGTTATTTTTCAAAATAGGGGATGAGGGTACTTGGGTAGTCAAAATGTTTTTTTAATATAATTTAATATTTTATAGAAAATCTGAAAATATGAATCATGACAATGATTTTTCAAAACAAGAATAGTGATAAAGTTTGCAGATGTAATGTATTGTTTTCAGTTTCAGATTTGACAATATGTCTGTAATAATAACATATTGTTGTGTAATTAAATATTCTTAATTGCACTATACTTAAGCTTTCTTAGGATAATGCATTGCATAGTAGTTTGCATATGAGACACTTAGGAGTTTGCATCTTTATTAGCACATGGTGTAGGAGAAATTCCACTTTAGGTGGTGATAGTTGTTATCACATTCCTTTTTATGTGTGAGATCCACCTTTAATGCACTTATCACATTATCATCTTCACATTGTTGCACATACTTTATTCTACAATGGAGGATGATCCATCTTTGGTGGACATGTGATTCCACCTAGTGTGGGTGATAGGTTTTCTCTTGCTTATCTCCTAGTTATTATACCTTGCCTATATAAGCAAACACTTCTACATTGTATATCAATCGAATTTAGTTAACTCATTGATCTAGTTGATTATATTATTTTGTCTCTCTTTTGTGCTATTCATTGGTCTTCTAAATCTTGGCATATTGCCTTAGCACATTCTTTCATTGCATCAAAGCAATTCTTACATGGTATCAGAGCCTTTGGAGTGCCATTGCATAGTCATATTGGAGAGAATTTTGATTGTAGGTCAATATTGGAGCTTGCTAGGTCAAATTTGTGGTCACCATTGGATTCAGAAGGTTGTTTTTAGTCAAAATCACCTTTTATTTTGCTCAAATCTAACACCGGAGGTCAAATCTAGACTTATTTGAAGGTGGAGGATGGTTACCAGTCCTAGGAGCAATTTGCATATTTGAAGCATTTTGGGCCAAATCAAAACCTGTCATTGTGTTCAATAGGTCCGAAAACCCTAGAAACGACAGTCAATTCGTCTAAATCGCACACTGTCACCGAGAGCTTGGAAAGAAACATTGCTTTTGATTTTTTTCGTTTTTAAAATAAAATTAATAGGGGGGCTTTATTTTGTTTCAGGCATTTTTGTTTTAATTTTTTTTAAAAAAATTGGCCTGTAGGCCACCTGTGTACCATAGGCGTACTTGCGGTTGCAGGTTTATCCTATGGTGTTGACCCCTTTTAGGGGATTTTTATTTTTTTAAAAATTTTTAAATTAGATTTTTAAAATATATATATATATATATATATATATATTTTGATCGATAATAGGCCTAGGCCCTTTATATTATTAAATTTAGTAGTTACAAAGTTGAAATTTTGTTCAAATGGGCACTGGTAGGAAAGAACGGAGAATCAAACCTCCATTTTAGCCCGGGACCTTGGTCCTGTACATTTGAAATTTACATATTAAAAGGGGCATACCCCAGTTTCTAAGATTTATTAATGGTGTTCCTTTCCCTAAAACCTTATAAATTTGAGAAATAATTACATTTGCCTCATCATTTCGAGGTCTTTTTGAAAGGCATTCCTTCCTTACAATAAGGTTGGTTGCAAGTTACAATGAAAGAACGAAATTTGTTTAATCCTTTCGTTGACCTATAGAAGCCCCGATTGTTCCTTTATTGATAATGACTTCCTCTTGAAAAGATCTACATAGTATCATTAGCTGCAACATAAATCTTCTAAACAAGAATGTTATTAGTAATCCTTATCGAATTTCAATCAAAATTAGAGGGAAACCAAAGAGAAATGGGGTTTATTATTGCCTTTCCATATGTTAGATATGTTATTTGTTAATCCAAAAGTCAAAGATCTATTAGAAGTCATTATCTATGTTTTCATTCTATTAATATGTTTAGAGGATATTTCTGTTTGATTATTTGTTTTGTTAAAAGTCATATAGCTCTTTTTTATTATATTAATCTTCTTGTGTTATGTAATTATGTTATTTATCTTAGATCCTAGTCTATTAGGATTTGTTCATCCTATGTATTGACTGGAATTAATTTAGATTTAATATATTTTAACCTGCTGTTCTATTATACCAATTTTGATCAAGTCCAATACAATATGCTAAAAAGCCAATTTATAATAACCTTTTACTTATATTATCCTGTAAAATATTTACATTCCATTGATTTTATACATAATCCAGATACTAGAAAGACTATCTATACTATCGATAAGCTACAAGGGTTATATTGTAATCTAGACTAAAAGCAAGCCTCTGGTATTACAGCTACTACAGAACACTATAAGAAATTGGATCAAACTATAACATATACAATATTACTAATAATTATAATACAGAGCTTTAAGACCGACTGAGAGAGAAGATATAACATTCTAACCAGAGACCTTGAGCTAATATATCAGCCAAGACTGAAGGAGCAAAAACTACAGACAAAAACTTAGCTTAGAACCAAAAATCAATTAGTGCTCCATGTAGTGTGGCTCGATAACAATGAAGTCTTCATCTGATTCATCATCGAGATCCATGAGAGCTTCCTCTGCTTCCAATCTAGAACACTTGGCGTGCATTGGCCTAGTGGTTTTACGGAGGAGGGGAAGGCGAACCACATATAGTTTGCGATCTTGGAGCGCCACAGTAAGGGCACCTTTGCCCCCACCGAATTGAAAAAGACCTCAACCTAGTTGCTATTGTCTTCGATAATATTATGCCACCTCAACAGAAAATGCATATACCTGATCATCACAGGCCATAGGTTGTCGAAAGCCTCTTCATCCTTAATGTATAAGATTGGTCTTTTTCGAACTTTACTGAATCTAGAGACTACTATCTTATCTTATATTATAATATTTTTATATATATATATATTCCTGTAGCTCTAAAGGGGTGTTAAAAGGACTCAATGTATATATATGTTTATATATTTATAACTATTTGTATATATATATATATATATATATATATATATATATATATAATGGGAATTTTTATAGATATCTATATATTTTTATATTTATATATGTAATGAGTATTTATATAGATATCTATATATTTTTATATTTAAATATGTATATATATATATATATATATATATATGAAAATGGATAGAAGGAACAAAATAATTTGATTATGTCTATGCTCTTAATATTGTTTCTTAATATTATTGGCCAATAAGACCATTTTTGATGAGGATGAAAGTTTATGAGGGGAGGTTAGAGAGCATTATAGTTTATCTACCATTCCTATTGCTATGGTGTTAGTTTATTGGTTAAATTATAAGAAGGTATCAAGGGTCAATAATTAGTGCTAAGCCTAACTTAATGTTTAACCATAGTGACATTTTCCCCATCAACACCTTTGTTTGCTAATGTGTTCGCCTCTTCATTTCCTTCATGATAAATATGCCCAAATCTAGTTTCCTGGAGCCTATCCACAAGATCTAATACTTCTTCGAGCTTTGAGTTTAAGATCTAGTTGGGCGTGCTTCTTTTTCTGAGAGCATTGATGATAATTTGTGAGTCCCCTTTGATAACTAACTTTTGGATTCCACTCTCTAAGCGTAACTTGAGACCTTCATTTAACGCCTTGAGTTCAGCTAAGTTATTCGAAGCAAAACCTAAAGGTTTAGCCCTTTTTACCACCCTTTCGCCAAATTCATTCCGAATAATGCACCCCAGACCAGCTTTCCCTGGATTTCCTTGTGACGCACCATCAAATTTCAATTTCATCCACCCACTTGGAGGAGGTTTCCATTCGCATAGGGTTCTTGCTAGCTTATTTGCTTTGGAGTACATCAATTGAGGACTGACTAAGCTATTCCAACTCTTTCTTATATCTGCGTCCCAATCTGTAAATGATCCTTCTTCTTTGTAGGTATTCCTTAGATGATTATTAGTTACTTCTATAATACTTGCTTCTATTTTATTGATCAGTCTACCTCTGTCCATTATGTCTGAAAATATCCTTCTGTTTCTTTCTTTCCAGATTTCCCATACCAGAATTGACAGTGCAATTCTCCAAATCTTGCTATATACTTTGGATCCATTTTGAGGCCAACATTTCAGGAAGCTCAATTTTTTTCATTGAAAGCTGTAGACCAATTCAGTTTGTTACATAGCCATTTCCAACAATGTTTGGAAAATGGGCAATCACATAATATGTGCCTAGCCGTTTCGGATGCCGATTTGCAAAGAACACATCTAGAAGGGCCTTCAAAATCTAATTTGGTGAATCTATCGGAGGTTAAAATTCTATCTTGCATCGCAGCCCATAGAAAGATCCCTGCCTTAGGTAGACAAGCTGAATCCCAACATAAATTGAGAGGAATGTCCGCTTTATCCCAATCTTGATTGTTTATGATAGTCTCATAACCTTTCTTGACACTATATTTACCGATTTTTGAGGCGCCCCTGTTAGGAATGAATGCAAAGTATTTTGGCAGTCATTCTGTAGCAGTTGTTGTTGCATTCATGACTTGGATTGTCATTGATGTCAACACAGTGATATTCTGGATATTAGCAGGAAAGCAGGTACAATTTTATTTTGCGCACATGTTGTATTGCAGATTGGCTTTTGCGCAGTTGATGGTATGTTCTTTGGTGTGTTATTAACCTATGGTTAACAGCACAAAAAGAAATTCATTCATTTGTGAGAGTTATGAGCATTTTGGTGAAAGCAGTGTTTAGACAGTGTTTTTGTGAAGCGATGTTCGGAAATCGGAGGATATCTCTTAGCTGGGATGGAATCTAATTTTCCACAGTTAAAGGGATGTTGGAGACTCATTAATGATGACGTGGTTCACAACGCAAACTTCGAGGATATGTTTGGAGAAAGTTACAATATCTAGAAGCCGATAGTTTTATGTGAATTCTGTGTGTAGCGTGTAGAATTTATTATTTTGTAATTGAGGACCAACTCATTTGTAATTATTTGAGTTTGGTATATAAGAAGGAATGTTTTCCTTGTTGTAATGGGTACTATGAAGATTGTGATGCGAATATATGCATGAAGTGAAGAAAAGAGCTAATTCAGTGATGAAGGAAGACTTGTGAGTACAGAGATCTGGAATTGTGATCTTGTGTAGCAGAGAGTGCAGTTTTGGCACAGTGTGAAGGAGGTAATATATTTCATATTATTCTGTTGAATAATTTTAAGATCGTTTGGACAGTGGGTTCAGAGATCTTGCCTTGAAGCTGTTTGGGCAGTGGGTCCTTCTGTCTTCTATAAACTCTTAATCGGGTTAGAATCTTTTAATAGGGATTTAAAATCTCCTAACAGGGATTTATATGTACTGAATGTATTTCATAAGACTCCTAACAGGGTCCATCCTCTAACAAGGAACTTTCATATTAGTACATCATTTTGTGGGCATCATTCCCACCGGGGTTTACTCTTTTCAAGAGGTTCCCTAGTCAACATATCTTGTGTTATTGTGCAATTGTGTATGATTATCTTTCTATGGTTGATCAGTACATTGATTACATTGTTTAAAGCAGTTGAATGGATAAATTATCAGATAACTGATTCACCCCCCCCTCTCAGTTATCTTGGGGATCTTTACTTTCTAACAATTGGTATCAGAGCAGCAGGTCCTTGAAAGAAAAGTTTAACAACTTAAGGAGATCCATGGTGAATTTCAGAAAAGAAAGCCCTAAGTTTGATGGAGTAAATTTTGACAGCTGGAAAGAAAAGATGAAGACACATCTGTTGTGTTTAGGACCAAGTTATTGGTTGATTACAAAGAATGAGAAGACTATCATTGAGGAAGACAATCTAGAGGCAGGAACTAAAGATGAACTAGATCTATTCATGTGTAACATACTTGCAAGAGAAGCACTTTTGTCAACACTACCGGAGAATGAATATAGTCAGGTAAGATGTTTGAAAACATCTCATGCAATTTGGAAAGCTTTACATTCTACTTTTGAAGGTGATGAACATGCAAAGAAGGCTAGATTACATAATTGGATTTGTGCATTTGAAGATATTAGAATGATGGAAGATGAATCTATTAGAAACTATATTGGTAGGATGTCTGAGATTGTAACAGGAATAAAGTCTTGTGGAGGTGATAAGACAGAGAATGAAGTGATATGGAAAATTCTGAGAACTTTGACACTAGTATTCAAGCAGACAACGCAGATGATTGAACAAGTGATACCTTGTACATCGAACTTCTCAAGAGAGACTCTTCTTGGAAGATTAGAAACAGCAGAGATGAAGTTAAGATTATCAGGAGAGCTACCTAGAATGGAAACAGCATTCAGTGCTCTTAACATTAGACCTACAAGAAGTACTAGTGTGAATGGAGATTATGCCAGCAGTAGCAGATCTGAGGAAGATAAGAAGATTGAAGAAGGTATTGCATTACTTGTAAAAAGAGAACCAGATGGTAAGAAAAATTTTAAATGTTGGACTTGTCAAGAATATGATCATTTTGCATCTAAATGTCCTAAAAGAGTTAAGAAGTATAGAAGCAACTTTAAACCTAGAAGATCTAAAGAATGTTATTATGCAAATGATGAAGATCTTGAAGCAGGAATTGAAAAACATTTAAGTGAGAGTGATAATGATAACTTTGAGGAAATAGGATTTGTAGCAATTAAAAAAGAAAGTTCTGAATCTGATAAAAGGGAAGAAAAAGCATTAGTTTCACAAGTTGAAAAGAAATCTGATTGGATTATAGACATTGGTTGTTCACATCATATGACTGGAGATAAAAGAAAGTTTGTTAAGTTAGATAATTATGATGGAGGAATTGTTAAGGTTGGTAACAATGCACCTTGTTTGATTAAGGGTATAGGATCTATTACTCTTGATGGAAAGACTAACACTGATGATGTTTACTTTGTTGATGGACTAAGACATAATCTACTAAGCGTTGGACAATTGGCTGATAAGGGTTATCAAGTTTGGTTTTCTGAGAAAACTTGTGTGATAAAAGATAAAGATGGAAATCTGATTGGAAAAGGATCCAGAACCAGAAGTAATGTATTTCAGTTGAATCCTACTGAGATGACATGTTTGATAACTAGGATTGATGACAGTTGGTTATGGCATAAAAAGTTTTGTCATATAAACTTTGATAATATTGTCAAGGTTAGCACTACACTTGCGGTAAGAGATTTACCTAGAATTATGAAACCTACTAACATGATTTGCAAAGAATGTATGATGACAAAGCAGAAAAGGAGTTCATTTCCCAACAAGAAGTTCACATCGACAGAGAAGCTGGAGATTGTTCATACAGACTTGAGTGGTCCTACTAAGACTAGAGGATTCTATGGAGAAAGATATTTTATGATTCTTGTTGATGATTCTACAAGAATGATGTGGATTGCATTTTTGAAAGAAAAATCTGAAGCATTTGATAAATTTAAGATCATGAAAAGCAAAATTGAGAATGAATCTGGAATGAAGATTAAGTGTCTAAGATCTGATAGAGGTGGTGAATTTACATCTAGAGAGTTTAACACCTTTTGTGAAATGAATGGTATTAAGAGACAACTTTTAGCCCCTAGAACACCAGAACAAAATGGTATTGCAGAAAGAAGGAACAGGTCAATAACTGAAGCAGCAAGAGCTATGTTGTTTGAAAATGATTTGGCTAAGACTTTTTGGAGAGAAGCAGTGAACACAACAGTATGCACTATGAACAGAGTACAAATCAGAGCAGATACAAACAAGACACCTTATGAATTATGGTTTGGACATACACCCTTAGTTAAGTATTTTAAAATTTTTGGAAGTAAATGTTATATAAAAAGAGATGATGATATAGGAAAGTTTGATCCTAGAAGTGATGAAGGAATATTTCTTGGATATTCTTTAAAAAGCAAAGCATATAGATGTTATAACAAAAGAACTAAGACTATTGTTGAAAGTGCAAATGTAAAAGTTGATGAGAAGTTTAAAATTCAGGAAAGAATGCTTGATTATGAATTTGATGGAGAAGCACAACCTCAGCCTAACATTGAAAATGTAGAATTATTTTTTGAAACTAACAGTGATTTGCTGAATGAACGTCATACTGAAGAAAACAGAGAAGAAAGCAGAGAAGAATCTACAGTCGGAACAAGATCAGTAACTATGACACCTAATAGGTATACTTCAAGACATCACCCTGTTGAGCAAGTTATTGGAAGTTTAGATAGAGGAGTTTTGACTCGAAATAAGGTACACTTATGTTTGATTTCTCAAATTGAACCGAAGACTACTAATGAAGCTTGTGAAGATGAACATTGGATTAATGCTATGAAAGAATAATTAGAGCAGATTGAAAAAAACAAGATATGGGAATTGGTCCCTAGACTTGAAGACAAGAATGTGATTGGAACAAAGTGGGTATTCATAAACAAGATAATTAACAAAGAAAAGTGATAAGAAACAAAGCAAGATTGGTATGTAAAGGATATTCACAACAAGAAAGAATTGACTATGAAGAAACTTTTGCACCTGTGGCCAGACTTGAAGCAGTGAGAATGTTTCTAGCATATGCAACTTACAAGAAATTCAGAGTGTATCAGATGGATGTGAAGTCAGCATTTTTGAATGGTGAATTGGAAGAAGTCTACATTGAGCAGCCTGAAGGTTTTCCTTTGACACAAGGAGATATGGTATGTAAGTTAAAGAAAGCTTTATATGGATTAAAACAAGCACCTAGAACCTGGTATGCAAGATTGGATAAGTATTCATTGAAATTGGGATTTATAAAAAGAACAACAGATAGTAACTTATACACAAAAGAAATTGAGAATGGTTTGTTGGTTATAGTTATATTTGTTGATGATATTATCTTTGGAGGAGAAGATGAAGCTAGTGACAAATTTGTAGATGAAATGAAGACTGAATTTGAGATGAGCATGATTGGAGAAATGAAATATTTTTTGAGATTACAGATAACACAAAGCAAGGAAGGTATATTTGTAAGTCAGACTAAGTATTTGAATGACTTATTGAAAAGATTTGGAATGGAAGATTCTAAACTTGTTGGAACACCTATGGTAACCGGACATAAGTTATCTAGCAAAGATGAGACACCAGTAGTTGAGCAGAAAAAGTACAGATCTATGATTGGAGGATTGCAGTACTTGACACATACAAGACCTGATATAGCACATTCAGTGGGGATTGTAGCAAGATTTCAAGCAGAACCTAGAGAATCACATTATGCAATAGTAAAGAGGATACTGAGATATCTGAAAGGAACAATGGATTATGGATTATGGTATGAGAATTCTGATGATTTTACTTTATGTGCCTATACTGATGCAGATTGGGGAGGCAGCGTTGATGACAAGAAAAGCACTAGTGGTGGAGCCTTTTTTCTTGGAGGAAAATTGGTCTCTTGGCTAAGTAAGAAGCAGAATTGTACTTCACAAAGCACAGTAGAAGCAGAATATGTTGCAGCAGCAAATAATTGTAATCAGATTATTTGGATGAAGCAATTGTTGAAGGATATTGGAATAAAGTTTGATGAGCCTTTTGTTATACATTGTGATAACACCAGTACAGTGAGTATGTCAAAAAATCCTGTTTTACATTCTAAGCCTAAACATATTGAGATCAAGTATCATGTTGTAAGAGAGAAAGTTGCAGAAAAAGAAGTAAGATTGGAGTACATAAGTACAAAGGAGCAGATAGCAGATATATTTACAAAGCCTTTACCTAAGGATACATTTGTGTATCTGAGAGGTATGCTTGGGGTATGCCCCAACCTGTTTTTGAGAATTGATGCAGATGATTGCATCCGTCCAGTGGTATATGAGCCCTATCTTTCTTCTGGATTGGATGTTGGAACTTCCTCTATGGGGGAGTTTATGAGCTGAGTCATGAGGACTCTTGTTATTGTATTTTTCTGCAAAGTGTCTTTTGACATTAAGTTGTTGTTGACTTAGTGATGAAATTTTTGTCATTGATGTCAATGGGGGAGAGATATACATGAAAAACATTGTGGATTGTATGAGAGAGCTGAATAGGAAAACGAAGCAAGATTTGATTTGATATTTTGCAGTGATGTTGCAGTATTGGATTTTTGGAACATTGGATGTTTTTCATCTATGTTGCCATCAATGCCAATGGGGGAGATTGTTAGGAATGAATGCAAAGTATTTTGGCAGTCATTCTGTAGCAGTTGTTGTTGCATTCATGACTTGGATTGTCATTGATGTCAACACAGTGATATTCTGGATATTAGCAGGAAAGCAGGTACAGTTTTATTTTGCGCACATGTTGTATTGCAGATTGGCTTTTGCACAGTTGATGGTATGTTCTTTGGTGTGTTATTAACCTATGGTTAACAGCACAAAAAGAAATTCATTCATTTGTGAGAGTTATGAGCATTTTGGTGAAAGCAGTGTTTAGACAGTGTTTCTGTGAAGTGATGTTCGGAAATCGGAGGATATCTCTTAGCTGAGATGGAATCTGATTTTGCGCAGTTAAAGGGATGTTGGAGACTCATTAATGATGATGTGGTTCACAGCACAAACTTCGAGGATATGTTTGGAGAAAGTTATAGTATCTGGAAGCCGAGAGTTTTATGTGAATTCTGTGTGTAGCGTGTAGAATTTATTATTTTGTAATTGAGGATCGACTCATTTGTAATTATTTGAGTTTGGTATATAAGAAGGAATGTTTTCCTTGTTGTAATGGGTACTATGAAGATTGTGATGCGAATATATGCATGAAGTGAAGAAAAGAGCTAATTCAGTGATGAAGGAAGACTTGTGAGTACAGAGATCTGGAATTGTGATCTTGTGTAGCAGAGAGTGCAGTTTTGGCACAGTGTGAAGGAGGTAATATATTTCATTTCATTCTGTTGAATAATTCTAAGATCGTTTGGACAGTGGGTTCAGAGATCTTGCCTTGAAGCTGTTTGGGCAGTGGGTCCTTTTGTCTTCCATAAACTCTTAACCGGGTTAGAATCTTTTAAAAGGGATTCAAAATCTCCTAACAGGGATTTATATGTACTGAATGTATTTCATAAGACTTCTAACAGGGTCCATCCTCTAACAAGGAACTTTCATATTAGTACATCATTTTGTGGGCATCATTCCCACCGGAGTTTACTCTTTTCAAGAGGTTCCCTAGTCAACATATCTTGTGTTATTGTGCAATTGTGTATGATTATCTTTCTATGGTTGATCAGTACATTGATTACATTGTTTAAAGCAGTTGAATAGATAAATTATCAGATAACTAATTCACCCCCCCCTCTCAGTTATCTTGGGGATCTTTACTTTCTAACAGCCCCAAATCAGCCTATCATTCCTAACTTTATGATTATTTTTTCTAGATTGCAAAAAATTCTCAAAAACTTTTAGCTCCTCCTGAGATAAGGTGGAATTCGATGCATTTTTCCATTGCCATCCTTCTTGAGTTTCTTCAATATAATCTTTAAAGTGAGTACCCCAACATTGAATTAGAGTATTTTTAATATTGCTTGGGAGATTTACTCTATCTGGAGCTGGAAGACCGTCCCAGGAGTCTACCCAAAATAGGGCCTCTTGTCCATTACCAATGTCCCAAATGAGATTTTTAAAAATTAGTTCTCTGTTTTGCATCATAAAATTTCAAAATTTTGAACCTTTCGGTGGGTTTATCATTCGGAAGAGGGTTGAAGGGACCGAACTATTTAAATATTTTTGGTAAAGGATTTTAGCCCATTTACTATTGTTTTCCTGGAACATCCTCCATACTAGTTTGGCTCCTAGTGCCTCATTCTGCTAGTTAAATTTTTTTAAACCTAGACCTCCAAACTCTTTTGGTCTACAAATATGATCCCATTTTATCATTGCCAATTTCTTTTTGTCTTCTTTTTAAAATGTATTTTTGGTATTAAGTTTTTTAATATTATTTATAATATTAATTTTTTAAATAAAAAAACTTTTGTTTTTTTCTTTATTAAATTTTTATTAAAGTTTTTTAATTTCAAAAATATAAAAATGTGTGTTTTTTCTTTGTTATTTTAATAATAAAGTTTTTTTGTCAAAATAAATTAAAAAACAAGTTTTTTCTTTTTTAATAATGTTTTTTTTGTGATGCGATTTTTAATAAGACGTTTTTCTTAAACTTTTAACTAAGTTTTTGTAAAAACAAAATTTGCACATAATAAGCAAAATTAGGAACAATATTTCTTTTCCACCTTTTTACCTATCATGCAACGTTCTCCAACCGACAGCTAGGGGGGAATAATTTTCCTCTTGATATCTTGGCAACATTCCAATTAGAGGCATTTTTTGCAGTATTTGATGGGGCATCTTTGGTGGCATCATCTTCATGTTTCTTGTTTTGCATTGTCATTTCATGTTGTATGCTCTTGCATGAGCAATGTTGTACACGCACTATCATGAAGTGCCATATTTCTTTGTACTTTGTCATTGATGACGTATTTGATGTAATCCCTATGTTAGTAGATTATGAATTATATTATGTGACTTGGTGCATGAAGGTTAATTGCTCCAATAAGTCATTGGTAGTGCATGGTTCCAGTTGAGACTTCGATTGTACCACCATGTCAGTTGGGAGTATATAGTTAATGCTCACGCAGGTGTCTCCATGCCTGATCTCTATCATATTGCAGTGGGAAATTCATTGGTCATTCTACATCAATATTGGTACCTAATTTTGTCACACTTTGATGTTCTTGATGCAACATTGGCTCTATTTTCTTCCTATGGAGGAGCATTGGTCAACATCTTGGACCATCTTTGCAAGAGATTCAATATTGAGGGGGAGCTTCACGGTCTCTCTTCTTCTTCTTCATCTTATTCATCATTGAGAGAATTGTGCGCTTTATCTCTCTTTTGGAGGGGAGCTTTCTCCCATGTGGTTTTCTCCCTTTCTCTTCTTTGTGAGAGATTGCATTGCATAGTGTACAGGGGTACCTAACATGGCCTATTAGTCGGGACCCATCTTGCATTGTGAGCTTAAGTGCATTCCCCTAAGTTGCACTTAAGAGGGGGGTGTTGGTGTGATTAAATATTCTTAATTACACTTTACTTAAGCTTACTTAGGATAATGCATTGCATAGTAGTTTGCATATGAGACACTTAGGAGTTTGCACCTTTATCAACAATTTTTATATGGTATCAGAGCAATTCTTACATGGTATCAGAGCAATTCTTACATATATGCTAAATGTTTAGATGCATAATAGAAAAGGCAAACTTTAAACATGAACAAGAAGATCATAAATCATATAACAATGACAGATTGCAAATGATAAACTTTTGACTTGAATAGTGATAAAGTTTACTTTAAATCAATATTGTATCAAAGTTTCAAACCGATGACATATACAAAAAATTGTAAAAATATTAGAAATCTTAATCAAGGTCCTTAGCTATGATGCTCTGCATTGAGTACCCACGAAGTACCCAGTACTTGGGTACGTGTACCAGTACTTGGTATGTGTCCCATGGGTATGGGTATGAGTACCCATGCAACATAGGGTTTTCACTTCTCTAATATTTGTGGTTAAGTCTGAAATGGTGTGTTTAAGTAGTAACTGGTACTTTTTTCAGCAATAATTAAAACACAACACATGAATTATGGAATTCCTCATTTATTAAAATTAAGGCCGAGAAAGGCTCTCAAGGTTACTATGCATCTCTTTAAGCTCTACGAAATCATGTATCAGTCATTCATGGAGACTTGGGGAAAGTTACAACATTTAATTGTCTTAAAGCAACAATGTCCATGACTGGCAATATCAATATTTTATGATGTCATTCTAATTATTATGTTTTATATCCTATTGGTAAATAGATTTGTCATTGCGATTGTTTCTCCAAAATTGAACTTGTTTGGCCAAATAGAAATGACAACCATTCCAATAGTTGGGGAGATTGCTATGAAGTTGCAATCGTGTGATGGGGTTTTTTGAGGGTTTTGTGTACTTTTAACCTGAAAGTACAAAAGGAGAATAGACAAAATTAAAGAAAGATATGAATAACAAAAACCCTATTGGAAAACCTCCAAATACCAAATAGGATTTCATGTTTGATAACAATTGCAAAGGGGTTTTCATGAAAAAGTATGTTTTAATTTGCAAATGATGATGGATCTCAACATATGAAGAGATGGGTAACTCCAACACATTTTGTCAGAGCGGGCCACCTCCCACGAGTACATTCTGTAGACAACCTTCACAATATGAGAGAAGGACAAAGGGCCATTTCACTAGAAAGATGAAAAATGATATTTGAGATGGAAATTAATGTACATAGCCTTGCTTATAAAGGCAAGGAGAGAGCCAGTAGGTAGAAATAACTGTGCAACTACCAACAACTAAAATATGCACCTAATAATTAATAAATATTGCCTAAGTAAACTTAAGCATGATAAATGGGTAAAACCCATTACTCCAACAACCCCCCTCAAGTGCAACTTGGGGAGAAGATTATTATGCAACATGAGCAAGATGCAATATGGGCACTGGATACAAAATCATTTTAGGTAGCCAAGTACAATGCAAATGCAATGAAATCTCTCAGAAGTGGAGAAAAGGAAAAAACTACGTGGGAGAATACTCCTATCCAAAAGAGAAAAAATAAACAAGATGATGCATGGAGGACTCAATCTACCCCCCAGGGACTATATACATCATGTATATACAATTAATGATCCTGCCATAGGAAGGACAAAGAGAAATGATATCCCCCCATGATTAATAATGTCTTGCAAAAATGGTGGGGGCTTGAAGACAAAACATAGTCCAATGCCTATAAACAACATTTCTCTCCTTGGGAAGAAGATAAACCAAGTACAAAAGCAAGAATGCTTCCCATTTTGGATAGCAATTGGTAGGAATATAAATCCAAATGTAGGATGATGATGTCTCGGAAATCTATTCATGTGTTGCCAAGTCCTTGGATGATGAAGATGCCACAAACCAATCAAGTACATGCCCAATGGCAATAGAAGGTGGCAAGCAAGGAAAGGATGGAAACTGATTTTGAACAAGCTCCAAAGATAAAGATGAAGTGACAACTATTGTGCCACAAGTATCATCAAATAGGAGAGACAAACCCTCAAACGTGTCTTTCAAATCTAAAGTTTGAGACTTCACAAACAATGAACCAATGTCTGGCAAATAGGAATACCAATCAGGAGGACAAATAGATACCTTTTGTTGCAAAAAAGTATTAGAATCACCAACAAAAGATGAATGTGTGATCTCAATTGGAGAAGTAGGAACTGTAGGTGGAGTCACTAGATCATCATAACACTCAAGCGTTGAATCATATTCAAACTCCTCTAAGGTACCATCATCAAAGGGAATATTATCAACGTCATCAAGTGGAAGAAGGTAATTTGAAGCAAGATCATCTGGGAATGGAGCAACATGTGGATCCTTAAAAATCTCCCAAATAATGGTCCAAAATGTGCGTGGGCACTGAATACTTCAAAACTTGGGGTAGATATTATGGAGGAAACTTGGACTGATGCCACAACCAATCAACCCTATGATATGATCATTTCAATTACCCCAAACTGATTGCTTCCATTGTGTCTTTGGCTTAGGAATGAGTCCATAAAGATGAGGCAAGAGATAAAGGCATCTTCAATGTGTTATGATTCCTTTTGCCCATGACTCATAATTGTCCTTAGTCAAAGTGACAACAAAAGGATGTGTTGCATAACCCATTATTTCATCAATAATACCCTTCTCACATTGTATAGAGATCAACAAAATGATATTGTGCAAAACCAAGATGTCACTTCTACAGACAAAAAACAACGTCAAATAGCAAATCATCTGAATAATACCTCATCTATCATGAAGTTGACAAAAGAATGTGTAGGTGGATGAACCCATCTCTGTCTCAAAATCCCTTGTGCAGGTGGATGAACCCATGAAAGCCCATTAATGGGCCATATATACAAATAATATTATAATAGTAATAATTATGTGTATATAATAGAAATAATTAAATATATCTAATAAAAATTATCTATATATAACAAATATAATAACAATCACTATATAAAGAATATATATAAAATAATAATTTAAAAAAACATATAATAAAACTAATCACAAATTAAAATATAAAATAATGATAATAATAATAATTATAATAATATATAATTATAAAACTAACTTAAATATATAATATAATAATTGTAATTATATAAAATTATAATAACTACATCTTAATAATATATAAATAAGATTATATATTTAACTTTTAATTATATAATTATATAATTAAAAGTTAAATATATTTATAATAATAATTATATAAAATTATAATAACTACATCATAATAATTTATAATAAATAAGATAGTATAAATACATATAGCAACACACACTCTCAAATAAATAAATAAAAATATGTATATATATACCTATATATATCTACAAAAATAACAAAAACACAAACATTGAAATAAAATATTAGCTAAGAATGCAAAGAATACGTACAAGACAAAAAATGAACAAAGACAAAAGTAAAACCACACAAGACTCCAACAAGGATAATTAACATAAATCATGCAACCTATACTGAGAGATAGAACAAGACCAAGGTGCAAAAAATAAAATGGAGAAGGGGAGGATGAGGAAGCACCACGTTAGGAGAAAGACACAGAAAGGTTAGGAAGAGTCGAGGGAGCACCAAGATTGGGAGGGAAAGATTGAAGGGGGCTAGAGGGAGGCGAAAGGACGCGAGGAATGGAAGGGAATGAGGACAAGAGACTATCTGAGCTTAGATAACAAAGGCTGCCAAGATGCACTAAGGTTCCAACCATTATCGCGGTTTAGGTTGGAGGGGTCGTTATAAATTTCAATAGCTTCCTTGAGCTTTCTTTTGAAGAAGTTGTCTTCTTTGAATAGCATTTGGGTGCTCTCCAAACAAATATGGTGCAAAATTCTTGTACACAATCGAATCCAAAAATAACTTTTTCTCTATTTGATGGATTGTGGAAATATCTAACCGATGCTTTTGTAATCTTCAGCAAGATGCATTACGACTTCTAAGGGTTACAATTGAAATGTAACGTCCCCTTTCTAGGCCACAAGAGATGAGTATAGGGTTTACCTATCACTTGAGTTCCCGTAGGTCAATGGTATGGTTAGGGGACTCATTTTGTGGGTCATAGAGCTTTCAAGGACTTTGTGAGCCATTTTGAGTTTCTAGACAACTGTGCCTACATTATAGGGAGGTCTCCTATTTTTTAGGGAGAATTGGCAATTAACTAGACGACCACTCAGAGGAGCACAGAGTAGAGCAAGATCCTTTTGAGTAGTTTCTGAAGTTGGAGTGAGGTTCCTATTTTTAGGGCAAGTTCCTAATTTTTAGGAGGAATTGGCAGTTAGCCTGCAGGATTCAGTCAACATTAGTGATCATAGTGCTTTAGTCGAAATTCAGGAAACATTTTACTATTTCCTAAGTTGGTTGTAATAAATAAATAATAATAATATTACTTTATATTATAATATTAAACTTTAAAGTAACAAGTTGGGCCCCCCCTTGTGCCATGATGCCTAGGAGACATGAGTTAAGTTGTTTTAAAAACAACTTAATTTTATTAATAAGGGAGCCTAAGGGGGTTGAGGGAGACATAAGGAAAAGAAACAAAATTAATAAAAAAAATGCAAGGCAACCCTAAAAATGAATTAGGGTTTGAGGACAATAAAGCAACATGTTGAAGGCCATTTTGGGCATCTTGGAATCATTTTAATAATCAACTTTTGGAGATTGAGCTCTGCAACTCAATTTAGCAACTTGCAACTTTGAGAAACGAAAACTTCTCAGAGGCAGATGAGTTTGGATGCAACCCCAACTCACATAACAGAAGAATTCCTCTAGAATTCTTGTTTGTGCATCAAAATCAGACATGTAGCAGCATTATCCGATTGGTGACAGCGTATTGATCAGGTTTTAGAGGCCATTGAAGGCTGCCACATCCATTCCCAACCCTCACGTGGCTTCCTAGAGCAGGCCATACACCTTGGAGGCACTTGGGGTGTCAAATAAATAAATTAGCAGTAGTAAGGGTTTGAATAAGGTTGGAAAATCATTATCTACAACAGTAATAAATAAATAAGTGGATCTTTCAGGCTCTGATAAGTGTACATGGTTAATATCAGCATTTCAATGTGGAAAACTTGTCAAAATTGGTGACCTTGCCTACATGCTTGGAGGAAACTGTAGCAGATCTATCTATTACTTCCATAATTGTTTTTGATAATTATAGTTGATGCAAATAAACCTCATTGGAGGTATTGTCACATCTAGGTACTCCTATATTGCTCGTTTCACTAGTTCGATCAATAAAAAAACACATTTCCAGGCTAGCATGGGACTCCTAGTATGCTATTCACTATTCTGGTTGCAATAAATTATTCGAATTTGGTATTAGTATTTGCTGTTATGAAGATCAAAATTCTGAAATAATTTATCAGCCTATTATTTCAATATATTTTGCATTCAAAATCATTTGTTCATTGGCAAAGAAGCAAGCAAAAACCCTTAAATACCTTCTGAGAATCAAACCTATAAAAAACTGTCAAAACACTCATAAGATACTTCAATCAACAAGTTAGTAATTTCAGAAAGATCAAAGCAGCGTGGGTTGTCTTTCAGATTCTAAATCCTTCTAGCCTGTTGGGTGAAATCGGTTGCATACACTACAATTTGGATTGTTTTTCTGTTGGATAGCAAGTTAGTTCCATGGCTATAATTAAAGATGGTAGATTGTTAGCTACTTTCCTTCCGACTTCACCATCGAAGGAAAGGGTGCCCAGTTGGGAGAAAATAACAAAGAATCCTACAAAGTAGAGAGAAACACAACAAAACAATCGGAAGTTGCAACGTTCAGATGATGTACATTTAAGGAAAACTAGGCATTCTAAGGTTTCATCTCCATCAAGTACAAGTAAGAGGCCTCCTGCCAAGGCAACCAATGATACAATTGTGAGCAGCTACCACAAGCGTTGCACTCTTCCCAAAGACATACACGACCTCCTTTCCTTCACACAATTTATGGGCATACATGATGAGGATGACTATAGTTTGGTATCTACAAGTTCATATCAGAAGCAAACGAAAGAAGAGTCGAAAGATAGCAGATAAACTCTGATAAAGCAATGGGTGCAAGAACAATGAAAGAAAAAGGATCTATTTGAAGAAAGGATGAAAAAGAAAGAGGAGCCAACTACCTACGACTTGCATCCTACACTTGGTCATGGGAAAGATATTATTGATTGCAGGAGCTTTTTAATAGGAAGCTTGGAGTTAGAGCTATCCTACGAGGTTGATCACACTAGAGTTTATGATGGGCATATTGATGGCTCATATGAAGATGTTTCACAATCAACCAATGATGATGACTCCACATCTTATAGGAGTGTTGAATTAGGTAATTTAGATGACATCATGGATGAGGACAGCTATGTTAGTCATGTTTTCCAGGTTTGGTGTGAGGATTTAGAGTGTGAATCTTGTTACAGAAGGCCAATATCTCTCACAGTTTGGAAAATCTGTTGAAAGTCAATGAAGACCAGATTGCAACTTCATTGACTCATTTTGATGAGACTCACAAGTTGATTGAAAATCAGCTATGCCATGAACAACTTGTGAGAAGACAAACAGGTAAAGAAGAAGAATCTTCCCATGCACACATCCAAGTAATTAAAGAAGCTTTGATTGTTATGAAATCAAATTATATGCATCTACTTTCCGATTGATATCATCTCCTCTATCTCACTGAAATTTATTCAGGTGCATCGAGTGGGAAGGAAGTGGAAGTGGATAAGCTAATTCATGAGCTTGAGGTTTCACAGGATCCGTTGGAGAGCACTCAGTTGGCTCTTCAAGCATCAGAAAATCAAATTGAAGAACTTTGTTTGGAGTTGAGTTTGGCACAAGCTTCATCATCCATGGTAGAGGTACAAACTTCTTTGGCAGCCTCAGTTCATATGGATGATGGAAGCTTCAGTTCTTCAACCTTGTACACTCCAGTGTAGAGTATAGAGCCTCTTGTGTTTGTTAAATAGGAGGTATATTCAGAGTTGCATGATTATGAGGAGAGGTTTGACTTAGAGTTCTCTAGTGATTCACATAGTCTTCTTCATGTGGATCATGAGTCATCTCTATTTGAGAGCCCTTTACAGGCTCAAGTTTGGGATGAGTTGTTGTATGGAGATCCCTGCAATTCACAGAATTTGATGGTACCTTTAGTTGGTGTTGATCCAAGAGTCCCAACTCTTGATCTTGGACGATAGTACTCCTTAGATTAGTGCTGATTGCAACCAGGAGGTGGTTGCCTGGTCACATTTGACAGATGGGCATGATGTTGATTACAAATTAGCCTTGGATAGAGACTTGGCTATCGGTAGGGTCAAGGAGTACATAAGGAGAGAAGATAGTGTTGATGGGTTTTCCTTGACTCGTTCTCCTCTTCACGCAGCTGGGACTCAACCACATTGTTGTAATGATTTCTTCAGTGCTGTTCGTAGCTCTACCATCACAAAAGCTGAGCATGATGATGACACTTGGGTAGAGTATATTCAGTATGGGGCTGATGAGCCTGGTATATTGATTGTGCTTGTTGGTGTGAATTTTTCACATGACTTGCATTGTGTGACTCTTGGTACAAAGAGACAGTTATGGAATCCTAGTGCTGATTCAGGATTCCCAGAGGAGTCGGTTAGTGCATCACATTATGGTTACATTGTGTGGGATTTTGTTTTCCATCCAACTCACCTACAAAGGACTTGCTATTCTGGATGATGCATAGGTGTGGGATGGATGGTTGGTTTGGTACATCTCCCTTCATGGGGGGAGGGAGGAAGCCATGTCCTATAGGGTTGCTAGTTTGCTTTTCCAACATGATCACTGATTTGGGATACAAGTTAGAGAGGCAATGTTGTGGCAGCTGGACCTTCCATCTATAATTAGTCTGGAATGATAGGATAGTATAGATAGTTGGAAAGATGGATGGCCTTTTTGTTTGTGGGATCTAGGTGGAACATTCCCGTGGATAATTATGTTTCAGAGAGCTGGTTGGAGGAGTTGGAGGCATTTATTTCACCCATTTCCTGGGAGAGGTTGGCGTAATGATGAGCTCCCATTATCATTTGATATTAGAGGAACCTGTGGCTTCAGCTGGAGGGAGGTTCTTTGTTGGATAGGGGATTTTTACATTTTATGATAGCAGCACATGGCAGGTTGACTTGACTAAGTATGCATGTGGGATGATTTGGGATCCTGGAATCCACATGATTGGTGCACTGGTTGGAGGAGTTGGAGGGATTTATTTCACCCATTTCCTAGAAGAGGTTGGCGTAATGATGAGCTCCCATTATCATTTGATATTAGAGGAACCTGTGGCTTTAACTGGAGGGAGGCTCTCAGTTGGATAGGGGATTTTTACATTTATGATAGCAGCACATGGTAGGTTGACTTGACTAAGTATGCATGTGGGATGATTTGGGATCTTGGAATCCGCATGATTGGTTTAATAATTTTTATGGACCATGACGAGTTGCTTCACAACTTCGACCATGGAAAAGTTAATATTAGAGTGGAGCAGCGAGAACAATCAGTGCTCTATATATGGTTTGTTTGGGATTGTGGTGGTACAGTGATATATTGCTTGTGGGCAAGCAATCTCTGGGAAGGGAGGACTGTAATGTCCCCTTTCTAGGCCACAAGAGATAAACAAAGGGTTGACCTATCGCTTGAGCTCCTGAAGGTCAATGGTATGGTTAGGAGACTCATTTTGAGGGTCATAGAGCTTTGCAGGGGCTCTATGAGCCACTTTGAGTTTTCAAACAACTATTCCTACATTATAGAGAGGTCTCCTATTTTTAAGGGAGAATTGGTAATTAACTGGATGACTACTTGGGGGACCACGGAGCAGAGCAAGATCCTTTTGAGCAGTTTCTGGAGTTGGAGTGAGGTTCCTATTTTTTAGGGGGAGTTCCTAATTTTTAGGAGGAATCGACAGTTAGCCTGTAAGGTTTAGTCAGCATCAATGATCACAGTGCTTCAGTCAAAATTCAGTTGAGTCCAGATTTGGATTTTATGAATAATTTGGGAAATATTTTAATATTTCCTAAGTTGGTCGTAATGAATAAGTAATAATAATGCTACTTTATATTATTATAATAAAGTAACAAGTTGGGATCCCCCTTGTGCCATGATGCCTAGGAGACATGAGTTAAGTTGTTTTTAAAAACAACTTAATTTTATTAATAAGGGAGCCTAAGGGGGTTGAGGGAGACAATGAAAAGAAAAATATATATTAAAAAAAATGCAATGCAACCCTAAAAACGAATTAGGGTTTGAGGCCAATAAAGTAACATGTTGGAGGCCATTTTGGGCATCTTGGAATCATTTTTACAATCAGCTTTTGGAGATTGAGCTCTGCAACTCAATTCAGCAGCTTGCAACTTTGAGAAACAAAATCTTCATAGAGACAGATGAGTTTGGACGCAACACCAACTCACATAACTGAAGAATTCCTCCAGAATTCTTGTTTGTGCATCAAAATCAGACCTGTAGCAGCATTATCAGATTGGTGACAGAGAATCGATCAGGTTTTAGGGGCCATTGAAGGTTGCCACATCCATTCCCAGCCCTCGCATGGCTTCCTAGGGCAGGCTGTACACCTTGCAGGCACTTGTGGTGTCAAATAAATAAATTAGCAGCAGTTAGGGTTTGAATAAGGTTGGAAAATCATTATCAACAGCAGTAATAAATAAATAAGTGGTTCTTATAGGCTCTCACAAGCGTACATGGTTAATATTAGAATTTCAGTGTTGAAAACTTGTCAAAATTAGTGACCACAATGGTTGCACACCTGAAGGAAACTGTAGCAGATCTATCTATTTCTTCCATAATTGTTTTTGATAATTATAGTTGATGCAAATAAACCTCATTGGAGGTATTGTCACCATTTGGGTACTCCTGTATCGCCAGTTTCACCAATTTGATCAATAAAAAAGTATATTTCCAGGCTAGGATGGGACTCCTGGTATGCTATTCACTATTCTGGTTGCAATAAATTATTCGAATTTGGTATTAGTGTTTTCTGTTATGAAGATCAGAATTCTGATATAATTTATCAGCCTATTATTTCAATATGTTTTGCATTCAAAATCATTTGTTCAGTGGCAAAGAAACAAGCGAAAACCCGTAAATGCCTTCTGAGAATCAAACTCATTAAAAACTGTCAAAACACTCATAAGATATTTCAATCAGCAAGTTAGTAAATTCAGAAAAATCAGAGCAGCGTGGGTTGGGGATCTTTCATGAATTGATGGAGGTTCTGCTCTTGTATTGAAAGAGACTCAATATTTGCTTATGATTGAGGATTTTTTGACCAGGAGGTTATCTATTCCAAGAGTTTGCTCTGAGAGTTTAACATTTTGCAAGTTTAATAACTAGGCTAAGATGTCCATTCAATCAGATTATTATCAAATTTTGTTATTTGAAATCCATTCCTCTTCCTATCAAGCTGTTTGCAACCTGCGTTTACAATGCCTCGTCTGCAAGTGTCTGATATGCTCTAGTGACACTGTAATTTGCAACATCTCACTCTTCATCATCGTGCTAACATTTCATTATATTCATTATCTTATGTTCTCGTCAAAAGCACTTCAATGATTTGACATTTAATTTATTTCATAATGCTCTGCAATTTTAGCTTTAGAAAAGTATGACTATGTCATGCTAGATCTCCAACTATCACTTCTTAATGTCCTTAACTGTGTCTGGCAGTCTGTTATTTTTAGTCCTTGTTATGTCGAGAGGCATTCTACAGTTGTACATGGGCATGGAAAATCTGTGTACATAAAAACTATACATGATTTATATTAATCCCCATTTAACTGTTTTAGACATTTTATACCTGCCATGTGTTGTGTGGAAAAACTTTACCCACAATGGTTGACTATCCTGTAAAAAACAATTTCTTTTGACACGTAAGGGCAATCGAAGGTTGCAAGAATTGTATTGATTCAAAATGAAGTGATACATATATGGCCAACCATGGCCACCACACAGATATTACATCTGCTTACATTCCATTAGCCAGTTAGAGCCAATCTAGACTTCTACCTACTTGTTTCTGACACCACTATTAAAAATAAAATCTATTCTACTGTTAAAGATAGTAAACTGCAAGCAATCAAAATTGTTGCTAGCTCAGCATACAAACAAAATCCACAATTTTTGGACGTAGCCCTAAATTTGGTGTGAGACTGAAGAAGCAATGTGTTGGTAGCATCCGGACTTCTGCAGGAATTCTTTTTGTTTTTAACTTTTTATACACTGTGCCGTACATTAGCTCCATCTCCCTCATTAGGATCCTTTAGAGGATGAGGTGTAGCATAGGAGAGAGTGTTCACTACCTCAAAAGAGTGGGACCCCTCATCAAATGCCGAAGAGTCTGAAAGCTGATAGTCCACTGGAACTGAGGTGACTATGTTACAGATTTTAGCTTGATCTAAGCAGCAAGAGTCATTCTGCTGAGACACATTTTGGTCTATCTATGAATCAATATAAGGATTGTCTACCTGTCCATCCTTTTGCTTCCTTGACTCATTTTTTGAAGAGGAATCATTCTTAATGGGAGAACTTGCAATAGTGTAATGTTTACGTGAAGCATCCTTCCACCAAGAGACCTCCTCCTTTGGCTGAGTTTTAACATATGGACATTCAACTGCAATATGTCCAATTTTGTAACATCTTCTGCATCTGAAAGTTAAGCCTTCGTAGTCCAAAGGCTGTGTCCAACTGTAACCATTAGCATTCAGAATAACGTCTGCCAAGAGATTTTTGGAGGTATCCACTTCTACTAGAATCCTAGCAAAGGTTGTGTGGATGAAATCTGTTGAATTTTCATCTGTAGTCATGAAATTTTCTTTGGAGTTTCCAATTGCTGCAAAGCAGGATTCAAACCAATAGTGAAGGGGGAGATTTGGGAGGGGAACTCAGATTGGTGAAGCTGAAAATGTTTCAGTGGATGGATTGAAGTGGGGATGCCATGATTTTAGCAACATACTTTTCCCCCATAACCAAACATAACTTGGAATGATATTTCTGTCTTTTTAACTGTAAAAAAATGACAGTAAGAAAAACCCTCTTGCACATGGATAGATTTCTAATTTTTCTTCCATTAAAGGAATCCATGATTTTGAGATCCATTCATGGAGCTCAGGAAGGTTGGGCTAGAAGCGGCTAAACCTTCCAATTAACCCATTCTCAGAAAAAAATTCTTCATTTTCACGCAATTCTTTCGATAAAGTGGCATCAAAGTTTAGCTTTAAAGAATTATCGTAGCTGTGAACAATCCTCCTATTGACATTACCAGCATGTTCCAAATACACTGACGAAGCCAAGGGGAATGAGAACCAAATTTGGCAACATCCAGGAAGGATGCCTTAGCAGAGTCGAAAACTTTCTTCAAAAGTGGATCAAAGTTTTCGACAGCAGAACTATGGCCACCCAGAGCTTTACACTCCTTGTGGACCCTCCCAGGGGATATCACATCGCAGCCACACCTGGACAAAAGCTTAGTGGCTGAGGAGGCAGATGTATGGCATGCTGAAACTGACCTGCATTTTGCCCCTTCCAAATTGCTGAACAGATCAGCAGAGACTTCATCTGCAACAATGGTCGAAGGAGAGGGACAAACCACGCTGAGGGAAGCAACGGAGTGTTCGCATAAGCTACAATGCTGTGTGTTTGTAGTTGCATAGGTGAAACCCTACGCTTGGGAGGAATTGACAGCGATGACATTGCACGTTCCTTTTATCCTCTTAAAAACAATTAACAATATAAAACAAAGAACTTTATTGAACTAGCTTTTTATGAACATGAATTTTTCACACCCATATACAACTCGAGAATGCCTCTTGGGGTAACTAGCAGGTGCTTTTGTAGTGATATAGGCATGTCATCGAAACATATTATTATATAATAATTTTAAATATATATTATAGTAGCATTAATTTAATAATTATTTAATATTTAATATTATTAAACATAAAAATAAAAATATAATATAAAATGATATAATATGTTATATAATAATAATTATATTATATTATTTAGTGTTTTTAATATAAGTGCAATGGTTGTGTCATCAAGGATATCTCTTAGTGCTTTATATACAATTTTTTTAGATTATATGCTAATTACTGTCACTGGTCTGTTTGCCAATCAACTGCATTTTCTGCCATATCAGTACTAAACTGGTTTCTTTTCTCCGCCTTTCGAAGTCTCTACCCTGATACAGTCCAATGTATATGCCCTATAGAAATACATCATTGCACAACGTCCTTAAACAATTACTTTTATGCTTTAATGACTACCAACACACTCTTAACCATGCGCTGCAACCTTTCTGTCTTTCACACCTCATCAACTAAAGAACTCAATTCTTTGTCTTGGAAGACTTGGCAATTTGAGCCACTGCTTCTGCAGCAGACAACTTTAAATTTGGCCTTTAGTCATGTTTCAATGACATGCCTATATCACTACAGAAGCACTTGCTAGTACCTTAAATGCAGAATGTAAGCCAGTGTGTGCAGTGATTCTTTCCTGGCAGGCCTAGGTCCCAGTGACAGGCAAGGGCATGGTTTGTGATTAGACATGAACAGACTGGGATAAAAATGCCAGGGCAAGGCATGGATCAGTAACAACAAACAACCTGTAAAAATCTATATTGATTAATTTCTGTTCCTATTTGCAGCATATCTCAATGCAATAGCTATTATGATGTTTTTCTTTAATTAATTACTAGCTTGGCATTGTAATCCTTTAGTAATATTTCTGATTTATTTTATCTGTTATAGTCTTTTACATCCACTTGTTTTATATTACAGATGGTCTGGTGACAACTGTAATATAAAACATTTCATCTTTAAAACAGCTCTTTTTGCCTAACTTTCCTACAGAAAACTGTTCTCTGGTAATTTGTATCAAATTTCAGATAATCTACTTGAAGTTGAAATCCTTGACCAAAGAAATCTCTGTTGAGATTTTTATCTTGTATCTACGCACTATTATAGAATGTCATTGTCAATCATGATTTGGTGGGAGTGCATAATTTTAAATGATAATATTGAATAAAATATATATGCAAAACATCTTTTGTGAAACATGTATCATTCGTCTGTGTTTGTTCCTTCTAAGGCAGTGACAAACCAGTGTGCTGTTGGAATGATGTAGTTATGTATATAAGCTTAGGAAATGAAGTCCAATAAAATAAATGCTTCAAAACAGTCATTAGTCACCTCCTTTTGAAAGTCATCTTGTTATAAGGACTATTTGGATAATATTGTCTCTCCTTTTTACTTAGATACCACAACAGATGGATATCTCATATTAAATTTGTTGAGATATTCAGATTAAACAAAGGAAATTAATCAAACTAGAGATGACCTATGAATTGAAACAATATAGCATAGAGCAAGCTGTAAAGAAGGTACCCGATTTGTCCTTTAGCTTGATCAATTTTGGATGTAGATTCGCCTTGAATGAATTCTGCTACAGCAGGTCCAGATCCAGCCCTAGTTCGAATCTCAGGTATGCAGAATTAATCTCCTTAGTTGCTGTTGATTGCCAATTATAGCTAGGTCAAATTCGCTCAAGGAGGGCAGAAATAGATTTCGCTATTTGCTGATTTTGCAGAGCAGAGAACATGTTATGTTTTTGATAATCTCTTGCTCCCAAAATCAATTCCAATATATATGAGAATATGACATCCTTAAGGAGGGCCGACCTAACCAAATCTAGGGTATTAATTAATAAACAATTATTAATTACATCCTTAAGGAGGGCCGACCTGACCAAGTCTAGGGTAATAATTAATAATAAACAATTATTAATTCTGCAGTCCAGTTTGATCAAAGCCGACAGGCTATAAATATTAACAAAATTCACCCAAGACTTGCACCTGGTTCCATATGTTGGGGTACACCGTCTTAGAATTGGTTGTGGTAATTTATCCAATTCAACATTAAAATTTTGGCACATTTAAACATGTAACATGTCTCTTGGTGATTTGAACACAAAACTCTACAATGAAAGTCCCGATGATATACTCTTTGAGTACATCCCATTTGATGATGGTAGCATCACTTGTGTCACAACATAGCTTTTCTACTCAATTTGATATTTGTCAAGGAATCTTTCCTGAATTCAAAGTTGGAGTTTGTTGTATTTTCATTTTGCTTAATTCCAATGATGTTATTCTTCAGAAATACACCATCTACTACTGAGTTATATTCATCTATTTCACTAAAAATTGGATGATGGGAAAAATTAATCTTTCTGTTCTATTTCTAGAGACCTGAATTTTACTTTTAATGCAATTTTAACTTCTCTATCATGGCAGGAAGCTGTCAAATGTCAGAGGCATTCAAGGCGAACTATTTTGACTACTGAGGATGTGGATAGTGCACTCAGCCTTAGAAATGTGGAGGTAAAACTTTATATCAACAGTATTTGACTATTTTTTAATGCTTGTTGGATTATTTAAAGTTCCCATCTGCTGATCAGTTCATTTGATTTTGTTTCTCAAATTATGACTTTGTTGAGTATCTGTGGAAGAAATACATGGTATCATAGGTTTTGATTGATGCCTTTTCCTTGGGCAATAAATGTTTACTTGAGAGGTAAGGAAATAAATAACTTATTGTAATGTCCATAACTGAGGAATGTTAATCAATGGGACTCAAAATCATATTTAGTTACATTGCAAAATTAAGTAGGCTAAAACAAATCCTATTTTTTCCAAAATAATCTACAGACTAAATGAAATGCATAACTAGAGAGGATGAATATAAATACCTAAATCTCAAACCATAAAATACTAAGTGCATTTTTGAAATTCTGTGCAAGGGGAGCACCATATAATGTAACAAGGAGCCCGTGAAGATAGATAGTCGGAAATGAGACTGGGTACTATCACTGCGCGCATCTGTATAAAGCCTTGGGTTAGAATAAACAATATCATCATCCATCACCATGAGACATGTAGGATCGGAATCATAATATTGTTCTAGGGAGAATGCCTAGGGTTAAGGGCACAGGAATAATCAAAGGAAACAGCCAAATCCATTGAGTCTCTAGTGTTAAATGTGGGAGTTAAATATGACTCCTCAACACCCTAGGATTAGCTGCTAGACCAAAATATCTTCCACAAAAGAGAATATGGAAAGAATAGCTTGCTTCATGATTGATTGAATATGAAATATACAATGAGATGGTCTTGCTTATAAAGACAAGGTTAAGGGATAGGATTGGAAAAGATTATGACATGTATCTTAATCCTATGCTATGAGACAACTAACTCAAACAAATATTCAATGATCTAAGTAACTAGAATTAAATAAAAGTTAGATAAGATATGATAAAATATTAACTAGACAACTAAGATTTCTAGAATAACAACGACCAAAGTAAACTTAAGTCATGTGAGTAAGTCCCCTACTAAGAACTAAATAGGTAAAACATCTTTAATAAGTACAAAAGCCTATTCGCACCAACATGCCCCCTCAAGTGCAACTTAGAGAGTAGATTATTATACAAATGATGCAATATTATTATGGATTTTGACTACTAGGCCACGTTAAGTACCCATTTACAATGCAAATCTCTCACAAACAGAGAAAACAAGAAAGCCTAGTGGGACCAAATTTCTCTCCAAAAAAGAGAAAAGATATAAACAAGTGATGATGCATGGAGTCAATAATACCCCCAGGGACTACATCCATCATGGAAATACTATCAATGATCCTCCCATAAAAGGGAAAGAGACAGGCTATATAACCCCCGCACAATGTATAATATCCTGCAAAAATGGTGAGTGTTTGAAGACCAAACATAGTCTAATGCCTAAGACAACATTTCTCACCTTGGAAATAAGATAAACCAAATACAAATATAGGAATGCCTCCAATTCCAAGTAGGAATCGGTAGGAAGAAGAATCCAAATGTAGGATGATGTCTTTGAAATCTGCTCATGAGTCACCAAGTCCTTGTTAGATGATGATGCCACAAACCAATCAAGTAAATGCTCAATCACAATAGAAGGTGACAAATAAGGAACAAATGGAAACTTATTTTGAGCTAGCTCCAAAGACAAAGTGACAATAGTTGTGTCATGATTGTCACCAAATTAGAGAGATAAACCCTCAAATTGGTCCTCTAAATTTGAAATGGGAGGCTCCACGAACAAAGAAGTAATGTTTGATAAATAGGAATCCCAATCAGGAAGACAATTAGATATCTATTGCAATGATCTACTATAAATTCTTAATGAATCATTTGCAAAAAACGAATCTGTGATCTCAGTTGGAGAAGTCTCTAGATCATCCAAATGCTTAAGTTCTTCATCATATTCAAACTCCCTAAGGTATCCGTTGCAGAATTGAGTAGAATGAGTTGTTTGAGTAATTGAGGAATTGGTATGGTTGTCATTTATGTCAATTTACTGTTTTTGTCACCAGTGATATGAAAACTGTTTGAAGATGTTTATTTTAAGATTGTGGTTTGGAACGAAGTATAGTGGAATTGGCATTTGTTTGTGTATGGCTTTGACTGACAATGGTCTCTGCGTGAAATGCATGCTTCGCATTTCCTCACATGACAATTTTTGTTGTTGTCACTAGTGATATGAAGACTGTTTGAAGATGTTTATTTTAAGATTGTGGTCTGGAACGAAGTGTAGTGGAATTGGCGTTTGTTTGTGTATGGCTTTGACTGACAGTGGTCTCTGCATGAAATGCATGCTTCACATTTCCCCGCATGACAGTTTTTATGGTGCGCTTCTAGAAATGAGTTATTAATGTCCTTAGCTTCATTCATTTCAAATGACATGAGATTTTTGGCTTAAGAGTCTTGATATCAAAGTTTGATGGTGTTTCTACTTTAGGTTTGGCTGACCTCAGGTATTTACACTTAAGTTGTTTGTCTTGGTTTATGCAAGATGGAATGTAATGTGTACGGTGATATTTTTGGTACCTGCTATGATGTGCTGTGGTCCACTTTCATTCCTCCCCACCGTGGGAATGTTTGGTGCCAACCTAATTCAAATTGTATTCAGCTACTTGCCTGGCCGATTGTGGGAGACTTCACAATTAAAGATTAGTATAAATAAAGGTTGAATCATTGTGGTATAGTGTGTGTGTGGCATCCATATATATTTGTGCGAGTTCTGTGCAAGTGTGTACCTATGCGAAGAGGATGTATGAAAGAGGATCTGTCTCCTTGCATGTTTGAGATGTTGTGAAGAGTGTTTAAGGACTATGGATATTCATGTGTTAGTTACCAGAAGCAATGAGCTGAAGGTATCTACTGATTAGTGGGTTGACTTGGTGTGCATCAGTGGTAGATCTATTTGCTTTTATCCTTCTTCTGGGCAGTGAGCCCTCCGACAGTGAGCCTTCTTTCTTTGGGAAATGAGCCTTTCTTTGTAAAATCATTTTAACCGGTGTTACTCTAACAGGTTTTTATATATTTGAGAATAATCTTCTCTGTGGTTTTTCCCTTAACAGGGTTTACCTTGTAAATCCAGTGTTTCATGTGTTTGGTGATTGTTGTGCTTTCATGTTATTATCTTTCTGCAATTAAGGTTTAAAGTATGTTTGGTGGAACTGATTAAAGTTGTATAAAGTTCAAAAAGTTTGTGGACAACTGATTCAGCCCCCCTGCCCCCCTCTCAATTGTCTTGCATATTCAACAATATCACCATCAAAAAGAAAATTGTCAGCCTCATCAAGTGAAATGAGACAATTCGATGTAGGATCATTTGGGAATGGAGGTTTTGTTGGATTTCCAAGAATCTCCCAAATCCCATTCCAAATTGTGTGTGAACACCTACTTGAAATCTAATTGAAGGTGTCTCTGAAGATGCTTGCATTGAAACTAGAACTGATCGATCCTATGATATGACCTTTCTTACTACCCCAAAGTGAATTCTTCCATGTTGTCTTTGGCTTAGTGACGAGTCCATAAAGATGAGGCAAAACATTGAGCCATCTGCCATGTGTTAGGATTCCTTTTTGCCAAGACTCATAATTGTCCTTAGATTAATTACAAAAGGACGAGTTACATAAGCCAACAATGGTACACTTCTCAGATGATAAAATAAGAGATCAATTCTTGAAATGTGGCTGAAAGGAAGTGATTAGATCAAAATAACACCTCCCTAACTGTCAAAATATCCAAGTAATCCTCCATCATACCCACCGGGGAAGAATTGAAACAACAACATACATGTGTCAAAAATAGGAAAAAGTCCATTGGTGGCTGGATGTAGCTCCTCAATACCTTTCCAATGCCGGAAGAATCGTGAAAATCAGAGATAGTGGCAAAAAGTTATGAGCTTGAGAGCAAAAAAACAAGATCTAACTTCAAACAACAATTATTATCATTAAACAACAAAATTATGGAAATTAACTTCGAAAATTCATAGAACCAACTTTCCGAAAATCTTCTCTTTTTTGAAAAACCGATACCCTGACAAAAAGTTATGCAAGTTTGAAAAAATCCCCCTTTAGGCACTAGGGGGTCAAAAAGCAGCTCTAGGGGCTTAAATTTGGTCCTCAATATGACTGTAATCAGCATAGTCAATTTAAAAATGCACTGCAGCAGGTGGTGGCTGTGGGGTGTAGGAGGGTGGCAGGCAAGGGCTGCATCATTGGGGTGCTTAGCCCTTCTCTGGTAGGCTTGTGGTTTGCAATATGGCCACGATCCTTGGCAAAGGGCAATTGGTTGCACAAAAGAAACACTAGCATACAAAATACAATCAAAGTTTTTTATAAAAAATAAATGATTTATATGTGATTTGAAAAAAGCCACAAGCTGTAATGCTGTGTTGATGAATAAACCTGCACATGTGTTAGTAGATTCCATACTTGATGAGTAATCCTGCACATGTAAAGGGGTATTTATAGCCAAGTTATAGGAACACCAATACTTCTACAGAAAACTCAATAACCAAATCAAACCCCAAACTTGGAACACTGGAAACTACAACAAATCTTGCAAACTACGACTCGGGAAACTGCTGAAACTAAAAACTCTTCTTGCACAAATGTAACCTCTGGATGAGATTACTCTCTGCAATCCAAGGACTCTTATCCTCAGATCTCCTGAAACCCACGGGCATCCTGTCAACAAGCCTCCAACTCTAATGGTTTACCAGCCATTGAAGAAACATAGACAAAGCTCCACGAGATTCAAGATAAAATGGCAATAACTCTAGATGACAATTTTCATGTGTTAAATATGTGAATGACCAAAGACGGGTGTCTAAGATTCCCATGCCTTGCATGAAGAGGCATCGTCAAATGGTGGCTCAAAATAACCCTTGACAACTGTTATCACCAATCAGCTCTGTCAGTTACAACGGACAATTAATCACTGAATTTCTCTTCCAACAACTACTTATAGGCTCCAAACAGAACCCCACACCAAAGAGAGAAAATTAAATATTTATTTGTTCAAAATATGGGAATTGCACCGCAACAAATAAAATGTTAAATTAACATCTTTCTTCCCAACGTTGTCTTGTGTGACTGATTTACTATTTCTGGACAATGGGAAGCACTTACTATATTTAGTAAGTGCTACTTTTGGAAAGGGGACATGACAGATGAGCTAGAGCAGTTTTCTTTCATGTCTGTCTGCATGACTTTCAGCATTTTACACATTATATGGTTAATTTTGCATGCTAATTATGCTTTGTTGTTGTCTAGCCCATTTATGGCTTTGCTTCAGAAGATCCTTTGAAATTTAAAAAGGCAGTTGGGCATGCAGATTTATTTTACGTTGAGGATAAAGACTTGGAATTTAAGGATGTAAGTTTCTCTCTTTTCACATGGAATCTTATCAACTGTATTGCTCATTGCATGTCAAATGCTATTGTCTATCTAACATATCCAAATGGGTTCACAGGTTATTGAAGCACCTCTACCAAAAACACCACTGGAAACTGCAGTGGTAGTCCACTGGCTGGCCATTGAAGGAGTACAGCCAGCCATTCCTGAAAATCCTACATCTGGAGGTTTCTGCGTTCATTCCTTTCTCAATATTTCTTTTTTGGGTCAGATATGTCATTTGAGTTAAAGCTGTTTTTCCGGAGGTGGATTTTCGAACCTTATAGATTTTTAGATAGCCTTGACTGAGTGCAGACCGATCAAACATCATTCTGTTCACCCTTGGATCTTCATATTTGACAATATTTCCACATAAGCTTTAAAATATTTGTTAACTTTCTGACATTGCATTGGCCCCACCCATTTAATACTTCTTTCTTTTCAGCACTTGTTGTTCCCTCAGAAAACAAGAAGACTGAACATGACAACTACAAGGATCATGGCCTTCCTATTGATGTGAAACTTCCTGTTAAACATGTGTTATCTAGAGAACTCCAGGTATAATTGAAGTTTTCTCTGTACACTATTTAGTTTGAAATATGAATTCTATTTGTCAACTTAATGGTCAAGTCAGCAGAGAGCATGACAATCTTATACTATCCATTAGTAGTGTATAGATCGAAAAGTGTATAGTTTCGATGCTCTAAGAGTGCTAATGGAAATCATTTTCTGATGCAGCTATACTTCGAGAAAATCACTGAACTCATTGTTACCCAAGCTGGCTCTACCTTATTCAAGGAAGCATTAGTTAGTCTGTCTACAGATTCTGGACTTCATCCATTGGTCCCATATTTCACTCAGTTCATTGCAGATGAGGTGATTTTTCTTTTTAATAACAAATTTCAAATAGACAGACATAATTGATGAGGCATGGCACCAATACTTACATGTTTCATGTCAGGTAACCAGGAGTTTAGGTGATTATGCTCTTCTTTTTGCATTGATGCGTGTGGTGCGGAGCCTTTTGCACAATTCACACATACACATTGAGCCTTATGTAAGCTTTTAACTTCCTCATTTCTTAACATGTACAATTCTCTTAAGCAAAGTTTTGTTTTATGGATCTACCCATGTCAACAGCGGTGCAAAACACATGCACAATTAGGACTCTTTAGCCAGACTGATATGAGGCAAAAGTGGAGACATGATATTCTACATTTTGTCATCAGTTTTCTTTTAATATTGGCACAATATAATGAGAGCAAATGAAGACAGTAGTCAAGAATGTTTACTTTACTGACTTCTGCACCCCTTTGTTTCTTTCTGCATGCTCTTCTGTAGCATTTATCTCACATGCTTTTATAAACTAAACAGAAACACAATATACAGAACAATTCCACAGCTTTCACAGTTGGATTTATTTTCTTGTAGTATGTTTACATGAGTAACTCTAATGAGAGAGCGAAGTTTCCTATTGTCTTAAATAATGAAAGGAAAATCCTTAGAAATAGGCAGGTATATATTTATTCACTTGGATTGTGTAGGTTAATGGCATTTTGCCGAAGTGTTTTATGTTTAAGGGTATTCCTGACATAGGAATTTATTTGCAGTTGCATCAGCTTATGCCCTCTGTGATTACATGCCTTGTTGCGAAAAGATTAGGAACACGATTCACTCAGAACCATTGGGAGCTTAGAGATTTCACAGCAGATCTGGTTGCATTTATATGCAGAAGGTATTTATGTAACTTATTTTTTTAACCTGAAAAGTTTATACATTAACTTACAGGAATATAAACTGCTGAAAGAAATGTGCATCTTAATTTATTAATTACAATATCTCGTCAGGAAATTTTGGCAAAATATTCTGACATTTTTTTATATGTTACATATTGCTTTGTTGCATTTGATTTATTCACTTTGTAACTCACAATTATAGTCTTTGGACACCATTCTATTATTCTGTTATGACAACAATCCCAAATAGTTATATTAAGATTCCAAAATCTACATGTTTGTACCAAAGAAGGAAAAAAAGGAGGTAACTGTCTGAGTGATTGAAGTAGGTCAACAGTAAAACACAATGGAAATTTACTGAAGTAACACTACGTTTTTGCTTCTTTGTTGGCATGCACACTTTTTCCGTTTCTGTGGACTTGAAAGGGCACTATACAAAGAATTTGACTTGTAATACCAAAAAATAGCCCATGCCATAATTGCATCATGAGGCTTGTCTTGGTTCCAGGCAGTACCTCAGAGTGAAGGTTGCACACCAGGAGTATTATGAGGAACAAAGAACACTTGTGAGTGTGCACCCGACTAGAATTATCTCCAGTGGATGAATTCCATATCCGTGGACCAAGAAGAGAGTCCATTAGATCAGTCCCTGAGTCAGTAGGAGAATTTATCACGACTGCTCTGCTGCCCTCTTCTTTGCTAATATGTTCTCCTTGTACAAAGTAAGGACAACATTCGTCTCTTGTGCATTCTCTGGTTCCACTGAATTATACTGTTGTCCATCTCAGCCAGTTACTCATGCAAGGTGACATTTGAGCTGATTTACGTCCCCTTTCATCCTCAAACCACAATTGTAGTCCACCAATCCTACCTCTGTACCCCAGAACTTGGTCCACTGAATTGTCTTTTTAGCCTGCTATATCACTGTCTTAAGTCTTTATGCTGCTATGCTTATCTAATAGTAACAACTGCAACTTCTGTTTAGTAATAGTAAACTTAACTGGTACTGATTGCTAGAAACTTGTCTAAACATGTATTTCTCATGGTTGAACTACAATGGTTTGAGGCTTAACATGCTTTCTTCGAGATTAGGCCTCTTTCCATAGCTATTTTGGATGTCTTCATAGTTTACTAGCTACGGGTTAACGTAGTATTTGTTCATTTTCAGAGTTTGGTTTTCATCTACATTATATTTATCAAAATTTTGAATTCTAATCCATAGGGCACTATAAATCTTTTCTAACAAAAAAGAATTTTGGTTATTCACAGTAGTTTTTTCTCCATAAGCCTGCTTAGATTATGTATGATGCTCCAGCAGGCCATCCAAATTCATGCCGCTGTACAGCTGTATTCCTCCATACTATAATGGATTTGTCTTTTCCTGATTATAAGAAAAGTGATTACTTAATTTGTTGGTATATTTCAAGAAACTCTTGGAATGTTAGTTGATAAAAACTTAGAAAGATTATACATGAACAAATATAAATGATGATTAAACGCAAATGAGGAAGGAGAAGGGAAAGGGAAAGAGTATAAAATTTTAAAAAGACTATAGATTCATTTTCATATATAATATTTTATTAAATAAGCAAGGTTTTGAAAGGGCAGAGAAAAAATGAAAAGGGAAAGAATAATAAATCATAGAAAGACCAAACATTGGGTAAGAAAGTCATCAGCCAAACTTACTTCAAAAGTAATATTATTGTAAACTCCATTCAAAGCTTGTTAAGTTGCATTTTCTATAATTTACAAAAAATTGTAACTTGTGAGTTTGGTGGCAGATTTGGACATGTGTACCACAATCTCCAACCACGGGTGACAAGGACTCTTCTTCATGCATTCCTTGATCCTAAGAAGGCATTGACTCAACACTATGGTGCTATTCAAGGCCTTGCAGCTATGGGACTTAGCGTGGTATTTGATCACTTCTCTGTCACGCACTGCTATTTTTTGTTTACCTTTTCTTCTTGATTTGTATCAGGTGCCTTGAAGCACCACTTTGATATTTGTGGTTCAAAGCGATATGCTTTTCTTATGGTGTGATAATAGGGCTCTCCAAAACTTCTTAAATTGAAATGCCAATTGAATCTGTAACATCTGGATTGCATATAATTGTTCATATTTTTTGAGAAGTATTACTTAATCCTATTTTATAATGTCAGGTGCGCTTACTGATATTGCCAAATTTGGAACCTTACTTAAAACTACTAGAACCAGAGATGGTACTTGAGAGTCAGAAGAATGAAATCAAGCGTCATGAAGCTTGGCGTGTATATGGGGCTTTATTGGTAATATTTTCTAATGCATTACAATACCCTAAAATGACTGAAAAACAAGAGAGCTTTACATCTTGAAATATTGTGATTTTCAAGGAAAAGAATTGATATTATGTCTCAAGTGTTGGTGCGTGATGTGTATTTTCCCACTGTTAAATTTTTAAAAATGAATCAGTAACACACATGGGAAGGTGAAAGGAAAATTTTCCTAAATTTATTTTTTCCCTTTTAATTTTAGATTTTATCTTTTAACTATATCTCCATTCTAATTTTACCTTTCATCGTTTTACTATGTGCTTGCTTTCTTTCAGCATGCTGCAGGTCGATGCATATTTGAGAGGGTAAAATTATTTCCAGGTCTTCTATCTTTACCTGTGCGGTCTACACTAGAGAGTTCTTTAAAAGTGGCAAAACCATTGGATCCTGGTAATTATAAGATTGACCTTTGGTTCCTCATTTTCCTGCTGGATCCTGTGTATCTCTCTTTTTCATTTTCGTTAGTGTATTTTGATTCCTCCCAGATACAGCCAAAGGCATTGTTTCCCCGGGAAATCAGTCAAGCACATTGAAAAAGCGCAAAGCTAGTGAAGTTTTTTCTTCCCAGCAGTCATCAAAGAAAACAGTCACTGATGGCTCTGTTGCTAGCTTCTCATCTGAATCTTTGGCTGATTCTATTGGAGCAACATCTGAAGGTCAAGCCATTGTCAAACTAGGGGAGTCGGCTCTTGTTAAGGTCACTGGACAAAATTTTGATGAAAATGCAACAGGTAGCAGTAGAAGGGAAAAGGAACTGCTGAACAAGAGTGACAGGGCTGGGAGTGTTCTTGCTCAGGCATGGAAAGAAGATGCTGATGCAGGGCAACTATTAGCCTCTCTTGTTGATTTGTTTGGGGAAGGCATGCTAATGTTCTTTGCTTCAAGAGAGATGTCAGTTTTCTTGTAAGATACAAGAAATCATTTTTCTTTCAAGTTTTTCAAATGCATCCAGAAGTAGATTTTTCTCCATGGTTTAGGCGCCCACTACAAATATTTTACAAATACGGAGCATGTCTTCTTTCTGAAATTTATTTATATTAAAACATTTATTGTGCATTCCATGTTATATATGTATGAAAATATGGCACGCCTATTACAACTTGATATGGGAACAAGTGCGTCCAAAGTTTATTTGTATTTGTAGATATAATATTTACAATTTTGGACAGTTCGGACATTTGAGAGGGGATTAAAGTTTAAACAATTACACGGCGTACATGATCTGTTGAATTGTCTTGCACAGGTACTAAGAAAGTCTACGCAACATGACTTTGGGACCATTCAATTTAGTAACTCGTCAATAAAAGATTGAACGTAATCGACAGCTAGAATTTTCTCAGGGCCATTGTTTGATTATTTAGTTAAATCCTACCTGTGTTCAAATTTCCCATTCCCTTAGATTTGATAGATATGAACATATTTTATGTAGAGTGACCTTTACCTTAAAAATCTTATAACAGGAAGCACCAAAATAAATCAGCAAGCTATCAGAAGAATTGTACAAATTACATTTAGGATTGTCAAACATTCTGGACTGGGATGATTGAAAGCATTGGAATTAATGCTTTTACTGGAATGATAAATATCCCGGGCAGCACTAAGGACACTAAGAAAAATGCTGAAATCATTAACAATTAGGACATGGGCTGTGAACATAAATTGGTGGGCAAAAATGAACAAGAAGTAAATCTTGTAATGCAAGCTTTTGCAGAGCTGGTATCAGATGAGGATATATGCTCAGGGCAAGAGTTTGGTAAATGCAACATGGGGTACATTTGGATCTATTTTAGGGTGGGTCTCATGGAAGGGGCTTCCTAAAAATAGAGTTGGAGCTGTTTGCAATTTTTTAAGAATATGTTAAAGCTGTCGATCTCATGAAAATTTTATAGTCAAATTTGACTTGAAAGTTTAAGCTTTGAAATTTAAAGAAGCTGATGATCTCATGAATACAATACCTTTGTGCTCTATACTTTGTGCAATAATAAAAATAAGTTAAAAAAATTATTTTCCCTCCAAAATTATTTTTCATAAAAATCTTAATATAACTTCTTTTTCCCTTTATGAGATTTCTTCTTGAAAAATAGAAACTTAAACCTCCAATAGGACCCCTTGATTAGTATCCACATTCTCTATACTTGATGACATGGAAGAATTCTTACTGTGAATTTCACCCATGGCAACATTGAGACTAATATCAATATCATCCGAAACATTGATGGAAAAAATTCTACACAATCGAACCCAGAAACTGATACAAACATCAATATCATTGACTTAAATTTCAATGCAAATATATTGTTGACACAACCAACAACTGGAAATTCGGTTGACAAGCTATTTAATTGCGATGACATGTCCACATAAACACTTAAAAGATAATGCCAAGTTTTTTCTTGGACACCCATGGCAACATTGAGACTAATATCAATATCATCCGAAACATTGATGGAAAAAATTCTACACAATCGAACCCAGAAACTGATACAAACATCAATATCATTGACTTAAATTTCAATGCAAATATATTGTTGACACAACCAACAACTGGAAATTCGGTTGACAAGCTATTTAATTGCGATGACATGTCCACATAAACACTTAAAAGATAATGCCAAGTTTTTTCTTGGAATAGTGTGGAAAATATCTACCCGTCTCTCTGTGGTAGTAGATGCCTTATGTTTAGAATTTACTTCTCGATATTTGGCATCATATAATGAGGTGTTACATATTAGAATCTAACAACTGGAATTGAAAGCACAATTGAGAGCTTAAGAAACCCTATTGTTGATTATAGGAGTGGACCATAACAACGAGCACGAAAAGGAAGTTAATGTAAAAAAGGATTTAGTTGTGCTAATGTTATAATATTAATAAATATTGAACTGAAGGAATTTTAATGATGTCTATGAGAACAACAGTCTAAGGGACAAAGAGTTACATCGTAATCTATTCTCATGTTCTTGATGTCAACTCTCCAATTATGAATCTTTATCAAATGAGAGGACCCTTGAATAATACTGGTAGCTATAGAGTAGTATGCATGAATCCAATATAAAATGTTCTTGGGGAGGGGTTGAAGAGTCAATAAGAAAATCTTTAGTGGGTAAAGAGACTAAACGTTGGTTGATCCCAGGGATCCCACAATGCCTAGATTTATGGTTTTCTAGGGAGGGGTTGAAGATTTACTAAGAAAATCTTCATTGAGTGAAGAGACTAAATGTTGGTTGATTCTAGGGATCCCACAATGCTTAGATTTTATGGTGCATCCAAAGATATAAGACTGGTAGTCATAAGTTGAATAAGGATGGTGCCTCAATGGCTAATTTGGGTGAGGTTAGTATGAGAGGCATTTATAGATATTTAGATAGATCAATAGCCTTACTCTTTGTCAGAAAATTAGAATATATAATCAATAATTTAGTGGAGATCAAAGCTATTTACAAAGAGATGCAAGAGGCCTTCAATTTGGGTAGTGAGAACTCCAAATTGGATTTAATTCAAAGGTAATCATTAACTTGATATTTGATCCTTAGGGATTCCATTGCAAAAATTGGCAAATAGAAAGACTTGGAGAAGATTGAAAGCTTGTAGAACAAGTTCCAAGAGGTTTAATTGAGCCACTTTTCCATGGAACATAATAAAATTGTGAATGGGTAAGCCAATTAGGCTATTTGACAACTATAGCCTTACTTGTTATGATTCAAACTAAAAGCTTGTGGTTTAGATTGTGTGTACTTTTAGCATCAACATTTCGCATCACACATCATGATCCACCATTGCGATCCATAACTTGTTATGGCTCATCCCTCCAGTGGTGGTCAACCAAACTTCAAGAAGCTCTAACAAAGATTTTGGATTATGATTTGTCCTAATGAATTGGTGGAGTTGAGATTTGGGTTTTGTTGGCATTGAATTGTCATTGATGTCAACCTTGTCTATATGTTGCTTGAATGTATCTAAATGAAGTGGTTGACTGCCACTGTGGAACTAATCATATGTATGGTGATGATTGTAAGATAGAGCTTGCAGGATAGAAGTATCATCAATGCACATATCGTAATGTGTGCATGCATGGCAATGGTAATTAGTGAATGTTTTTTATACTAAAAGAAACAAAACAAAACAAAACAAGGGTGTTATCTTGCTAATACAACACAGAGGGTGTATAGACAATAGACGAACATTAGTAGCATATTAACAACATATTAGTAAATGTTGATAAGTGCATTATTTAAATCAATTCCATATTGCCTTACATTATTATGCGAAAAAAGACAAAGTGGAAGGTGCAACCAAGACATAGAACAAAAGTATTTTAATTTTGTCCACACTGCTACTAGAGCAGAACAATTTGTCGTAGGAGTAGAAATGCAATCTGATGATAGCTAGCTGTAGGAGTCCGATTTATTAGCTACATGAAATTCAAAATCTCGAGAAACATTCTTTTATTGAATGAATATGTTGAACCATTTATTAATGGTTTTCAGAAGTTTGCTTGGTGGATAAAAATCAAAACCATGTGTTTGATTGTAGAAGAACAATCTAATGAATGGAGGGAAGTTTCTAAAATAAAAAATGGGAGGCTTCAAGTCGATATACAAGAGAAGGGGGTTGCAAATGGTTATGGGTGAGTGGTGGATAACCAAAACATAGTGGATTCCAAATCAGATAAAAAAAGAGCATTATAAATATAAAGCACAAATGTGGAGAGATTTGGAAAAAGAGAAGATAAAGAGTTAGGGGAATATATGAGAATGTTGTTTTATATGAAGAGAAAGAGGTTGAGTGAATGTATATACAACAAGGGCAAAGAGAGTAGAAGAAGACTCAAATCATTTGAGAATGAAAGCAGGGCAAAAACAAGTGAAGGCAGATAATCTGTTTTGCTATTAATGGGAAAAAACTGATGTAGATATAAAATGTCCCTTGTAGTAGCATAAAAAGAGAACAACAAAGCATTAGTAGCAATTGATTGAGAGAAATGATAATGCAGATCTAAAAATAAGAGTTATAGTAGCAACGAAAGACATAAAGCATAGAAGTTACAACAATTATAAGTGCGGTGTTTAAGGAAGGCTATGCAACAACCAAGTGCAAAGAGTTGAAGTGTTGTCAAAGTTCAAGCAAAGGTAGAGGGTTACAAAATACATTTGTAACAAGGTATTCACATTGTCTTAAATCATTTCATTGTATTTTGATAATTAGAGTGGGTGCTTTGATTAGGGGAGGTGCTCCTTTGGATAGTTGTTCATAAAATAAGAGTTGGTGCCCATAAAAGTTGTAATCAAGTTATTTTTCATTGTGAGGGTTGATTAGAGCAGTAGACTTTAGTAGCTATTCCCACTGAGGTTTTTTCCCACTATGGATTTTCCTCGTATATTCGGTGTTATGTGTTTCATTGTGGTGTGTTATTGATTTCATTATTTCTAGTAGTGTTGTTTATGCATTTTAGTTCAAAGTGGATTAGAGGTTAGGTAGAAATTCTTGTATCCATTGATTCACCTTGACCCCCTCTCAGTGTACTTTGTGTTCCTTCAATTGATATTAGAGCCAGGTTCCCTATTGGTTAGCTTTCTCCAACTAGGGTAGATCTTGGTTTAGGAAAACATGGCTAGACTAAAGTCTTCATTTGTGAAAGTCCCTATGTTTGATCGCATTGATTATGCCTTCTGGAGTAGAAAAATGGAAACTAATTTGTCTTCATTAGGCTGTGATGTATGTATGACAGTCAAGAATGGTTACAATGTCCCCTCCACTCCTCCAACTGATCCTGATTCTGATTCTAAGGAGTTTACGTATAATGCTAAGGTCAAACATGCAATTCCTAGTGGACTAACTTATACTAAATTTGTCAAGGTTGTGCACTGCAAATCTACAAAAGAAACTTGGGATAAGCTGCAAAGAATCTATGAAAGTGGTGCTAAAGTTAAAGAAACAAGACTGCAAAATCTAAAAGCTCAGTTTGAAGGACGAAAAATGAGAGAGGAAGAGAAGATAGAAGATTAATTGCAAAGAGTTGATGAGGATGTGAATGCAATTAGAGGTTTAAGAAAAATATGTTGCCGATGAGATGATAGTGAAGAAAGTATTGAGGTTTCTAACAACAAGATATGACACAAACATCTTAGCTATATAAGAGGCAAAATATTTAAGTAGGCTCTCTATGAATGAATTACTTGGTTCATTGTCATCATATGAGATGAGAATTATAAACGCTGAGCCTTTTAAGAAAGAAGATGCCTTCAACATTGAGGAGAAAGGGAAATAAGTTACAAGTAGTATAGATGATGAAGAAACTGATGCATGTGAGGAAAATTTTGTAAGGAAACTAAAGAAATGATTAGGTAAGTATAGAGGAAAGCTTTTGGTGTAGGAGCACCCACAATAAACTCAACAAATAATGATCATCAAAGTCCTAAGAACATCTAGTTAGGTTAGATCTTCTATCTAGGCATCTAGACCAAGTTTGTAAGACCTAGTTCCAAGATTGGCATAACTATAAGCCCTTGGTCAACTATGGTCAAAGGTGTTTAGAAGGCCTAAAATCTTAGGATTTTTGTTATTTTCATGTTTTTAATGCTTTAGATCCATGTTGGATCACTAGATTAGGTCTAGACCAAGTTTGGTCACCTAGAATGCAAAAATTGCAAAAATGTTGTAAAAGTTGCTTAACAACTTTGACAACTTTTGCCAAAAGTTGTAAACAAAGCCCCCAACGGTCATATGGTTTGAAATTCAGTTGTAACCGATGGGGGAAGCCTTCATAAGCCCTTTCAGGCAGGTGGAAGGTAACAATGTGTGTAATTTGGCAATTTGAATCAATAAAATATAACCATTTCTCTGCAATTCCGATTATCAGAAATTCATACGGACATGTACGGAGGCCTTAGTATGAAAGTATGACATTTTTGATGGCATCTGTGAGTTGGTTCCTCTTGTGTTTGATCACATGTACTGATCCTTTAAAAAGTTGAAAGTTATTCAAGTTTTGTTCCGGGTCTTCCGGATCAAGACCCTGAACCAGGGTTCCAATTGGTTTTGTGTATTCTAATCAATTCCACCATGGGAATCTGATGCCCCTTGGTGGAATTCAAGTTTTGTCTATGTACTTTCAAATTATGCAGGTTAGAGGTGGTAACTTGTAGGGAGATGACTTCGCCATGATGCCCTAGGTGTACATCTCTATGTGTGCACCTTTAGAATTCAAACACCAGTCCACACAACTTGCTATTGGAGAATCACCAAGCCCCGCGCTTTGGTATCTAGAAGTCTCTTATGTACCCTCACATGATCCAAGTATTGGATTTGGATTTGGATTTGGGTGTACGGACGGGGTACTTGTAGTGCAAATCTAGCCTAATTAGGCCTAAGCCCAAGGGAAAATCAGCATCCCATTGTGTCTTTCACTCACAATTAGGCCTTGCGCTCTTAGCATGTTGTGTTAGGCCCAAAAGGGTACCCAAATATATGATTTGTTGACAAGTTGGTGTGGAACTGTGTGTTTGCAATCAATATTAATGCCCCTAGAAGGCTATAAGCCTAAAACTAGATTAGTAAGGCTAACATGCCCAAATTGTTGTCTCTGTTGGATACGAGCAGTTGTGCCCTTGTGTCAGGAACCTAAATAGACCAAGGAAGAGTGTGTGGTCACCCCTGGTTCTGACTATGACATTTTGGGGAGTTTTGTGCAAAACAACTTAAGTGTCTAGTTGCCGACTAGTGATTAGTTGGACTTGGAAGACTTGTGAGGACTTAGTGATTGAGTACCCGGTTAGATTAGGTTGTGATAACCTAGGACCAAGTCATTTCCTACACTTGAAATAAGTGTGGATGCACTTACTGTTGGAGGAACCTTGTTTTAGTTCCTACTTAGAACCATTCAAGAGTTTGAAGGACTAGTTTGGTCCTTTGTTGACACTTCCGGCTGTCCACTTTGCATCAAGTGGTATCAGAGCTATGTCTGCTCCTGAGGATGAAGAGATCCCTGCAAGGGTCACAAACAATGAGTTAGCAAAGATGGTGAGAGAACAAAGGGCTGCAAACACAACCTTAACTAAGAGGCTTCAAGAACTTGAAAAGAAGCTAGACAAGGATAAAGAAGATGGGTTTGAAAATGAAGAAGGGAGTGAAGAGGAGGAAGATAATCCTGATCAGTACATCCCTGCAGACCAAAGGCCCCTCATTTATGCCTTAAAGTCCATGGGGAGAAGAACCATGGAGGAAAAGATAGACTTGCCGGTCTTCAATGGCAAGATGAATGCAAATTTAGCCTTGGATTGGGTAGAGGCTTTGACAACATTCTTTGAATGTGAGAACATTCCTAAAAAGCAAAGGGTAAAGATAGAAAGATCCAAGTTGAAGGGAGTAGCCCTAACTTGGTGGAACTTCATCCAAACGGAAAGGGTGAAGAATGGGAGAAGCATGATCAATTCATGGAACAAGATGGTAGCCCTGATTAAAGAGACATATGTACCTGAAGATTATGGGGTACAACTCCATAGGAGGAAGCAAAGCTTGAAACAAAAAGACATGGATGTAGGCTCATACATCGAGGAGTTCCTAAAACTATGTATGAAGACAAATGTGGCAGAAGATGAGGAAGAAAAACTAGCAAGATACATGAATGGTTTGAAAGCATCCATTCAAGGGGAACTTAGCCTACACTACCCTACCACAGTCAATAAGTGCTATCAAATGGCACTCAAGGTAGAGGAGAAATGGAAAAGAAAACAAGAGTTTGGTAAAGGGAAGAGTAATGACAATGGGAAGAACTTTAGAGGGAAAGGAAACTCTTGGAACAAGGGACATAATAGTGGTAGCAGCAGCAGGACCCCTGACCAAGGAGATAAAGAAAATAGTGACTCAAGTTCAAGAGGAAACTATAGAGGAAAGAGGCCCTTCAATAGAGGAAGAACAAACTTTGGAAGAGGTAATGGACCATTAAAATGTTACTATTGCAATCAGATGGGACATCATGCAGGAAGGTGCCCTGAGAAGAGGAATAACAACAATCAAGGTGAGAGGAGAGCACAACTTATCCAAGAAGATAAACAAGAAGACAATGGTGACACTAGAGACTTGGAACCAAAGGAAGGAGTATGTTTGATGATGAGACAAGTCTTCCTTCAAGTGCCACAAAACCAAGAGCCTCCACAAAGGAAGAACCTCTTCAGGACAAAGATCAAATGTCATGGAAAGGTATGTAATCTACTTATAGATTTTGGTTCAACTAAAAATTTAGTATCGTGTGAAATGGTTCAAGAGTTAAACCTCCCTAAGAAGCCACACCCTTGCCCCTATCATGTCTCATGGCTAACAAAAGGCCAACAAACCCTAGTAACAGAACAAGCATGGATAGAGTTCTCAATTGCAGACTTTAAGGACAAAGTTCTTTGTGATGTGGTTGAAATGGATGCCTCACACATCCTTCTAGGCAGGCCTTGGCAATTTGATGTAGATGCCATACACCATTGTAGGAAGAACACCTACTCCATCACCAAGGATGGAAAAACTTTTACTATGAAGCCCCTGCCTGATAGCAAGTCTGAAAAAGAACCTACTGTCATCATCATGGGGGAGAAAGAAATGTTAAAAACATTGAAGGAACCTGATACTGAAGCCTTTGTCCTAATCTCCAAACCCAAAGACAACATAAGGTCTGATAAAAAATATCCTATACCAAAAGAAGCTAAGGAATTGCTGGAAAAATACAGAGATGTCACTGCTAGTGACCTGCCCACAAGCCTCCCTCCCTTAAGGGATATCAGTCATCAAATTGACTTGATACCTGGCTCCTCTCTGCCTAACAAGGCCCCATATAAAGTGACACCACTGCAACATGCAGAGATTGCAAAATAAGTTGGTGAATTATTTGAAAGAGGACTCATCCAGAAGAGTCTCAGTCCATGTGCAGTACCATCAGTCTTAGCCCCTAAAAAGGATGGCAAATGGAGGTTATGTGCTGACAGCAGGGCCCTCAATAAGATCACCATAAGATATAGATTCCCAATGCCAAGGATTGAGGACCTATTGGATCAACTAGGAGGTGCCTACTACTTCACCAAGATAGACTTAAAGTCTGGATACCATCAAATCAGGATCAAACTAGGAGATGAATGGAAAATAACATTCAAGAATATTGAAGGTTTGTTTGAATGGTTGGTAATGCCCTTTGGCTTAAGCAATGCCCCTAGTACCTTTATGAGGCTTATGAATGAGATATTCATTGATTTCATTGGAAAATTTGTTGTTGTTTACCTTGATGACATAATAATATTTAGTCATAGCAAGGAAGACCATCTTGATCATGTGGAACAGGTACTAAGAAGACTTCATCAACACAATTTGGTAATCAACTTGGAAAAGTGCATGTTTATGAGGAAGGAACTTGTGTTCCTAGGATTTGTGATCTCACAAGGTACCCTCAAGATGGACCCTGAGAAGGTAGAAGCAATCATCAACTGGCCTCTACCAAAGAACCAAGGTGATGTAAGAAGCTTCCATGGACTTGCAACTTTCTATAGAAAGTTTATAAAAAATTTTAGTCATGTGTGTGCACCAATGCTTGAAACCATTAAAGGTGGAAAGAAGAATAAGTTTGTGTGGACAAAAGAAGCAAATGATGCATTCCAATACTTGAAGAATATCCTATCTTGGTCGTACCTGATTTCAACAAAGTCTTCATCGTGGAGACAAATGCAAGCAATTTGGCTATAGGAGCAGTCCTAAGTGAGGAAGGTAAGGTAGTTTCCTTTTTCTCAGAGACACTAAATGAGGCCAAAAGAAAATACTCTACATATGACCTAGAACTCTACGCCATGGTCCAAGCCCTCAAGAAATGGAGGCACTATTTGATCCCAAAATAATTTGTGGTATATACTAACAACCATGCATTAAGTTTCCTTAATTCACAGGAAAAACTCCCTGTCAGACATCTGAAATGGGTAGAACAGTTGCAAGCCTACACCTTCAACATCAAGCATAAAAAGGGTGTAACAAACAAAGTTGCTGATGCCCTTAGCAGGAGGGTTGGTCTGATTGAAAAAATACAACTGCGAAGTGTGGGAGTTGAGTCCCTCAAACACCTGTACCCTGATGACCCTGAATTTGCAGAGATATATCAAATCTACACAAAAGATGGTTGGAAGATACCATACTAAATTTTCTGAATATCTGATTCAGAATGGACTCCTATTCAAAGGAGCTCAACTTTGCATCCCAAAATGTTCAATGAGGACAAACATAATAAGTGAGAAGCACTCTCATGGCCTAGGAGGTCACTTTGGCATTGATAAGACAACAAACATGGTGAGAAGTTATTTTTGGCCTAAGATGAACAATGATGTTAAGAAGTTCATTGAAACTTGCACCATATGTCAGCAAGCTAAAGGTGTGTCAACCAATCAAGGACTATATCAACCCTTACCAATTCCTTCTAGAACATGGGAGTCCATCTCAATGGATTTTGTAATGGGTTTGCCTAAGACAAAGCAAGGCTTTGACAATGTTTTTGTAATAGCGGATAGGTTTAGTAAAATGGTCCATTTTGTACCATGAAAAAGCACAAATGATGCTTCTCACATTGCACATCTTTTCTTCAAAGAGGTAGTTAGGATCCATGGTCTGCCTCAAACAATTGTATCCGATATGGATGTGAAGTTTCACGACCATTTTTGGAGGACACTCTTCAAGAAATTGGGAACAAATCTCACCTACAACTCTGCCTATCACCCACAAACAGATGGGCAGACTGAGGTAGTAAACAAATCCTTAGGCAATCTCCTAAGATGCCTAACCAAACAATATGCTCAGAGTTGGGATACACTCCTGCCCCAGGCAAAGTTTGCATTTAATGATTCCATGAACAGGTCAACTGACAAAACTCCATTCCAAACAGTATATGGTCTTCATTCCAAAGGACCATTAGACCTGATAGAAATACCATTTGACTTCAAAGTCAGTGCTCAAGGCCAAGAACTGGAAGAACTCATCACAAAGGTACAACATGAGGTCAAAGAAGCATTGCAAAGATCCAGTTTGAAGTACAAGGAACATGCTGATAAGAGAAGAAGAGAGATCCACTTCAAAGTAGGAGACAAGGTTTGGGCATTTCTAAGGAAAGAGAGACTAGCTAAGGGCAGATACTCTAAACTTCATATGAAGAAAGTAGGACCATGTAGTATGCTCAACAAAATGGGTGAGAATGCCTATGAGATTTCTCTTCCCCCAACCTTGCAAATCTCTCCAATATTCAATGTTGCAGACCTCACCCACTACAAAGCTACAACAGATTCAACAAATGAGCAAGGTGAGGAAACAAATATCAATGATGAAGACTATGTCACCAATCTTCCTCAAAGAAAACCAGTAGAGTTGGAAGAAATATTGGACATCAAGTTGCTGAAGAAAACCAGAACCAAGAAGTATATGCAGTACTTAGTCAAATGGAAAGGGCTCCCCAACATAGATGCAACTTGGCTGACTGAAGACCAAATCAAGCAACATGGGACTTCGGTGGAACAGTTAACCTCAAGTAGGAACTTGAGTTTTAAAACTCAAGGGGAGTATGGTGCAGGAGCACCCACAATAAACTCAACAAATAATGATCATCAAAGTCCTAAGAACATCTAGTTAGGTTAAATCTTCTATCTAGGCATCTAGACCAAGTTTGTAAGACCTAGTTCCAAGATTGGCATAACTATAAGCCCTTGGTCAACTATGGTCAAAGGTGATCAAAAGGCCTAAAATCTTAGGATTTTTGTTATTTTCATGTTTTTAATGCTTTAGATCCATGTTGGATCACTAGATTAGGTCTAGACCAAGTTTGGTCACCTAGAATGCAAAAAATGCAAAAATGTTGTAAAAGTTGCTTAACAACTTTGACAACTTTTGCCAAAAGTTGTAAACAAAGCCCCCAACGGTCATATGGTTTGAAATTCGGTTGTAACCGATGGGGGAAGCCTTCATAAGCCCTTTCAGGCAGGTGGAAGGTAACAATGTGTGTAATTTGGCAATTTGAATCAATAAAATATAGCCATTTCTCTACAATTCTGATTATCAGAAATTCATACGGATGTGTACGAAGGCCTGAGTATGAAAGTATGACATTTTTAGTGGCATCTGTGAGTTGGTTCCTCTTGTGTTTGATCGCATGTAGTGATCCTTTAAAAAGTTGAAAGTTATTCAAGTTTTGTTCCGAGTCTTCCGGATCAAGACCCTGAACCAGGGTTCCAATTGGTTTTGTGTATTCTAATCAATTCCACCATGGGAATCTGATGCCCCTTGGTGGAATTCAAGTTTTGTCTATGTACTTTCAAATTATGCAGGTTAGAGGTGGTAACTTGTAGGGAGATGACTTCGCCATGATGCCCTAGGTGTACATCTCTATGTGTGCACCTTTAGAATTCAGACACTAGTCCACACAACTTGCTATTGGAGAATCACCAAGCCCTGTGCTTTGGTATCTAGAAGTCTCTTATGTACCCTCACATGATCCAAGTATTGGATTTGGATTTGGGTGTACAGACGAGGTACTTGTAGTGCAAATCTAGCCTAATTAGGCCTAAGCCCAAGGGAAAATCAGCATCCCATTGTGTCTTTCACTCACAATTAGGCCTTGTGCTCTTAGCATGTTGTGTTAGGCCCAAAAGGGTACCCAAATATATGATTTGTTGACAAGTTGGTGTGGAACTGTGTGTTCGCAATCAATATTAATGCTCCTGGAAGGCTACAAGCCTAAAACTGGATGAGTAAGGCTAACATGCTCAAATTGTTGTCTCTGTTGGATATGAGCAGTTGTGCCCTTGTGTCGGGAACCTAAATAAACCAAGGAAGAGTGTGTGGTCACCGTTGGTTCTGACTATGACATTTTGGGGAGTTTTGTGCAAAACAACTTAAGTGTTTGGTTGTCGGCTAGTGATTAGTTGGACTTGGAAGACTTGCGAGGACTCAGTGATTGAGTACTCGGTTAGATTAGGTTGTGATAACCTAGGACCAAGTCATTTCCTACACTTGTGATAAGTGTGGAGGCACTTACGGTTGGAGGAACCTTGTTTTAGTTCCTACTTAGAACCATTCAAGAGTTTGAAGGACTAGTTTGGTCCTTTGTTGACGCTTTCGACTGGCCACTTTGCATCAGCTTCCCTTCAAATGTTTTAACTGTGGGATGATGGGACACTTCACAACCAAATGTCCCTATGACAAGAAAGAAGACAAAGAAGAAAACAAGGTAAAAATAAAGGGAGAAAAATTCTATAAACCAAAGATAAGGAATTTTGGGAAGAAGAAGAATCTTTTTACCATTGTTAGTGATGCAACTGATGATGGAAGTGAATCAAATGAGGGAAACAATGAGGATGAAAATAAAGCTAATGTATTCATGGTTTAAGGAGTACTAGATGAGAGACAAAATTCAAAGAGGGACACTAGAACACAATCTGAAGATCTTATTTCTTCTTGCAGTGATGAATAAGATGACATTGATGCAGAGGTATACCTAGAAGGAGAACTAGAGTGTTCTCTTGAGGAAATAATAAGATTGAAAATAGAACACACCAAGTATAAAGAGTCATCCTTAGAGGAACAAAATCAATTAAATAAGAGTCTTGAAGAATCTGATCAAAACTTAATAATTTTGAAAATTTAGCTAGAAGAAGCCAAAAGAGTATGTGATGGGATGAAATTAGATCTTGATGCAGAGGAAAATAGGTTTCAAGAGTTAGAACAAGAAGTAGTAACTTTGAGAAATGAAGTTGTGAAATGCAAAGAGGACTTTCAGCTGAGACTAAAACATGAGAACAACACTAGCGCATTGGATGATAGGCTAAAGAAAAAAAAACACACAAAAGATCCCACTGGTCTTGGATACGAGATTGGTCAATGTTCTACTGATAAAGACATGTCTCAACAAGATATACATTTCATATCTTCTAGCAATGGAAAGAAGAAGACATTTAAGGTTTGTAGCACTCCAAGGAAGAAGATTGACTTGAGCTTCATAGTTGAAAATGTGAAGATTGTTGCTACTACTATAAAGAAAGACAATGCTTCTACAAAAGTAAAGACTGAGAAAAATGATGATGAATTCTCAAAAGTTAAGGAAATGAGAAGAAATGTTAGAAGACCAAGATATGCTACCTTAAGAAAGTCAACATGGAGCTATTCTTACAATAACAACTGGTATGTTTCATAATTCCATGATTATAGCTATAAATGTAATGCATACGGGCATAAATTTTAGATTGCAAACTTTTACATAAACCTACTCTAAACTTTGTAAGCAAAAATCCTTTTGTTGCCTTAAGAAATCTGGATGTTGTTTGTTGTAATTGCGATGGGATTGACCATAAAAGTTTTGAAGGTAGTAGTGGAACAATTCAGTCAAATAGAAGTAGCATCTGTTCCATATCTCTGTTCAATAAAAGCATAAAGTGTTACAATTGTAAAAACACTGGTCAAATAGCCAAGCATTGTAAATCAAATTCTTCTGAACAAAAGAAGGCAACATGTGTGATTCCCAAAATAGATCAGAATTGAGACTTGCAGCAGAGCCAAAGAAAGAAACCAAGCAAGTCTAGAAAGAGAAAGTAAAGGACAATAGAGTTAAGTTTGATTATACAAACAACATTGCATGCAAAGTGGAAGAACCTTTGGGTTGTTAACAATGGGTGCTCCAACCACATGACATGAGATCAGAAAAAGTTTATCAAACTTGAGGACTGGAATGGTGATTCATTCAGATTTGGAGACAATTTTACAATCAAGATAAAAGGTAAAGGAACATTGAATATTGATGGTAACTTGAAAGAAAATGTGTACTATGTTGAAGGACTAAAACAAAACTTACTTAGTGTAAGTCAGATTTGTGACAATGGTTACAAATTCACTTTTGACTCAAAATGATGTGAAATAAGGAAAGAGAGCAGTGGGAGACTAATAACATAAGGTAAGAGGACAGATGATAATGTATACAATTTGAAAGAGTCCTTTGAATCACAATGCATAATGGGACATGTAGATGAGAGTTGGTTGTGGCATAGAAGATTAGGCCACATAAATTTTAACAATTTAGTCAAAGTTAGCACCAAGGGATATGTAAGGCACTTGCCAAAGATCACCAAGACAACAAACACCATTTGTGGAGAGTGTAAAAAAGGCAAACAAATAAAGGTTAGTTTCATGACAAAGGAGTACTCATTTATAAGACCACTTGAATTAGTGCACACAAACTTATGTGGTCCTACAAGGACAAGAGATTTAAATGGTAAAAGATTTTTCATGTTGCTGGTTGATGACTTTTAAAGAATGATGTGGGTAACCTTTCTACAAGATAAGACACAAGCATTTGAAAGATTCAAATTTTTTAGAAAAATGGCTGAGAAAGAAAGTGGATACAAGCTGAAATGTTTGAGATCAGATCGAAAGGAGAGTTTACTTCAAATGAGTTTTAAGAGTATTGTAAGAAACATTAAATTAAAAGGCAATACTCTACTCCAAGAGCTCCTCAACAAAATGGAGTTGTGGAAAGAAAGAACATGACACTCAAGGAAATGATAAGAACAATGTTGAATGATGCTAATATGTCTGATGTCTATTGGAAAGAGGCGATCCATACAATAGTGTACAAATTAAACAAGTCTCAACTTAGAGTGAACATAGGAAGCCATTAGTCAAATGCTTCAAAGTCTTTGGAAGAAAATGCTTTATTAAAAGAGATGGAGATGGACTTGGTAGTTTTGATGCAAGATGTGATGATGACATCTTCTTGGGACACTCAACACATAGTAAGGCATACAAGTTTTACAAGCGTATCATAAATATGGTTGAGTGTGCTAATGTGAAGATTGATGAAGACATGCAAAAGTCAAGGCAAAGTGTTGAAAATTAGATTGAAGGATCATGTCATGAAGAAGAGGAACAATCTAAAATTGAATAAGAGGAACCAAAAAGACCCCAAAGCAAGAGTCTGCAGAAATATCACCCTGAAGATTATATTATAGGCAACAAAGAAGGTGTGCAAACAAGAAGAAAACATGCTACAAACAATGAACAAGTCAATTTTTTCCTCTTGATTGAAATGGAACCAAAGAGCTACATTGAGACCAACAAAAGTACTGATTGGGTAAACATAATGCAAGAAGAGTTGGAGTAGATAGAGAAGAACACAACTTGAGAATTGTTCCCAAGATCTTTTGATAAAAACTTCATTGGCACTAAATGGATTTAAAGGAATAAGGTAAATGAGGCTGGAAAAGTGTTTAGAAACAAAGAAAGGTTGGTATGGAAGGGTTACCCAGAGGTAGAGGGTATAGAATTTGAAGGAAAATTTTCCTCGGTTACAAGACTTGAAGCCATAAATTTTTTTATTGCATTTTCATCCTACAAGAGAGACAAACTTTACCAAATGGATGTAAAATCAACATTCCTAAATGACAACCTTGAGGAAGAGGTGTATATTGAGCACCCTGAAGGATTTCAATTACATGAGAATGAAGACTTTATGTGTAGATTAAGGAAGACCTTGTATAGCTTAAACCAAGCACCTAGAGCATGGTACTCTAGACTTGACAAGTATCTACATTAGCAAGAGTTCAAGAAGGGATGCGTGGACAACAACTTTTACATCAAATATGAAGGTAATCATATGATAGTTGTTGTTTATGTAGATGGAATTATTTTTGCTAGGAATAAGAATGATATGTGCAAGGAGTTTACTGATCAAATGCAGTCTGAGTTTGAGATGTTAATGTTAGGAGTGTTATGAAAATTACAAGTGGAGAAAATTACATAGGAGAAAATCAACAGAGCTTCACTTGGAAAACTTGAACTATAGCACATGCATTCATGGCATACTAAAGGATCCCCTTATTGTCAAAAAATATTGCCCCAAACTCTTTTTTTGTCACCCCTTCCAATACCCACCCAATACCTCTGGTACCCTTTTTCCTATATAACCCCCCTACCCCCCCTTTTTCTTTTCCCTTTTTAAACCCCCCAATATGAATGCTCGTGATATCATATTGCCCCTTCAGTGAAGACCATGTGGAAAAAATACACATAACACAATATTTTACATGAAAAAATCTGGTAAAATTATACTAGGAAAAAAACCACGGGCAAATGTCTCTCAATATTATTTCTCAGGAATTTTCATAGTTACAAGAATCTTCAAAATGTTACTCAAAACACGACTTTGAGTTGCATATAACAACCTATTTGCAAAGTCCTAATTGTAGACAACTTACTAAATTTAGTAAATATGACTCATACAATTACGTGTTCAACATGTCAAAATTACTATTTTTGGTAAGTCACCAAACCAATTTACTATTTATAGTAAGTCTCAATTTTTTTGCTCAATAAACATTTAAATATTTTCTCAAAAACCATCTATTGATACTAGATGATTGTCCACGATGAATCAACCCCAAGTGATGACTCAACTATCAATGATGATTTGACCACAACTAGTGGTTCTCCATGATGACTTCTCATTCCAACAAGGAGAGCTCTCATACTTTCTTGATTTGCAAATATCACAACTAAACAAATGTATATTTATATCTCAAACCAAGTATGCAAAAAACATGTTGAAAAGGTTTCAAATAGATGATTGGAAGCCTATTAGTACTCCTATGGTGACTGGATCCAAGTTGAGTAAGAATGCCGAGCCACTTAATGTTGACCAAACCATGTATATATCAATGATTGGCAACCTAATGTACCTAATTGCCTCGAGACTAGACATTGTGAAAGCGGTATGCATGGTGACTAGATTTCAATCTGCCCTAAAGAAATCTCACACAAATGCAATAAGAAGGATATTTAGATATTTGGAGGGTACCCTCGATTATGGCTTATGGTATCCAAAGAATGACGATTTCAGTCTATAAGCCTACATGGATGTAGATTAAGCAGGATGCATTGATGATCAGTAGAACACTATTGGTGGTGCCTTCTTCATTGGTGGTAGATTGGTCTCATGACACAACAAGAAATAAGAATCCATCTTCTTATCTACTGTTGAAGGTGAGTACATAAATGCTACCTCATTTTGTACCCAGGTTATTTGGATGAAGCAAATACTCAAGGACATTTAGGTAGGGTATTTAGATCCTATTTCCATTATGTGTGTCAACTTTAGTGCAATCAAGATCTCAAAGAACCCTATTATGCACTCCAAAACCAAGCACATAGACATTAAGTATCATTTCTTGAGGGAAACGATAGCTAAAAAAGAAGTTAAACTTGAATATATAAGCACTAGTGAGAAAGTAACCGCTATCTTCACAAAACCATTGCCTCAAGGCACTTTTGAATATCTGAGATTAAGGTTGGGAGTAGTCCCTTTCTCTTTCAACACTTAAATACATATAGAGGTCACTAGTTTAGGTCACCTGAACTTGTTTAAGCCCATGGGAGATAGTGACTGAGAGTTGACATGCTTAGGGGGATATTCTTGTGAGAATTTTTTTCATTTATCTTTGTGTCAATTTTATTTGTCGAGATTTATCTTGTATGCGACAACACATTATGCATCTTATTTGTGTGAAGTAGGATATAGAAGGAAGAGAAGATGATCTGCACTTTATTGGTCTGCATTTAGTTGTAGCTAAAACTATTTCTTATTATGAAAATGTTGATGTGGACTACATGTGTTATTTGATTCAAATTTTGTTGCAGTTACTGTATTCATTTTATCATAAGCTCATGTCCAAATATGTGCAGATTTATTGTGTTATCCTCAATTTTGTATTTGCGAAATTGGGGGCAACCCTATGAAAATTTTTGTAGGATAAAACTCTCTAAGACATTTTCTTAGTTGTTTTGTTTGATTTTGTTTTTTTTCACCCTAGGATTGTGGCATTTTTAATTGTGCTCGTTTCAAGCTATCATAGGCATAAATCAGAGTTGTCTGTCAAAAGTTATTAAGGAATAAACATTCTGCAGGTGGGCTTTTTTGACCTGACTGCATATCCTTATCCTTTGATTAAAATATTTCATCAACGGGCTTTTCACTGATGATCACATGACATAATAGGTTTTATTTACTTATAAGATGGAATTAAGACTCCATTATCATGTGTTCACATCGGAATATGTGAAATTTTAATGAGTTTTTAATGTAAAAAAGGACTTTTTAAGTCTTATTACATATCTTCTCATTAAAATTATAATTACTTGTAAAATTAAAACATGAGAAACCTATGTGCATCAAAGGTGGTAAATGTTCAAGCGATTACATGACTTAAGTCAAGCTTTGATATGTATATTTTTTAATCAAAGTTTAAACATGCAATAAGCTTCAAACAAACCGTCTAAGTTAATGGTGGAAATTTTGGAGCCATTAACATGTTTTAATATGCATTAAAACACATGCGTTTTCCTCCTAAAGGCCCGTTATGACTATTAGGGCATGTAAATGCACTTTAAAAACATGTATAAATGTATTATGAATCGTGTTTTAACTCATCAAAGGCATGGTGGCGAGTTTTAATACATTTACATATTATACTGGCTTATGTATCACATGCGAATGGCTTCATAAAGCTCGCATTAAGTCTTTTATATATATCGGTGGTGATTTTTGACCAATTTACATGTGTTGAATGCCTCTATATCATATGTAAATGACAAGCAAAAGCCCGTTTTAATACATTACATCATGTGTTTTCATCATCCAAAGCTCGACGACGATTTTCTTAGCCTCTGCATGTCTAAAATTACATGTATATATCAGCATTTGGTTTATAGAAGCTCATTTTAGGGTCTTTTTGTGCAAGACATGAGCTGAAGGAGGCTGCATTTTGCATACCTATACCTGTGTTTTGTATTCCAAAGCCCTTCTAGGCCATTTGTAGCTTGAACCAGTTCACTTGTAAGATGCAATCTCTTTATCAAAGCCAGTTTTGGGCATTTGCAGTAAAAAAACATGATTACTACAGTCTGCATTTGGGATTCAAAAGCTCGTTTTTGTGTATCTCTTCCAAAAATGACATATAGAGCATTGATTACAAGTGTCTCAACATGTAAATGCAAGTAAAAATCCCATACTTGTGCAAGCATATTCATTTGCAGGTTCGAATAATTCTTTCTTGCTGCTATTAATGTGCATTTTATTTCTCAACCATAAGCACTTATTAAGAAATCATTCTTGACTTGAATGTGCATTAATTTACCAAGGGGATTTAGTCAAATTCCTTGCCTATATAACTCCAATCTTGAGATCTTTCGCTAAATCCAAAATCTCTTGGACTTGATACATATTTTCTTCAATATTTTGAGATTGTTTCCCTTGCATTTCTGAAGAGAAGGTAAGTTTGTTTTGTAAATTTATAGGGCTTTCTTTCCAAGTATTTGTATATATTTATGTTTGTTCTTATTTATGCAAATCTTTCATTTTATTTTTAGATTTGTATGTTTTTGTTTCTAGTTGTTGTTCTTTCTATTTCCATCTCAATCATTCTTTTAAGTTGCGTATGCAAGAACTTGATCATGCTTGCACTCAGGATTAAAAACATTGTTCTAAGTAATGAACTACTCCAAAAAGAACAACTATTTCCCTTATACAATGCAAGTTAAAAAACCCACTTTTTAAGTATTTTGCATACACTTTTCTCGCTTACCCAAGGCTGTAAATGGACTTAAAAATTCTCATTTATGCATCAAGTGCCTTCCCGATAAGTTGTAGTGGAATGTGAAAACCCCACCTATGAGTAAATAACCTTCCCATTTGTATATACATGCATATGTGCCTCATTTCCTTACTCAAATATTTTTGTCCATTCATATGCAGTGCTCCCAGGAAATCTTGTTTTTGAGTTTTGCCCTCATTTGAAGAGCTGGTTTTTCCTAAAATCTTTCACCCTTTCCTTGCTCAAAGGCCCTCCACTCGTATCCTATATGAACACTCTTTCAGATCTGCAAAGTTGTAGCTTGAAAGACCATGTTATGACTTTTTATGGTAACTAAATAATGATAACATGATGCAGTCATACAAAGAAAGGGATGAAAGATGGAATGATTGTGAGCATAGAATATTTTCAAGCCAGAGATGGAAATAAACAAAGATTCTTTTCCAGTAACCACCATTATGATGTAGAACAATCAAATATGTAGATTCATATTCCAACTCATGATGCTTTCATCTAACTTGAATACTTCAAACACAGAGTGTCATGTAGCAACATGAAGACTGATAAAGGATGATGTAATAGAAGTTGTGTCTTGTTGAACACTTAGTCAATTTCACATGCTTTATAAGTAGTTGTAGTTTTGTTACCCAATTACATTGGGTACCAAGATGTAATTGCACGTGATAGTGTCACTTGCAAAGTTGTAACATGTAATCAGACTAAAAGTGCATTAGGCTTTGTAGTCTTGAATAAGTCAAAGGTAGTTAAGGGTTTCCCCTTCTTTCTCCACCGTTTTCTCAGCCCCTCACCTATAAATAAAGGAGGGTTTTCATTGTAATCTTTATCTTTTGGCAAAGCAAGAAAATTATGATAGTTTGTATATGCACTCTAAGACTTCGAGCTTAGATGTAAATTTGAATTGCTTTCAATAAAAGAAGCAGGTTGTTTTGAGACTTTGTGCTAATCCAAGTTGTTATATGATGACATTTTCTTGAGTTGATTGTGAGTTTTGGTGCTGTGTTCAAGAGAGTTTGAATTCAATTATGCAGACTTTGAGCTACCTATTGCATTCAAAGTTATAGTTCAATTTGAACTTTTGAAGACTTTGTGTTGCAAGAGATCAAATTGCTATAATTAATAGTGGCTGCAATTACATAGAGTTGAAGACTTTGGGCTTTAGTTGTAATTGTTTTATTAAGTTTAAGAGTATCCACTAAGAGACGTTGTGCCTTACTAGTTATTCTAATTGAATCCTAATTTGGCATAATTGTAGGAGACTTTGGGTTCCTGTACTTATTCCACAAATATAAAAGTAGACTGTTGTCTTTGGAGTTGTTCGTACATTAACCCTTGAGCCACCAGTATTATCGTAGTAGTAGATACCTTTTGTTAAGTTAGAGATTTGTTGTTGTGCAATAATCATTTCTAAAAAAAGAGGAATTGATTAAGAAGAACCGTCTTTTGTTATTTTAGTTATATCTCTTTTGAAGCCACCTATGGTAAGAAGGGAACCTCCCCTATTGCTAGTAGGAGAAAGAAATCTCATGAACGTTGCCTAAACTCACAGTTTCATAAGTTGTAGTTTTAGTGACTTCCAAAAATTTTAGCCAACATATTGCTCACAAAATGAAGGTTGATCTCATGAATATAAGTTTATTAACCCAATGCATTTTGGTTGGGGGAGTGATGTGCACTGTTTGAGAAGGAAGAAGTGGTTGACACACACTTTTCCATTGTTGTCAAAGGGGGAGAAGAGAAGAATGTGTTGACATCAATGCCAAAGAGGGAGTCTAGTTGGCATTGAATTTTCATTGATATCAACCTTGTCTATATGTTGCTCGAATGTGTGTAAATGAAGTGGTTGACTATGATTGTAGAACTAATCATATATGTATGGTGATGATTGTAAGACAAAGATTGCAAGATAAAAGTATCATCAATGCATAAATCATAATGTGTGTATGCATAACAATGACAATTAGTAAATGTTTTTAATACTATAAAAATCAAAGAAAAACAAGGGTGTTGTCCTACTAATACAACAATCCAAAGGGTGTTCAAACAATATACGAACATTAGTAGTACATTAATAGTACATAGTAAATATTGATCAAGTGCATTATTTATATCAATTCCATATTGCCTTGCATTGTTATGTAGAAAAAGACAAAGTGGAAGGTGATACTAAGGCATAGAATGAATAAATTTTAATTCTATCCATGCTACTAGAGAAGAACAATCTAATATAGGAGCATAAATGCAGTCTGTTGCAGGAGCAGGACAATTAGATGCAGGAATCTAATTTATTAGCTGCATGAAATTCAAAATCTTGAGAAAAATTCTTTTTGATTGAATGAATATGCATAAGTATTTATTAATGGTGGTTGGAAGTATGCTTGGTGGATAAAAATCAAAGCCACGTGTTTGATTGTAGAAAAGCAATCCATTGAATGGAGGGAAGTTTTTAAAAATAAAAAGGGGAGTCTAGAAGTGGATATATGTGGGAAGGGGGTTGCAAATGGTTGTGTGAGTGATGGATAACCAAAACATAATGGATTCCAAATCAAATTGAAAAAGAGTAGAATGAATATAAAACACGAATGTGTAGAGATTTGGAAAAATAGAAGACGTGAGTAAGGGGAATAGATGAGAAAGCTATTTTAGATGAAGTGAAAGAGGTTGAGTAAACATATATACAACAAGGGAAGAGAGAGTAGAAGAAGACAAATTATTTTAGAATGAAAGCAAGGTAGAAATAAGTGAAAGGGAGATAATCTATTTTGTCGTCAATGGGAAGAAAATGATGCAAATATAAAAGTCTCCTGTAGTAGCACGAAAAGAGAACAACAAAGTATTAGCAAAAATTGATTGAGAGAAAGAATAATGCAGATCTAAAAAGAAGAGTTCCAGTAGCAGCAAAAGGCATAAAGCATAAACTTACAAAAACTGTTAGTGCGGTGTTAAAGGGAGGTTGTGCAACAACCAAGTGTAAAGAGATGAAGTGTTGTCAAAGTTCAAGCAAGGGAAACAAGTTACAAAATACATTTGTAACAAGGTATTCACATTGTTTTAAATCCTTTCATTGTATTTTGATAATTAGAGTGGGTTCTCTAATTAGGTCTAGGTGCTCCTTTGGGTAGGTGTCCATAAAATAAGAGTTGGTGCTCTTTGATTTAGGGGTTGGTGCTCCTTTGGGTTGGTTCCCATAAAAGTTGTAATCAAGTTATTTTTCATTGTGAAACTAGATTAGAGTAGTATACTTTAGCAACTATTATCATTGAGGTTTTCCCATTGTGGGTTTTCCTTTTATATTTGGTGTTATGTGTTTTATTTTGGTGTCTTACTGATTTCATCGTTCTTAGTAATGCTGTTTTTGCATTTCAGTTCAAAGTCGATTAGAGGCTAGATAAAATTTAATGTATCCATTGATTCACCCCCTCCTCTCATTGGACTTTGTATTCCTTTAGGTTACTTTCCAAGTAGTTGAATAACACAACTCAACTAAAGAAAAATCACAAAAAAGTAATGCAGTAGGAAAAAAACAAGTTTTTATTGATTTGTAGCTTCAAAATACAAACAATTTGAATGCTCAATGCATATGGTCTTCAAATTTATCTTCTCAACTCTCACTTTCTTTGTCCAATTCACTCATTAAGCACATTGATTTACTCCCTTTTTATGCTTCCATGGATGGAAGTTCAACTATTTCTAAATGTAGTTTAACTGTCATACTAGATGGTGTCCATTTATCTTCTTGAGATGGACATGTTATCATAGTTAATTCATGTTGGTGTTTTTCCCTTCTCCAAAACTAAACACTTGTTGGGGTATTGACTTAAATATTCCCTATGGAAGTTCTCTAGATTTTAAAAAAATTTCCACAAAAAAAATTAACAATTTGCATGCAAACTAATTTCTATTTATCCAACATATTATTTTGCAAATCATATACTATCATACTAAATAGAGATATGAAATTAAATATGAATATTACCATCAACATAGATAAATCATTATAACCCTTATTTTTTAATTAGATATAAAATTCCTCTATTACTACAAGTTTGGCTTCAAATGAAGACTTCACAAATGGGCATTACTATGAACTCTGTCGTGAATTCACAAAAAAACTAAATTGGGTTTTTGTCCAATCCTCCAAGAAATCCTAAGGGTTTCGATCCTTAGGTTTCAACATTGAAAGCTAGAAGCTCCCAAAATCTCCAAGAGAAAATAATAAACCAAGCATGATGAAAATGAGCCTCTAAATGTTCTTTAATAGCATATCCCCGTGACTCTTCATTTTCCCTCTACCCACCTCTTAATATTCCTTTTTGGTCTCTTTATTTACCCTCTTTAAATTAAGATGACTTTATTAATTTTTTATTAAGCTCCATTAAAGTTATTTTAATAAATAAATTAAACTTCCATTAAATTTGATAGCTTAAAGCTTGATTATTTAATTGACTATTAATGTCCCAAAAATGGGACATTACAATCCTTCCTTCTTAAAGATTGGTTTCCCTCAAGCAACTTGCGCCTGCATACTAAAATCTAATGCCTAAATCCCATAAAAACCTTAGGAATGTTGCTCTCCCAATCTATTGCGCTACTCTGATATAAACATCACCACACTCGAAATTTTGAAGCTATCCATCAAAATCCCACTAAAGTAATGCACCAAACATACCAATGCCAGAATCCCAAATCATTATGCTGTCAAAATTGTCAAATATGAAGAGATAGTAGTATGTTAAGGAGCTATCAACACTAAACAACTCTTCAACATGAAAAAATCATATCAACTCACGAAGATAGATTTGAATAGTGGATACCACCAAATTTAAATTAGAGAAGGAGATGAATGGAAGACAACCTTCAAAAAAAGGTTGGATTGTACAAGTGGTTAGTAATGCCTTTTGGGATAACCAATGGATCAAACACATTAATATGGATCATGAATGAGGCACTTAAAGAGTTTGAGGATAAATTTGTTATTTTTTACTTGGATGACATTTTTATTTTTTGCAAGACACTAGAAAGAACATTTGATGAATAATAATTTTTTTTGGAAGTTAGAGAAGAAAAATTATTGATTGATTTGAAGAAGTGTAATTTTGAGAAGGGAGAGTTGGTATGATTGAGATTGGTTACCTTATTAGATGGTCTTAGGATTACCTAGAGAAGGTGAAAGCTATCATTTAATGACCTACACCAAGGAGTGTAATAGAGGTGAGATCTTTTCATGGTGTAGAAATTTTTATAGAAATTTTATGAAAGGTTTTAGTAGTATTTGTGCACTCTTATATAAAATAATTATATGGGATAGATAAGAGTTCAAATGGGATATAGGGGAAATGAAGAATTTTTACATGTAGAAGAGGAAAGTTATAGAGAAACCTATTTTAGAACTTCCAAATTTCAACAAAGTGTTTTAAGTAGATTGTGATGCTAGTGGAAATGTCTTTGGAGTTGTTTTGAGTCAAGAAGGTTAAACTATTGCTTATTTAAATAAAATTTGAATGATCCAAAGAAAAATTATGTTATCTATTATCAAGACTTTTATGCTATAATTTAGGCTTTAAAGAAATGCAAAATTGTCATTTTTTCCAAAAAAGAGTTTATTTCATGTACTGATCATCAAAATTCACAATATCTCAATAGTAAAGGAATGTTGAATCAGAGGCATTTGAAATGGGTGGAGATTTTGCAAAGTTATACTTTTTTTTAAAAGAATAGGAGTGAAAAATTGTAGAGTTGTAGATGCCTTAAGTAGGAAGAAAATTTTGTTGACATAGATGTAGATAAAGGTTGTTGGGTTTGATGAACTCTAGAGTTTGTAATAGGAGGATCCCGATCTTGTAGAGGCTTGGAGAGCTTGCATGGAGCTTATTACTTTGGACAAGACAAGATGGTTGTATTTAATAATCCAAGATGGTATGTTGTTTAGAGGAATCTGGTCGTGCACTTTGATGAGTTCCATGGGAGAGAACCTAACCACAGAGACACAAAATGAATAATTAGCTATACACTTTGGTTGAGATAAGACCATTGCTATTGCTTGTAAACATTATTATTGGTCATGCTTGTAACAATATGTGAATAAATTTGTGTAGAGTTATAGAGTATGCAAGATAGAATTTTTTTGACAATTTAAAATGCATGGCTATAGTAGCCATTACCTACACTAGAGAGATTATGGGAGGATATTAACATGGATTTTATTATTAATTTACCAAGGATGCAAAGGGGGCATGATTCCATTTTATGGTGGTTGATAGATTCTTGAAGATGAAATATTGTATTCCTTGTAAAAAGACTAATGATGTTGCTCATGTTGTAGAATTATTTTTTTAAGGAGGTGGTGAAATTCCATGCTCTGTACCAAAAAGCATAGTTTTAGATCAAGGTACCAAGTTTTTTGGGTAATTTTTGAGGACAATGTGGAAGAGGTTGAAAAGAAATTCAAAATTTATTTATGCACACCATCCACGTATTGATGGAAAAACAAAAGTGTTGAATAAGCATTTGGAAAACCTATTGATATGTTTAGTAGGAGATAATCCCAAGGCATAGGATTTGATTTTACCACAAGTAAAATTTTCTTAAAATAATTTTGGCAATAGGAGTACTGGTACATCACCATTCTAGATTGTAAATGGGAGTAGTCCGGCAAATGCTTAAAATTTAAGAAAGATAGATAAATGAGAAAAGGAGAGTGTTAAAGCTGAAGAATTTCTAGTGCACCTGAAGAGTTAGCAAGAGTAGGTGAGAAATCATATTAATAAGATAACTATTCAATACACGGCCAAGGCATATTAAAGGAGGAGATTTAAAACTAATAGGAGATGAAGTCATGGTTCACTTGAGAAAAGAGAGGTTTGTTATAAAAAAAATATAATAATTTGAAGATGGAGAAACTTGGACCTTGCAAAATCATGAAGAAGTATAATTCGAAAAATGCTTATGAGGTAGAGTTGCCATGTGGATTTAATATTTTATGTGTATATAGATTTTAAAGAGTATCATGACGTAGATGTTGAAAATGAATTAATAGAAGCACAATGAGATATTCTAACAACTACTTCAAAAAAGGAGGTAAAAGACATCTTAGATAGTCGTGTGGGTAGAAGCACAAGAAACATACAATTTGAAGAGTATCTAATTAGATGGAAAGAAAGACCTTTTGAAGATATATTATGACTCTCTAAGGAAAAGGTTGGTTGTCTTGGTTTTCCTCATAACACCTAAGATGTGACAAGGTCACTTCTCAAATTACTTCATGTGTCTAATGTAGAAGCATCTAGGATGCAAGAGATATCTTGTATCACCCAACAATATTGTTTATTTTTAGATAATGGCTACAATAGTAGAGTTATTTATTTTAGCAAGTGTGCATTTGTGCATGTATGAACCTAAAAACTTACCCCAAGAAGTATAATGGAAATATGAAGTGAATGGTGAAAGAATAATCTCAATATCCTATGACATTTGAGAGATATTAAAGATTTTGTTCTAATTTTTTTTCCAAAATGATTTCAAATTCAAATTTGGGACTCTTAAAAACCTCATACATGTCCAAAAGTTGGGAAAATTTTCTTTGCATAATTTTGCATCATAGATCTCACCACGAGCTCTCTAATGATATATAATGATTGAAGATTCAGCCGTTAGATCAAAAGGCTCCCGAAAGTTGTTCTACTGAAATCCACATCTTTGATTTCTTATAAAATATCTTCCTATGTGGGAAAATGGACAGTGTGACTTTTGGGCCTGAAAAAGGGAGTTACACTTTTTAGAACATTCTAGGGTAATTATACTCTGTAGGATAAAGAAGACAAACATGGGTTATAGAGGACATTTTAGTAGTGCAAATTGAGGCTCTGGATTGCAAATTTTTCTTGATAGTATTAGATGTCTTTGTAATAAGAAAGTTCATGTGGCTATAACATATAGTTTTTGAATACTGTAATTCATTTTCAAATATTGTAAGACAATATAAATTATTTGTATTCTCTTTTATATTTGTTTTGTTAATCTCTTTTATTATTGTATGCGTATATACTAAATAGAATAACTTTTCATCAATTTATTTTATTTAAATACTATTTTAATTGAATTACAACACTTAGAAAAATTAAAACTAAATCTAATAATAAATTATACTAAATAAAATATATAATAATAATTAAAAAAATAAATATTATTAATCAATTATATAACCATTGCGATGGATAAAGACTATTACACCACAATTTTTGGAAGTATTTAGCAATGCAAATCCTAGCCCTTTCAAATGAAACTTGAACTTTCTTCACAGGGTACCTAAGCTATCCATATAAGGCCGGTTATGCAATCTCACAAGTATACTATAACTGGATAAACACAAACCTCAACCGATAGAACATTTTGTCAGTCAAAGAAACAGATAGCTTACTCTTACCAAAAAAGAATTGGATGCAGTCAAACCTTATCCTTTCTAAAGCTATTGCTTTCATGAAACTGTAAAGCAATATAGATTGTAAATCTGATTGTGGGCAGCATAAATAGGGACAACCCTTACACTGCGTCATCACTCTGTTGTACTTTTCCATTATCCAAGTCATGTGACAGATCATGTTCCAACAGCCTTGAGTACTCTTGAAAAATAACTTGTAGCTCCTCACTATTAAAGCCCTGATCATCGTCATTGTAGCATTGCTGCATACAACTAATTATAGATTGTTGTGAATGACAGCCATCTTCCACAGTTGAGGAGGAGCTATGATTCATATCATGACAGGTACTTGAATCTGGTGACCACTCTTCCAAATTCTGGTTTACAGCAGTTATTGGGTCCTCCAACATATCTCCCATGACAGTAGTGTTGTGCTTGTCCTCAGAAACATTTTTGGGACCTTGAGGATTTGGCTTGAGCCTATTTGGGATGGGAAGATGAATATGTTGCTCCTGCATTGATGTAGTAACTCTCCGATCTTTAGAACTGGATGATGGTAATCCTTTCCTTTCATCAACTGTTATGGTGGATGGATTATCAGTAACTGTAACTGCTTGATGGATATCTTGCTCAGTGGGATTGATTTTAATGTGAAGAGGCTTGTGAGTATGAGGATCAATGCCTGTCTTTCTTAGCTTTTTAGTAAGATGACTATTCCAGTAGTTTTTTATTTCATTATCTGTTCTCCCAGGCAACCGACCTGCAATCAGTGACCATCTACAACAAGTGTAACAAAATTTAATCAATGTATAGTTACCATATCAATCCCTAATACTTACAATGCAAAAAAAAGGTGCAAGTTATGATTATGAATCAACGATAATCACTGTTCTGTGTAACAGAGAAGTTTTTGTGCAAAAATTATATTTGATACCTATTTCCCAGTAGGCGGTGGAGGCGGATGATGAGTTCTTCTTCATCAGCAGAAATGTTTCCTCGTTTTATAGTGGGTCTCAAGTAGTTTAGCCATCGCAACCTGCAACTCTTCCCGCACCGCCTGAGGCCTGTTTAGCATGAAAAAAATGCATCAATCTCAAAAGGATACATGCCATTTAGTGCTTACAACGATAACTAACGATAAATGTAAAAACTTTATAAACTATATATTATTGTTGTTGGTATTTTTCTATTATACCCATCTCTATCCTAGGCCTACCCAGCCAATAATGGTTTGACCAGCTCAATCAAAAAGTTAAAAGCTAGCTACAAGATAGATTTGAAATGGCGCAAAAGAAAAAAGATGTGATTGAAGTCTTACGAATATGATTTCAATGCTGCCTAATTGGTAGATGGGCTGACAGATTAAACAACTGCCCGAGGTGTCCTTTTAACTACAAACATTTTGCTTCTTTCTTTTATGATAAGTTCAGCGGTGCAACTTGAAATGCTGGAATCAAAATCACATACCCATTTGGTTTTAGAAGCTCATTTATTAAGATTCATACAGTACTACTGCTAACAACTACTCCAAATGTATTTTACCGTGCTTAGATTCCAATGTTAGCTTAAAAATTTATGAGAGCCTCACTTCAATACAACAGGGACTAGCCTAAAAATCTCTCGAATCAATCCATTTCACACAACTAATATCCATTGATGGCAAAGTACTCAATTCAATGAACATCTTTTTCTAAACAAATGAAACATAACAAGGAGGAACTCATTTTTTTGGTTCTTGTAAGTCTTTGTCCTTTGTAGCCTTTTGTAATTCTTCTTGCTATTAGCAGGTGCCATAGTGTGCTTATTCCTACTTTCTAAACAAGCTTTTAGACCCTTTAAAAAAACAAACTTATCTTTAATAAAAAAAAAAAAGAGATTAGGAAGAAACAAAAATATATATAAGAAGATAAATTCAAAAACAGAGAGATCACCTGCTTTTGGTCCTAAATTTCGCCAGTCACCTTCACCATGAGATGCAATATAGTTGGTGAGGAGAGTGTCCTCTAGAGGAGTCCATGGTCCTGTTTGTAACCCAACTTTCAAACAGCATGGAGATCGACCCATTTTCTGTTTATTGAACTTTATCAAGACAATGAGGTATCCTATGAGACAAACTGAACTGAAACAAATACAACACACTGTAGCAGCTTAAAGCACTAGAGGACCACTGGAGAGAGAAAATCTTGTCTTTGCTTAAAACAATACATGACATCCACACATATATATATCTTAATTAAAGTGGAAGCTCCACTTGCACTTACGTTTCCCCACTGCTTTCGGGTTCTGTACAACTGAAAACGTATCTGTTATCATCTTTCCTTTGTTTAGCCTTAGAAAAGGCATTGCAATAAATGATAAATGGGCTTTATCATTCTTACTCTCAAACTATTTAATACTGTATACACATAGCAAACATGTGCTGCAATTTGAGGTCCAGATGTCAATCAGATTAGAAGCTTTAAGGCTCAGCTTTCTGCTCCAATTGAGATTCTTTTCTCTCAACTGCCATTCTTGTCCTCAAAATCAACAGCTATTCTCAGTTTTTTCTCTTAGTACTTCAATAATTATGCCCTACACAGCTCAAGCTTTTTCTTTTTCAAAATTATAAGTTGGCGTCCCCTCCTACATAATCCAATCAAGTGCCCAAGATACTCTTTTGAGACATTGTTAAATACTATTTAAACCCACTTTTGATTTCTTTTCCTCTTCCATAGAAAATTATTGGAAGCACAATTACACCCATGCAGCTTTTTAAAAGATCTATATTAAGAAAATGCCATAAAATATTTCACTGTCTCGTGTCTAGTCCCAACGTGATTTATGCAGACCCACGTGGATTCGTGATGTAGAGGCCATGGTAGAGTTCTTCAAACCCTTGTTCATCCTGCCAAAAGCTCAACAACCTACAAGTCAATCAAAGGACCTAACATTAAATAAATTTAGGAGACTTCAAACCAACTACTGAATTTCAGTCACTGAGTGAAGTGCGTAATTGCTGTTGTCTTATCAAAACCTCAATTTTATTATTTTTATGCCTTGTTAAATCTTGCATGGAGAGGATCGATCCCACATCTATCAATTCGACCTACAAATTTCAAAATTCAAATTCAGTTCCATTTTAATTTTACACATTGATTTTCCATTCATGAATTTAGTTCTATATTCAAAATTTGAATTTGAATTTCATTTTATTTCACATTTCTTTTACTTGGAGTCAATAAAATATGCATTTACAACCTTTGTTGTCATATCTTTATATTTAAAAGCATTCAATTGCATTTTGTTGGATAAACAAGTAATTTTTAAGTATCATTCGTACTCATTAAAGGAGCATTCTATCAACATTCAATCACAATTATCTTCTTAAAAAAATTGATTTTAGGGATGGATACGGGAGCAAGGGAGAAGTTGATGGCTAGGGCACCAAAAACTCTAGTTGCCAAGACTAGTGCAGATGCCTCTGCCTCTAGAGACTGCCATGGAAACTCTTGTTGAAAATATATGTTTGGTTGTTTGTTGTCATTGATGTTAAATATTGTGTTCCAGAAGTGTTTGTAGTTGCTTAAACACTGTGGTTTGGAAGTTTTCTATACTTGGAGAAGTAAGTTTGTGTACTGAACCTATAAAATAGTGGAAGACAAGTATGTATTCAGAATAGTGGAAGACATGCATGTATTCAGTGCTACAGTACAGTGGAAGATAAGTATGTATTCATAACAATGCTATAGTGTAGTGGAAGACATGTATGAATTCAGAATAGTGGAAGACATATATATATATCTTGTGATTATGTGAAGATGGTTTTTAATAGTGCTTTAGTGTTATATTCTTATATCTGGAAGTCTGTGTGGTCCGGATGTCTGTGGTTTAGTGACAGTAATAATAGTTTTACAATTACAGTTAATAGTGCTACAATTGTTCTTTTTGAAAAGTTTTCACTCTAGAAATTAGGGTTGAAGGTGTGTTGATATTTATGTAGATGGATTCAAGTTTTGGTCATGGTTATGGTGTTTCTTGGTGATTTGGAAACTGTTCATGGTGATTCAAAAATAGTATTACCAAGTGTTGCAGTCAAGATCAATTCTCGGTCTGGTTTGGAAATGCGTTATGGCAGCCTTTGACATGGATTATTGGAAAGTGACATGGCTTCTAATGTGGCATATGGATCTCACCATAGTATGTGGAGGTTCGAATTTAGTTGGCAAGTTAAATAGTTCTTTGGGTAGTGTGACTACACATTTGAGATGGTTTTAAAAGTTATTCTAATAATCGCAGATCTTGCATCGAGCTATGCATAGCATCTTCATGGTCCCTCTCTCTCTTGGAGTGGATCATGCTTCTTGATTTAGGTCTGGATTATACATTTAATGTGTATCTCTTATCTAGGTGGGGTTGTGCTATATGTTGATAGAATCAAGGCAACACATAACTACGGGGGGAGGGGGGGTGAATCAGTTATGTCCAAAAACTTCAAACTTTCACCAACTTAAACCTTAAAAACCTTAGATCTAATAATTAAGCATGCAACCAAATATCCATAGCACATCAGCAACACATAACACCAAGATATTTTGCATGGAAAACCCTATTAAGGGAAAAACCACAGCGAGGATAGAACCCACAAGATGATGTCTTATGTTAAAAGAACTTATCCTATTAAAGGTATTACAATGGGAATGCACTTGCATTCAAACACACTACCTAGAGTTCATTGCTCAAATATAATAAGGGTTACAACCCTGAGGAAGGCTCACTTCCTTACAACAAATATATAGACTACAATCCACAGTGGAGAATAATCCACAAATCATGAACTGGATAATAGCATCTTCAACATGCATGGATCAGTTCTTACGAAGCACATATTACAAGCGGATCTTTGCCTCAATTGTAGATTCCACTCACACACTTATGCTCACACCTTCACACCATGCTCTCACATGATCCACAAAAGGATACAAATACATTTATACAATTCATCAACCTTGAGCAAATAAACAAGGTCGGCTAAACTCTCACTACCTCAATTACAAAATTAAAATCATACACGATAAAATATTGATGCAAACAAATGAATGCTAGCTAAGACATAGCACCATTCAAAATCTTCATCCTCAAACACACTAAGCATCCATAAATCACATCTCAAACATTCGCAACATGCTACATCACCAAGTTGACCAAGAACATAAAGAATATGAACTGGCCAACCTAAAATCACCAAATGATGTCACCTCAATCAATGTGAACTAGAAACACAATACCTAGATCATAATCTAGAAACATCCACAAGCACCATGAATAACCACAAGAACATCCACATCAAATCTAATCTCCAAAATTGTCGACATCTCTGAACTAAAGCTCAAGAACACAACCGTAACCTCTGTCATTTAATAAAAATTGCTTGCAAACCTCCAAATCATGAACCAATTGAGTTGAGGACACACATCAATATCCCAAACATGCTACATAGGTCCACATACCAAAATATTGCAATACCAAACCTCCCTGACCTAAATACTAAAATAATTTCACCATTGAATATTCAAAAATACCAGTCTCAACATAGAAACCAATAACTCATTGAAATCACCATGCGAACCTCTGTAAGTTGACATGAATCAACTACAACAATCCCTTAATACAACTATTACATCCAAAGATTTTTATATTTAATATAGTAGCTACACCGAACCAATCATCTCATTAAACATCTTAGGAACACTATCTCAAACAATAGAAATATGTTGACATCATTGACAAAACATTAATGCCAGCACATATATGCATGATATTATAGAAATATTCCAACATATGTGACCTATGCATTTTAATATTTATCTCTTATCTAGATTGACTCTTGCTATATGTGACCTGTGCATTTAATGTTTATGGGTAAGTGCACAAAGATAGGGGATAAAAATGGGGCATAACTTGCCACTTTTGATTTTTGAACTCAGAAAATTCTAAATTTTGATGAGAAAATCAGGATAATTACACTCAAATTTTAAAGACATGACAACAACAAGAGTTGTAGTACTACAAATCTAGTTTCTAAGAGCTACTTTAAAAAAAAAAACATTGGTTGAGATTAAGGGCCTAAAAAAGGGGGAGCACACAAAGTGGTCCTATTTTTTGCAAAAAAACAAAACATAGCATCTGGTGTGCTCTCCCTAAAATGTCAAATTCTTTTTGATTTTTTTAATTGCTTCAGTAAGAATTTAGCTAACATTGTAATTTATGGACTAGATTTTTTAATTAAGATTTTTGATGAATATATGATTTTTTATGAATTTTTAAAGTGGACACATCCCAAAAACATGAAATTTGAGAGTGCTCCCCCTAGAAATTGTTGGAAACAAATCAAAAATATTTTTTTTAAAGGTATATAGAATGGAGTCTAGTTTCTATAAATTTAATTGATTTCAAAATTTGATAAACAAGACAAAATCTATGCCTACAATACCATATGTTAATTTTTAACAAAAATCGGACCTACTTCTTAAAAAAATTAGAGATGGAAAGCTTAACATAATCAAAATTAAAAATAAATTATACGGCTAGATAGCTAAACCGGACCTTAACAATATCACAATGTCTCATTTTGTCTACATAAAACCATGTGCAAACCTGAGAGGAAACATTAAAAAAAATATGAGATTTTTTTGTATGTTTTTTTATTAACACATGTCAAACCTATTATAGTCATCCAAGATTTTGGGCTGGACGCCCAAGAAAAATCCAATCCTAAGGCTTGGTGTTTCCCAAAGCTATTAATATGGTGCATTCCATATGTAGAAAATGTTCTAAGTATGGCACACACCATAAATGGAACATGCTATTTATGGCATATGCCATGGCTTTGACATTCCTAATTTCTCTTGTTTTGTCTATGTCTCCACTTCTCCATCCATGTTTCATTACCCTAGATCCCTATATCATCACCTATTCATATAAAACTTTTGTCTCTATCAAATTATGTCCGTAACTTCTTTCTCTCTCTTAAGTGCCTCACCTCTCTAGTTGTCTCTCCCCATCTTCACATCCTTGTCTCCCCTCTTATAGACCTATCTTTACAAACTCTCTCTATATCTATCACCTACCTCTATCTCACCCCTCACCCTTATCTCCGTTCTCCCCTCCCCCTCCCCTCCCTATCCCCTCTCTCTAACCCTTCCCCCTCTCTCTAGCACCCTCTCTCACCCTCTTTCCAACATCTCTCCCCTCTTTTCCTTTTTCCCAATATATTCCCCCTCATGAGATTTACCCCCTCTCTATTTCCCCACTCCCTTTATCCATCCTGCCCCCTTCCCTCTTCCCCTGTATCTCCCTATCTCTCTTTATCCAAACACAAAACCCTCTAATCCCCTCTCACTATGTCCCTCTTTCCTTTCTCTCTATATTCTCCACCTCTCCACTCGTCTCTATCCTCCTTTTCTCTTTATCCAAAACCCAAACCATAAATGATAATCCCTAATTCCTCTCTCCCTTTATCCATCTCTCACTATCTCCTTCTTTCTCTTCTCTATCTTTTCCATCTCTCTCTTCCTATCACTCACCTCTCTCCATCTCCCCCACCTCTCCCCCTCTCTCCTCTCTCACTCTATCCCTCTCTATAAGCTTAAAGCCCTAAAGCATAAACTATAAGACCTAATCCCTAAACCTTGTCTCTCCTCTCCTCCATATCTCCCTATATCCTACTCTCTCCATCTCTCCCCTCTCCCTTTATGCATCTCTCTTTCCCCCTATCATCCCTCTCTCTCTTTATCAAAACCCAAAATCCTAAACCATGCTTTCCCTAAACTTTGTCTCTATTTCTCCCTCTATCTCCCTTTCACTCTTTCCCTATTTCCCTTCTCTCTATCTTCCCCACCTCTCTATCCCACCCTCTCTTTCTCCAAACCCCAAACCCTAAATGATAAACTATAAACCCTCACCCTTTTTATCCCTCTCTCACTATCTCCCTCTTTTGCTTCTATATCTTTCCCACCTCTCTCTCCCTCTCACCAAAATCTATCCATCCCCCTCACCTCTCTCCATCTATCCCCCATTATCACTCTATCTAAAAGATATAGACCCTAAACTAAAATCCCCAATCCCTAAATCTTCTCTCCCCTCTTCCCCCCCTCTGTCTCCCTCTCCTACTAACTCCATCTATCCCCACTCTCCCTTTTCCCATCTCTCTTTCCTTGTCTGTCACTTTTTCCTCTCTATCTCTCCCTAAACCCTAATCCATAAGTCCTAACCCTATAGTAGTCCCTTAACCCTAAACCCTATATCCCTCCTCCTAAGGGATTAGGGCTTTGTCTTTAGGTTTGAGGTACTATTATGGGGTTTAGGATATAGGGTTTCGGCTCAGGGATTAGGATTTAGGGTTTAAGGTTTAAAGATATAGAAAGTGGGCTTAGGGTTTAGAGAGAGAGAGAGAGAGGTTTATAGTTGAACTCACAAATGAATATTTTATAGAAGTATTACCCTATTAAAGGTTAAAGTACAATAAGGGGAATGCACATGCTTTCAGACACACTTCTTAGAGATCAGTTCTCAATTACAATAAGGGATATAACCCCGAGGAAGGCCCACTACCTTAAAAAATATTTGGACTAAAATCCAAAATGACAAACTGGATCAAAGAATCTATCAAATCCATTAGATTTCAACAATCCATATTACTGTAAGTGTCAGTTTCTGGATTTGATTGTGTAGCATTTTTTTGACCATCAATGTTTCAGATCATACTACATGATCCATCATTAGGATGCTGCTAGAGAGAAAGAATCTAACTATTCCAAAATAGTTCCATGGAAGTGTAATAAATCAAATCAATACTCTTCATACCCAACTCTTTTTTTTTAATTGAACCTTTGATTACATCAAATTCGCATGTATAGAAGTCATACCATCTGTCGCATATCATCACTATATCCATATATATATCAAAACAACTCAAAACTCAATCTTATATATTGAATATAAAAAATAATATTATTACTGGGTTGGCCTCAAGAACATATAAGGTGGCATGTATAGAAAGTCGGCTAGATCCATCCATAAAACTTGAAGAGAACCAAAAATAATTCATCACACATTAACACCATGTCTACTCTATTTCCTTTAACTCATGACCGATCAAAAAATAATTCTGATAGGATCTCATAATGATCTACCAACCTTTGTCATTGTTCTTCATTGCTAACCAGTTTCCTAGTACTCAAAATCTCATAACTCGCTCATACGAGATCTTTATGTGCTTCGTTGATCGAATAAGTTAAAGTATACCTCTTTCAAGATCCTCCAAGAATCACATCTCAAAACTCAAAATTATGAGTTTGTATCGAATCATTTACCGCACACAATCAACTATTCCAACTCTATAATACTTAACCAAATTAGTCTTCAATCCTTTGGTATGATTGATGTAGGATATGACAAGTAAAAACTTGGAATATGTATAGTTGCCATCAATGAAAACATATACCCCATAAAGAGTAATGTCTCTTGCCAACACAAACTATCTATGCCAATAGATTTGGTTGGGTGATTAAATTCTATAAATGATCTCATTCAACTCCCCAATTCACTCGAATGTTCTAGACCACTTTGTACCAGTGCATCCCCTTAAGTGCATGGAGTGTAAAAACTATCAAAATTTGATGAGGTATTTATTGGAGATTTTACTATGTACAAAAAATTTATCTAATGCAACAAGATCATGTTATTTCTTCCCATAAAAACCTCTCTAAATCTTGGGAGATTCGACCCCATTCAAAAGCGGCAACCACTTTTCAATTCTTGCCAAATCTTACAATGTTTATTAGTTGAAAGTTGTAAATTTGCATATATTTGAAACCAATCATTATGGCCTCAAACCATCTATGCAAAAATCTCTGGTTGGGAAGGTAAATGCTAGGAATTAATTCATTCAACTCCTCAACTCGCTTGAACATTCTAGACTACTCCATACCGGTGCCTCCCCTTAAGTGCATAGAGAAAAAAATGTCAAACTTTGATAGGGCATTTCTCAGAGATCATGCAATGTATGAATGATTCATATGATGCTACAAAATCATGTTACTTATTCCCACAAAAATCTCTCTCAATTTTGGGAGATTTGACCTTGTTCAAAAGTGAAAACCAATTCTCGGTTCTTGCAAAATCTTGTAATGTTGGTTAGTTGAAAGTTGAAATTTTTCATATCTTTGAATCCTCTCATTGTGGCCTCAAATTATCCATGCCAAAAAATCTATTTAGATGGGTAAATACTAAGAATTACCTCGTTCGGCTCCTAACTCACTAGAACGTTCCATACCACTCCGTACTAGTGCATCCCCTTAAGTGCATAGAGTGCAGAAACTATCAATGACATTTCTTAGAGCTCATAAAATGTATGAACAATCTATCTAATTTTTTAGGATAATGTTACCACTTTCCATAAAAACCTCTCTTTTGGGTGATTTGACCCTGTTCATAAGTGTCAACCAATTCTCAGTTGTAAAATTTTACAGTGTTGCTCATTTGAAAGTTGTAAATTTGCATATCTTTAGAACCACTCACTGTGGCCTCAAAATTTCTATTCCAATAGCTCCACTTGGGTGGGTAAATGGTAGGAATTACCTTTTTTGGTTCTCAACTCACTTGATCATTACTATACCACTATGTACCGATGCGTCCCCTTAAGTGCATAGAGTGCAAAAATTGTCAAAGTTTGAGAGGATATTTATCAGAGCACATGCAACATATGAAAAATATGTCTAATACTACGAGATTTTGTTACCTTTTAAAAAAAAAATATCTCTCTTTTTTGTCATTCAACCCCGGTCAAAAGTGGTGACCACTTTTTAGTTCAAGTACAAAATCTTGCTATGTCGCTTAGTTGAAAGCTACAAATTTATGTGCCTTTGAAACTACTCATTGTAGCCTCAAACCATTTGCACCAAAAACTCTGGTTTAGCGAGTAAATGTTAGGAATAACCTCATTTTGATTTTTAACTCACTCAAATGTTCCAGACCATAACCTATAATGAGCATGAAGCAAGACTTACTTGAATTTAAGCTCTTAGAGAGGTTGTGGGTGTGCTCTCCCAACACAAGTATAAATCCCACTTTGATTCAAAAATAAATGCAAGATACTAAGTGAAAACTAGATGAGAATGCTATTGAATGAACCCAAGAACTAGTTATAGAGAACTAGCCTCAAGCTTTCAATGCATATATGAAAAGTAGGAATGAACTAAATACAAGATATCTACCATTAATGGATGCAAAAAAACTACCAAACAAGTTAGTATAAACACTAAATGCAAGAAAATGATTCTAAGCATAAAATAGCATTATAATTGTAACATGCAAATGATGGATGATTTTCTTGAGGCAAGGGTCCTATTTATAGGATTTTGGAGGGTTGGGGTGAGGTGGCATCTATGTGGAATCCACATAGGTGCCACTAAGGAGACACATAAGCCATGAAAAGTGAAAGACTTTCTCACACGTGTGAGAAACTTAGGATGTGAAGGGTCAATGCATACTCCAAGTACACGTGTAAGTGTGTGTAAGAGAAAGTCAATTTTCACACTTTGGAAAAGTGTAAGAGGTGTCAAATTTTTTTGTAAGAATCCTTGTTTAGGCATTTTGTTAGAAAATTTTAAAAAGATAAATTTTAAATTATTTTCTCACACATGTGTGAGCAAATAATTAGGACTAATTTGTGTAGGAAGATGAAAATTAGCTTAATTAATAAATAGGCTTATTAGATAGAAAGTGATGTGTGTAGGATAACATCTAGGTTAGGTTTAAGGTTAAATTAAATCAAATTTAATTTAATCATGATTTAATAGAAATAAAGCATGTGGAGGAATAAATAAATTAAAAATTTATTTAAAAGGGGACTATGGAGAAACATGTAATAAATTAACTTTAATACATTAGGAGTAGTATTTAAATTAAATTTAAATATTGTAGTTAGTGAATTTATTTAATTAAATAGATAGATGAATATAATAAATATAATAAATTAAAAATTAACCATAATGGTTTTGGGGTCATTAATTAAATTAAATTTAATTAATGTTAAGTGGACAAATTTAGGTGTCTACATTTTGCTCCTCTTTGATGCGGTGTCAAAAATGACATTGCATCAAAGAAAAGAAAATATAGATGTCCCAGAGGAAAAATGGGACTTAAGGGGTGCACAAAGGAAAAATCAGTAAGAGGATGTGCTCCCTCGAGAAAATAGGCCAAAATCAAAAATTTTGGCCAATTTTTGTGAAAAAAGGAGGGGAAAAGACTTTGCATGAATTATTTGAAAAAAAAGAAGTAAAAAGAACTCCTTTTAAAAAAAAGTAAAAAAGGCCCCTTATAAAAGGGTAAATGAGGGAAAATGAGTTCATGGGGACAAGGGTAGGACGAGAGGGAAAAAGTAAAAAAGGCCCCTTAGAACGTTGACAGATGGGAAGGGGAAAGTTTGGATGGGCAAAGCTATCCGACAAAGAGCAGAATGAGAGAGAATTTAGACAAGGGTAGGACCGAGATGGGAATTTGAGTACTGACTAGGGATGAAAATTGACCAGGCGTGATTGGATGCAAGAGCTAGATTAATGGATTAGGTCAAAGGAGCATTGGTCAGACATGATGGCATTATGACCATAGTTGACCAACATGGAGTGGGGATAGGTGACACTATGCGACCTATAGCATGTGCATGATTGGCTACACTTGAGAGCACATAATGTGCTTATGACTGCTTTGATCGAGAGGTGACATTTAGAAACATTGAGTTTCCACTTACCAACTGGAGAGGCAACCAAGATGCTACTGGATGTGTGGAGGATTATATTATTATCAATCAGGGGAGAGATGCCTAATTATCAATAGAAGAGTGTAGAGCAATTTTTGGAAGAGAGCTTCAGGCGGCGGGTAGATCAACTACCCATTGATCATTAGTGGATGTCATGGAAAGGGGGATGGAGGCATGATTTCTCCATCTAGAATTATATTTAGCCGAATTGATATTAGGGAGGCTAATGCCTAACCATTAAGGGCATGTTTTTTCGATTGGATGGGTGAGGGTGCTAAGTTGGATGTTGGAGGAGGGGGAGGGGATAGAGTACTGTTGGGGGTATATGATCTTAGCACAACTAGATTATGATCTGCATATGTGTGCATACCACACCCAATGTATGATGGGGCTAGGACTGACACCGCTACTCGTATGAGCTTGGGAGCATATCACAATGGTACAACCATTGTGAGGAGAGGGTAAATGAAAATGATATGAGACATTCATGTGTTGTTACAAACCACCATTGGCATATAGAGATGTGAGATCAATAAAGACCTGACAGAGGATTTTGGATGAGTTGTTATGGTTCAAGTGGATTTCATACAGAGGCTGTGAGGCATGGGATTACTGGGATGAGCAGGTAGGTAGATCGGATGGTGCCCTGGATGTAGAGTACCTAGGATATGTGCAGATAGATTGCTGGCTGATTGTGAGGATGACATTCAAGATAGCCTAGTACATGCCATCATGAGTTTGAAGAAAGTTTGGCCTTAGGCAAGGTATTGTTCCAGACAACTATCCACATCCTATCATCTCTAGATAGATTGGGTCAGTGTGGGGCATCAGAGTAGATCTTTGTAATTCTAGGAGTAGTTAGAGATGTATGCAACTGGTACCATGGAAAACAACATAGGGACATGAGGTAGATGAAGGGGTGGCAACTGAGTACGTAGCATGGTGGGATAGGTGCAAGCTAGTGAGTCTGACAGAGCCAAGAGTCAAAGAGGCCAAAGAGAAGACAAAGTTAGAGGATGAGGATGATGAGGATGGTGGGGAGGGAGATGAGGATGATGATAGGGGTGAGGGAGAGGAAAAAATAGTAGCAGTTCTGGGATTTAGGTGGGGGACACAAAGGCGGGATACAAAGTGGAGGAGAGGGATAGTGTAGAGACTAGTCACATGGAGGATTCCTCATGCCCCAAGGGAAGTGCAGATGGATAGACATGAGGAAAGCTAGGGGCCACTATCATAGGACAATGATATGGGGCTAGGGGGACCAAGAGGAGATGAGAGACGTGTATCAGGAGAAGATAGTCATTCTTCAGTTGTAGGGGTGGCAACTGAGTACATAGCATGGTGGGATAGGTGCAAGCCAGTGAGTCTGATAGAGCCAGGAGTGAGAGAGGCCAAAGAGAAGACAAAGTTAGAGGATGAGGATGAGGAGGATGGTGGGGAGGGAGATGAGGAGGATGGCAGGGGTGAGGGATAGGAAAAACTAGTAGCAGTTCCAGGATTTAGGTGGGGGACACAAAGGTGGGCTATAGAGTGGAGGAGAGGGATAGTGTAGAGACTAGTCGCATGGGGGATTCCTCATGCCCCAAGGGAAGTGCAGATGGATATAGATGAGGAAATCCAGGGGACACTACTGAAGGACAAGAATATGGGGCTAGGGGGACCAAGAGGAGATGAGAGACATGGGTATTAGGAGAAGATAGTCATTCTTTAGGCTGAGGTGACATGATTAGAGGTAGTGGTGGCAACAAAGAGGGACAAAGTAGACATGGCAAAGGCCTAGGTAGAGAGAATGTAGCAATAGATAGCCATACTAAAGGGACACATGGATGCATGATAGTTCACCATGATAAAGAATGACATAGGTTCATAGGGGACATGGGGGGAGATAGTTATATTATAGAGGCAGATAGAGGAGATGCAGAGATATACAAACCATCTCACCCAAAAACTGACAGAGGGTAGGGATACATGGTGGAGACGGGAAGAGACATATTGAGGGGAGTGAGAGAAAATGCACCAAGAAGTGACTGTAAAATGTGTAGGGTAGTTACTGATAGACAACATGGATGTACAGAGAGATGCAATAAGGGTAGAGAGAGGCAACCTACTATATGGCCCTCTATCACTAGGAAGTACCTCAAGAGAAGAGACAACCACCTTATTCAGAGCGAGAGATATTAGAGAGGACCTGAGGTAGGTCATTAGGGTCAGTATCTATGAGACTACCAAGAGATAGGGATATAGGAGGTGACAATGCTAGAGGATTAGGGGGACCGACTACATGAGGTTCACAGGGGGGTCAGAACAATACGGACATCTTCCCAGGAGTCACTCGATCCAATGGATTATATAGGATACATATTTTTTTGGGATTTTTGAGATGAGATGAATATGAATAGAAGCAATGACATGCCTAATATGCCATTTTATTGTACTATGATATCATTATATGATATATATCTTTTTGTGGAGACATTTCATGGGTTTATCTAATATATTATGAGGCTTTATTATATGCATAATTCTAGATTATGTTACTAACATGTGTGATGCAGGATGTGTTTGATTATGTGAAAGATTTACTACATGATGTGCTTAACTATTTATGATGCAAGTCCTATGTGGAGTATGTAGTTTGTATATGTATATGATGGGATGAATGCATCTATGATGTTTATACTTAATTATTATATATATTTGACATGCAATGCCTAGTTAATGATTAATGTTGGTTAACACAAATATATTTGACATGCAATGTATAATTAATGATTAATGACGGTTAATGTAGATATATTTGACATGCAATTAATGTTTAATGATTAATGGTTAATGAGATATATATGACATGCAATGCATAGTTAATTAGATATATGCGATGATGGGTGATGTAATAGTAACTAGGTAGTAGAATAATCTTAATGCAAATGAATGTTGTTAATGAACTAAATGAATTTAGGAACTAAATGTCAGTAAGAAAATGAACTCAGTTATAGGAGGTGGAATGTAGCGGGATGAAACTATTTTTATTTTGTTATTTTTGTGTATCCAACATAACCAATAGGATCAACTAATAAATGAGGAAGGGGGGAAGATGAATAAACATGACCCTTGTCTCAAACAAAAATGCAAAAGAAAACTATGCAACTAAACTATAGTGCACCCTGACTACATGATTTAGTGGGATCACTTGTGTTTATGTTAGAGAGAACACCCTAGTTTGATGTTGCAATAGGAGGCATGCATCATGTGTTATAAAAGCACATATGACATTGTTCTTTTGTGTAGAATAGACTCTCAGACACACTAGATAGCTTTAGGAATGTAGATGTAGATTTCCTAATTATGATGGAACCAATGACATATCATATTGGAGAGGTTTGGGCACACCCAAGTCTTTTAAGGGGCGAAAGTGTGCTAACCTGATGCCCCTAGTAAGATATGAATAATCATACCTGAGAAATGAATAAGAATGTTCTTAAAGTATCAACAAATAGATCATACCACAAGTGACACATGTATTGAGTTTCACCATTCACAATATACCAAGATATGAAAGATTGAGGCAATCATGGGTAGGGTCCATTGATACAAAAAAATAAAATCAAGAAAGAAGGCCTCATGACCAAGTATTCATTTTGTCTACAATTATTTTAATGAATATGATAGGATTGATGGATTTAATTTGATTTGACCGAGGAAGGACACATCCTGTAGGGAAATGATTGATTGATTGATGAAGATGGATATTCGCTAGCAATAGATAGTGAAAGGAAAAATAACTCAGAGATTCGATTGTTAATCTCTATTGAGCATTCAAGGTTGTCATTAGTATCAAAGGCTATCAAAGTGATCAGTCAGACACTTACATTGAGTTAGTCGGTAACCAGAAGCAAGACAGACTAGTCGGTAAAGCTTACACACCGAGCACTATACAGTTTATCGAGCACCAACAGACACCAACACTGACATACAGTAAACACCGAGCGTCGTAGTATACATCGAGAAGATTACACAATGTTTATCGAGGATCATAGGAAATGGCATAGTAATTAGAAATGGCACATTCTTCTATGCAAACGGTTACAATAGATCATAAAATAGTTTACCAAGATCGAGGAACATTTATTGTAAAAGATACTCATTAAATGTAATGTATATCTTATTGTAATAGTTGATCTAGGATATTTTACACAGTAGATCTTAGGAATATGACTTTGTATTGTAACCTAATTTTGTTAAAGTGACAAAAATAGAACACTATATATTTGTGTGTTCGCATCATTTTGGTGGGAACTGATATATGAATCAATGAGCACTTGAAGCTATTGCCTAACTTCAAGTCAATCAGTTAACAGAGCAGAACAATGTACAAAGGTTATCAGATTAGCAGAATCAGAGAAGGCTACCAAGCAGATTCAAAGAAGAGATTCATCATAGTTAAGGTGATATTTTATGAGCACTTATAGATCTATTTCAGATGATTGAGTTGTCAACTAGCAAATAATTTCCTATTGCTTTTTGATAATTGTAATAGAGTTTTGGATAAATCTCTTAACCGAGTAGACTTAACAGTCTTAGGTAAATCTCTTAACCAAGTGCACACTTCATTAGTGTTGCTAAAATCCTATAACTAGGTAGATCTAGCTGATCTAACATATTACTCCTAACAGGGTAAGATCACCAAAAGTGATCAAAACTTGTAGCCCTAACATGCAAACCTTTTCTATCTGCAATAGTGAAGAATTTGTGGGTGTCATCCCCACTGTAGTTTTTACCTTCTAACAAGGGTTTCTGCATTACCAAAATATTTGTGTTATGTGATTGTCATATTGATTTCATGTTGTTTACTTACATAAGTTAAATGGATGATTGATTCATGCAATTAGATTCAAGTTATTTTGGTCGGTTATCACTGTTTACAGTTATAGATCTGAAAGGTTTATAAGTGAAGTTTTTGAAGGCATAGATTCACCCCTCCCCTCTCAGTACCTATCTCTCCTAATTCCAACAATTGGTATCAGATCTCAGTTCTCTTGTTGAATAGTTTAACCACTGAAGGGTAAAAGATCCAAGTCATGGAGAGATATAAGATTGATAAGACTATCGATAATTAGAAGATACAAATGTAGATGTTTGTGGAACAGTATAAACAAGCTAAGGAAGGAATGAAGAAATTACTCGTTGAAAGGAAGAACCTAGCTATTCTACAGAATGAGATTGGTTACCATGAAGAACCTATTGATGAAATGTTTGAGCATATTGGATCTAGTTCTGGCAGCATCTCTAATGGATCTAAAAGCATAATCACTGATTTATCTGAAAAGAATCAACATTTAACTGATCAAGTGAAAGCACTACAAATCGGTCAAGAATCTCAGATGGTGAGAATGATAGAAACAATGAACAAAGCAAAACAAGCCGAGCAAGAAAGGAATTTGGCTATTGATGACTGAAGACAGATGACTGAACAACTTCAAGCTAAAGAGAGTGAGATACAAAGACTCACCGACTGACATTTCCAAGTAACTAATCAAACAAATGATGACTGTGAATCAAGAGGTAAACCGAGTGAATGTAGAATTGTCAAGAAGACTAGAAGATGTTGCAAGACTCAGAGAAGAGAATGAGAAGCTAAGAAATGAAGTGAAAAATCAACAACAACAAAATGAAATGAAGAAACTTGCCGAGGACAGCTCTAAGAAGATTGATGACTTTCTGACTAATCAGAGAAGATTTGGAAGTAAAGCCAGTATAGGTTACACCAGTGAAGGAGAATAATCAAAACAAGCTAAAAAGGTCAACAACAATCAAAACCAAAGAACTAAAGTGTTGGCATGTTATCATTGTGGAAAATTGGGACATACATCTAATGTGTGTAGAAGCAAATTACAAGGTAAACCTCCAGTCACTCCTAAGTTCAATGGATACTATTACTACTGTGGAAAGTTTGGACATCTAGCTTATGAGTGTAGAGCTAAACAGAATGATATTACTAACAATACTACTATGGAGAAAATATGCTATACCTGAAACAAACATGGACACACTGCACGGGAATGTAAGGCAAAAATGAAACAAGTCTAGACACCTAAGGAGAAACCACAACGTAGGCCATATCAACCAAAGAGACAAGGTAACTCTTATGTTTGGGATTATAATAAATGGAATAACTATGTTGTATGTGGTCGGTATGGGCACATTGTAGCAAATTGTTACAGAAAGAGTTGGATTGGACAATTAAGAAGCTGGACAAGCACTGGGATGGCTTGTATGACTGTCATAAGGTCGGTCATTTAAGAAAGAACTACAGAGATCGAGCACCAGATGAAAACCATATATTTGAGAGTGGATATACTATTGCAGATATCATGAAGTTAAGGAACACTATGTGGAAGAAGGCATCTAATGAGAATGCTGAGTCAAGTAACATTATCGGTGAAACCTCATCCACTGGATTGGGTCACATCAGTACCTCCACTTAAGGTAACAAAGGTATGTATGGAACTGACATTTCAAAATGCTCATATTTTACATACAGTTCCTTATATATGATGTAAAAATACCAAATCTGCATGAATAAAGATGCACTATGGTTTATGTGTCATGAGCTAACAATGTTATATAGTTGGTAAAAGAAAGACCGAGAGTTGGTTACTCGTCGGTAATCACTATACAAGGTTAATTGGACAAGAGTGCAAACTGACGAAGAAATCCTATGTTAACCGAGTGAATAAAATCGTAGACATCACCAAGTTGACAGTTGTTTCATACTGAAATTCAGGTCACACATTTATTGCATGAAAGTTTGAGCGGGAATATCAAAAAGTCTATAAATACACGGAAACAAAGTTTATTGTTACATTACGATTTCGAAGAATAGAGATTTCACAGAGAAGAGTTCGAGCTAAAGATTTTTTTTAGAAAGATTCAAAGCTACTGTAGATCAAACCGACAACATTCTTCAACAACTCTGAGTAAGTTCATTTGCTACCGAACACTTGTTATCCTACTGCTTGCTGAAACCCTAGAATCGATTTATGGCATCAACATCGTCTGCAAGAAAATCACAAAATATTGAGGAGGAAGTAGAACTAATTGTTAGGGCAAATTTCGCCGAAGCTAAATTCAAACCACACCCCAAGGTCGCAACACAAATGGATAATATGGGTGCTTTTTCGAGTATACTGGATAACATTTTATTGACAAAAGATGTAAGAGCCTATATACATTGCAAAATCGAAGTAGGAGATTTTGAGACTATTGCTGCATATCAACAAGTTTGTGGGCTAGATGGAAAATTAAAATTTTAATACAAGAAGATTGCAGAATCAGGGTTATCATGCTTCACATACTTCCCACAATCGTTCAGTACAGACTGGATAAGAATCATGTTGAGTGGATTTCATGATGGCAAATTCTGGTTGGACAAACCTATTGAGGTCACAAAGAAAATTATTAGTAAGGTTACTGGGTATCCTACAACTGACAAGGAAAAAGCCTTTCGCAGTTTGTCTCGTCCTGATGTGGAAAAGAATACTGGAGCTCAATGGGATAAAAGAGCACTAAAAATTTTGACAATCAAAGACCCATCGGTCAAATTCGCAGCACATGTAATCGGGTACAAAATTTTTCAATCAAGCAGACTCAACAACGTACCCTGTAGTGCAGTAGACATGGTGCACAAAATTGTGGTAAAAGATCACCAGGTAGATCTTGCTGAAATTATACTACATCAATTACAAGAAAATATGAAGACAATAAAAAAGAAGAAGTCTAATACATGTAAGTACAGATCACTACTTGTCTGTATATTTTTCTATCTACAAAAGTATGTACCTGATATTGGTAAAGTAAATTGGCAAACAGACAAACCGATAACTGCACAAATTATTGAAATGATGACCAATTTAGGAAAGAATCTGAGTGTGGAATTTGATGCATACTTCAAAGAATTTCAGACCAAAATGCATAAAAGGAGTAGAATTCCAAGGGAATTAGTGGACAAATTTGAGGATGATATATGTTTTGTAGTTAGTACAGATTATTCAATGATAAAGGCTATTGAACCTAGAACAAAATGGTTGGCACCGATGGGATATGAAATGAACTATGATTTCACTTTGAAATCTATTAATGCACTGCTTGCATTACCGATAGACATCACTGCCACTAGGTTCAACACATATGAAGAGGCTAAATCAAGGATCACTACAGACATAGAAATTGGGAAAATGTCTAGAAGGGAAAAGAAAATGAAGAAAGATCTTATAGTAGGATATGGAGATGTATCAAACTCATCTAAGGAGTCACCGGTTAAAGCTACAACCGAAGGTTAGTTATACTTGGCTGAAAAGCCCTATGATAGCGAGGAGACCAAGTCAGAAAAAGAAAAAGATCCCACACCGGTTCCTCCTACCAATGTTGAATAGGAAAAGCAGTTACCAATACAATAAGGTATGAAAACAAGGTTGTCAACTGCAGCACCATCAACCGATAAGAAGTAGAGAAAGTAACAAAAAGGAAGGCAGCTACACCGACAAAGAAATATATCAAGAGAAAGAACAAGGTTGTAGCTGAGGTACCAAAGAAAAGGAGAAAATTCATAAGAAATAAAGAAGATCTAGAGGAAACTGAGACTGAGGATGATACTAATCAATTCAAGGTGGTTCACAACAAGGTCAACACAATAGATGAAATAATTGAAGACATAATTGAGAATGGAAACCTTTTTGATCCAAGAATAGATAGATTTGACAAAATGTCAACCGAGGACCAAACAAAGTTAGAACATGCTGTCATCCAGATGATGATAAAATTCAAGAAAGTACTGATGGAATTTGCCTGTGCATTACCGAAGGAATTGGATGAAAAAATAAATGAAAAATGGGCTATTGCACTTGATATCGAGAAAAGGAAAAGAGAGAGATCATTAGTTCGGGCAGCCCCACACCTAAGCTATGGAGAAGTTAGCGAATACTTGGCTAAATATCAAGCAAGATTTATAATCAAGAACCGAACCATGATGATAATAGATGAAAATGTGGCTGATATGGATATCACAAGTGATTCCTTATGGACATCAATTCTGAAAGCCGAAGAAAAAGTTGAGCAAGAAGCATTCCTGAAATTGTCTAAAAAAGAGACAAAACTCCAAAGGTAAAGGTATTTACATTGATGATGACAAAGGAAAGAAGTCTAAGGACACTGGTATATCAGTTACCAAGGTAATTGATATCACTGAGCAAAAGGAAGAGATATGTGTTTCACAGGATGCACCAGATCAAGTAGAGATCCACCTGCAGAAGAAAATCGATGATGATGTACTCATTGAGGACATCACAAATGGTGATCTTGATGATAAAGATGATGAGGATGTGAATATTGCACCTAATAAAGATGAAGCACTACCCACTGAATGCCTAATCACATCACTACTGGGTAAGCTTCTTGTACTTGCAGAAGTAGCTGAAATACTTTCACAAGTACAACTTGATGACTCACATCCCGAGCAACACAAGGACACAATAGGGACACAGGAACCTGAGCAACCTACAGATACAAATGAGCCTAATCAAATAGAGGCACCATCTATAGAAACCAAGGAAATAGAAGAAACAAAGGCAACCATGGTGAACCCACCTGACATTACATCCGAGGCTCTTACTCATTCAACCAAGACATTGGTCATCAAGGAGTAGAAGAAGGAAGCAAATGTGTCAATCGAGAAGGATACTCCAAAGAGTGGAGATAAAACTATTGTTGTTATTGAGAAGAAGTCACCTCTCGCACCGAAGAAAAAGAAGAAAGGAAAAGGGTCGGTCACCATTGATGAAGTGATAGTTATACCTGAATGTGACCCGAGAACCCTAAGCCCTAAGGAACTAAGTAAATATGGGGAGTTATGTTCAAGGAAGGCGGCACAAGAAAAGTTGAAGCAAGATAAAAAATGCAAAGAAGTATTAACTGATGTGAGGGATATTCTACAACAGGTAGTACCTGAGGTAAACATTGATGAGAATACTCCCATCATAGATCAACTTGCCACACTTGCCGAGAAGATCAATGCCCTGGATATTGAAGCAAACAAAAGGATTGAAGAAAGAGTAGAATCTAGTATTCATAACAAATTAGCCAAGAAAATCAGCCTAGACGTGGCATTACAGAAGGTCAAATTATCTGGGGTAATTAATGTAATGAAATCTATCACCTAGATAATTTGTCAAATCTTGATTAAGCTTTGTACTTCAGACACCTTCACTGTAGAAGTCAGTGAAAAGATAAAAGGGTTGGAAGCTGAAATAAAGCTAAGTATAACAACAACTATAACTAAGCCACATGCTTTCTCAAAGCAGATTCACCGAGTTTAGGAACTCCGGTGGTTGATAGCAGATTTAAGACACCAAGAAGAGCACATCATCGATCAGGTCACAGAGTTGCAAACTGAACTCATTCCATACCTGAAATTTTTTGAAGCATATATTGTCAAATCCGAGCTACTAGTTGTAACACCAGAGATTTCGATGTTATAAAATATCTTTGACATGCATGCCCAAGTCGGTCTTGAGCATATTTCTCTTACCAACTTGAAAGAGGAGTGGGAAAACCTCTTGGAGTCAGTGAAGAAAACCCACCAACACATTTTTGACAAGATGTAAGTATACTGTATTTTTTTTTGTATTTGGCATTATTATCAAAAAGGGGGAATACCATGCATATACCAAATAAGTATGTTTTTGCTACGTATACTACATATTACCGAGAGCATGCACCGAGGGGGAGTACTTAGTACTTAGAAATTTTTTGATGTGGATATGTATATGGCGGAGATATAAGGTATTACAAAAACTTGGTCTATATACATTAAAGAGTTTTAATACTAATGCCAAAGGGGGAGATTGTTAATCTCTATTGAGAATTCAAGGTTGTCATTAGTATCAAAGGCTATCAAAGTGATCAATCAGACACTTACATTGAGTTAGTCGGTAACCAGAAGCAAGACAGACTAGTCAGTAAAGCTTACACACCAAGCACTATACAGTTTACTGAGCACCAGCAGACACCGACACCGACATACAATAAACATTGAGCATCACAGTATACACCGAGCAGATTACATAGTGTTTACCGAGGATCACAGGAAACAACATAGTAATTAGAAATGGCACATTCTTCTAGGCAAACGGTTACAACAGATTGTAAAATGGTTTACCAAGATCGAGGAAAATTTATTGTAAAAGATACTCATTAAATGTAATGTATATCTTATTGTAATAGTTGATCTCAGATATTTTACACCGTAGATCTTAGGGTTATGATTTTGTATTGTGACCTAATTTTGTTAAAGCGACAAAAATAGAACACAATATATTTGTGTGTTTGCATCATTTTTGGTGGGAACTAATATATGAATCAATGAGCACTTGAAGCTATTACCTAACTTCAAGTCAATTAGTTAACAGAGCAGAATAGAGTACAGAGGTTATCGGATTAGCAGAATCAGAGAAGGCTACCAAGCAGATTCAGAGAAGAGATTCATCACAGTTAAGGTGATATTTTATGAGCACTTATAGATCTGTTTCAGACAATTGAGTTGTCAACTAGCAGATAATTTCCTATTGCTTTCTGACAATTGTAATAGAGTTTTGGATAAATCTCTTAACCGAGTAGACTTAATAGTCTTATGTAAATCTCTTAACCGAGTGCACACTTCATTAGTGTTGCTAAAATCCTATAACTAGGTAGATCTAGTTGATCTAACATATTACTCCTAACAGGGTAAGATCACCAGAAGTGATCAAAACTTGTAGCCCTAACAGGCAAACCTTTTCTATCTGCATTAGTGAAGAATTTGTGGGTGTCATCCCCACCGCATTTTTTACCTTCTAGCCAGGGTTTCTGCATTACCAAAATACTTGTGTTATGTGATTGTCATATTGATTTCATGTTGTTTACTTACATAAGTTAAAGGGATGATTGATTCATGTAATTAGATTCAAGTTATTTTGGTCGGTTATCACTGTTTACAGTTATAGATCTAAAAGGTTTACAAGTGAAGTTTTTGAAGGCACTGATTCACCCCTCCCCTCTCAGTACCTATCTCTCCTAATTCCAACATCAATCTCAATGTTTATTTTGATTTAAGAACTTTTGCGGTCATTGTGTTTGGGAAAATCTTAGTGTGATGGGGTTAAGTTTAGCTTGCTGAGATTTTGCTTGAATCTTTATTGTGACGCAAGGAAAAAGGACCAAAAACTAGACTAAGACTGGGACGATGATGTATATGTGTGGGCAAGAGAAGACAATTGATCCAAATCTACTAGCATAGTTCCTAAAATAGGTTTTCACCATGGTACTTGCCCAGAGTGCTTGTTTGCCAAGTTTTCACTGCTGGACAAATTTATTTTTCTCCCCTCCTTTTTTTTGCAAGGTGCCTGTTTTCCAGGTTTTCACCAAGACAATATTTTTTTAGGAACTTTTACTATTGTTTAGGGTTTTTCTACTTTTCTGATTTTTAGGTTTTTTTCAGGATCATATATATTATTTTTGGAATTTTCTGACTTTCTAATGTTATTAAGATATTTTCAAGACTTTTTCTAATTTTTAGAATTTTTTTCTAAATAAACACTTTACAAGAACTCAATGTTGTCCTATGCATAAAAGCACTTTAGATGCATAATATTTATAGGCTCAGGGAGTGGACATTCCTTAGGGGTTGTTATCTAATATTCCCTAGAACCAAACTTGGCAGTAACAACAAATGGACCCGACCAATTCTATTCAAACTTTTCTTTGTTTTCTTGACTTTGGAGATCTTCATGTTGTGCTGTAGGACCAAATCACGATGGTTGATCTTCTTGTTAAACTATAAGCGCACACAATTTTGATACACACAAAGGTAGTTAAGGGAATTGAGGCATCTCCCATCAAGGAGATACAACTCTTGCAAGAGAGAAACTTGGTATTCTTCTTTAGACATTAGGTTCTTGAGAGAAATCCTGAGGGAAGGGAGCTCAATTTCAATGGGAAGGACAACCTCAAAACTATAGACAAGGGCAAATGGAGTGGTGCTAGTGGGAGTATAGATGGAGGTGTGGTAGGCATAAAGGGAAGGATTGAGTTATAGGTGCCAATCATGGAAAACATCATCATTAGTTTTCTTGAGAATTTTTAATATGGTCTTATTTATAGCCTCAACTTGACCATTTCCCTACAAAAAGTATTTGGACAAGCAATGTTTGGTAATATCAAATTTCTTACAGAGGTCTATGACATCTTTATTCTTGAAGGGTGATCCATTATTAGTATGGGGGTCTTTTGGGATTCCATAGAGACAAATGATATAGTTCAGAATGAACTTATAAATTTGTTTACCAGTAGTATAGGTGAGGGGGATCGCTTTGACCCACTTGGTAAAATATTCTATGGTAGCTAGGATATACTTGTGGCCACTGGAAGAGTTGGGGAATATCTGGACCACAAGATCAAAACCCTAGTAAGAGAAAGGCCTATGTGTGATGATGGGTTGGAGGGACTGAGCGGGTGCATGTATCAAATCATCGTGCTACTAGAAAGGAACACATTTCTTTACATAGTGACAAGCATCCTACTCCATTGTCGACCAATAGTTTCCAGTGCTTAGCAACTTCTATGCTAAGGTAAGGCCACTGGAATGGGATCCAAAGATTCCTTGATGTACCTCTTCCAATGTTGTTTGTGCTTCCTCTGAATTCAAACTTTGAAGAAGAGTTCCATCAAAGTGTTTCCGAAATAGGGTATCTCCAAGGATTGTGTAACAAGATGTACACAAGATGAAGGTTTTTTGTTGGTTAGGCATAAGGGTGAGGAGAATGATCTTATCATGAAGGTAGGTAAGGATTTCTTGATAAAATGGTGATTCAGGACAAAAAATTTCACACACCATATCACAATTTTTCTAGTCATAAGTAAGGATCATGAGATTCTTGACAAGAAATTTGCATTTTGTACTAATCTCTGGCATAAATATCAAGGAACCAATGGTAGACATGCCATCTTCTACTTTATTGTTTGTTCTAGGGATCTGCTGGAAAATGATATTTTAAAATTTTTTCTTGAGATCTTCGACCATGCGGTGGTAAGGAAGCAACTTATCATCCTTTGTGTGAAACTCATCAGTTACTTGCTTGATAACCAATTTGGAGTCACCAAAAATAAGAAAACTTGTGATCTTCCATCTGACAAATTGGTGAAGCCCTGTGACCAAGGCCTTGTATTTTGCTATGTTATTGGTACATGAAAATGTCAATTTGTATGATTTAGGGATCAAATCCCCTTGTGGTGTAATAAAAAAAATACCTGCCCCTGATCCTTTTTGAGTGAAAGATCCATCAAAGTAAAGCTTCCATTGAATGTTAGGGGTGAAAATCATGATGGTTTCATCTAGGAAATCTATGATAATAGGATGATCTCCTAGAATGGGAGCCTATGAAAGTTGATTTGTGATTGTTTTCCCTTTGATTGCCTTACATTTTGTGTACACAATATCAAACTCACTAAGTATCATGACCCACTTTGTTGTGTGACTTGTCATAGTGGCTTTAGATAATTAATACTTGAGTGGGTCAATATTTTCTATCAAATGTACCTTATGATTGAGCATGCAATGACATAGCTTCTGCATGAAAAAGACTAGAACCAAACAAGATCTCTCAATAGCCATATACTTGAGCTCATAACCCACTAAAGTTCTATTGAGGTAGTAGATGGCACATCCTTTATGTTTTTGTCTAGTTGTACTAGGAGAGAACTCAGTGCTATTGTAGTTGCTAAAATGTATAGGATTAAAGGTCAAACTAGAAAAAATGGGACCAACACTAGTGGATTAGTTATATATTCCTTGAGTTTTTCAAAGGCCTTTTGACATAAGAAATCCCAAATGAATTTGATATCCTTTCTTAGCAGGTGGGAGAAATGATGCACTTTGTCTGCCAATTGTGACACAAATCTTCGGATGGACTAAAGTCTGCCTTCCAAGCTCTGTATTTGTTTTAGTCTTAGTAGGTGGCATCTCCAAGATGGATTTCACCTTCTTAGGGTCCAATTCTATTCCTCTATGAGAGATAATGTAGCCTAACAAATTTTGTGATTGCACACCAAAGACACATTTCTTGGGATTCAGTCGAACCTTGTACTTCTCCAATCTATCAAAGATTGTGGTAAGAATAGAAATATGTGATTCTCATGTCTTGGATTTTCCTAGGATATCATGCACATATTATTCCATAATTACATGAAGGAGATCATGGAAGATAGTTGTCATGGCTCTCTAATATGTGGCACCTGCATTTTTGAGACCGAAGAGCATGACCAGGTAACATAACGTACCCTAAGGTGTGGTGAATGTAGTTTTGTGCTGGTCCTCTACTTCTATACCAATCTTATTGTATCCAAAAAATCCATCCATGAGGGACAACATCTCATGCCCAGTAGTCAAATCCACTATGATGTCAATATTAGGAAGGAGAAAATCATCCTTAAGACAAGTGAGATTAAGGTCTCTAAAATCAGTATACATCTAGATGCCCCCAGAGGGTTTACCTAATGGTACAATGTTGGAGACCCACTCAAGATAATCTATGGGTCTAATGAATTTTTCTTCAAGAGTCTTTTGTAGTTCAACTTTGACTAAGAGTGCCACTTGTGAATGCATTTTGCTTAATTTTTTCTTAATAGGTTTTATTTTTGGATCTACAACAAGATGATGTACAACTAGATTAGTATCTAGCCCAAGCATATCCTTGTAAGTCCATGCAAAGTTAATTTGTGCCTTCTTTAAAAATGTAGCCATGGATTTGTTTTCTTGCTCATTTAGGGAAGCTACAATGTATGTGATCTTTGGATCCTCTTTAGTACCAAGATTAACTACTATAGTATCTTCTATGAGAATAAAATATTTTTTCGATGGTAATGACATAAAAGGAAAGTTAACTGCCCCCTCCTCTAGTGCTTCAGAAAGGTTTTCACTAGAGGACACATCCTTTATTTTATCTTTTTCTTCATCCACGATTTCCTTGGAAAGGTTTTCACCCAAGGATGTTTTATCATTTTTTGCATTTTTAACTTCTTCTTCACTTTTGTGACTAAGTGAGTTGAATTGGCTACCGAAGTAGGCTCACTCTTTGTAGTGGATGTGATGCTCATTATCTTGGAGATTCCTTAGTCCAAAAAGTTCTAGAATTACCTCATCCAAATCACATATATCTAAGGCAGGTGGTGAATCTTGTTGGTCCCAATCAATTAACTCAAGGTTGGTAAGGGGAAGATCAAGTGAGGAAAGGACTGATTGGGTGATATGGAGGATATAGGTGTCAAGATCATTTTTAATGTATTGGAAAGAGACTATGAAGAAGTCTTTGTCGGTGTCTGAATTAGATTTGTTCATGCAATAGTTATAAACAAAGGTTCTCTTAGCCTCTATGAACCCAATCATTTTCCGTAGGGATACCTAGTTGCTTTGATGAGATTTTTCCTTCCAATTTATTTTGCTACAAGGATTTTCCCATGATATCCTATTCTTTCAATAATGGGAGTGGCCTTAACATACTTCCCCTTAGGGATATCCACGAGTTTATCTTCATCATCATCAAATAGCCAGGATAGGACATTGTGTTCCATGTGTTCATCTGAAAGGGAACCCCAATGTTCAAATGTGGTCTTCTTGAATTTCATGGTTTTCTTATCTTCAACTATTGTCTTCTTGCAATAATTTGATTTCTTACCTTCTAGTCTTATGCAATACTAGAAGGGTTCATGATCTCCAGGGATTTTTATTTCGGCCCCATGGTGTGGGAACTTTAAACATTGATGAAATGAGGATGGGACACATGAGATAGCATGTATCCATGGTCTACTCAAAATAATATTATAGGGTAGATCTAGATCAAGCACCTAACAGACTATTTCAATGAGGGCTAGGCCTAGTTGTAAGGGGAGTGCAATGAGACCTTTACTCACCCTTTCTTTGTGTCATATTATTTTATTGTGATTCTCTTATTTACATCAATAAGGTCCTTAGAAAGACTGATGTTGTGGATCATACTTAAAGTGCACAGATTCAGACCAGATCCATTTTCTATTAGTACTATTTTGATTCAGGTGTTGTGGATGGTGACTTAGATATGCAGTAGTTTATTATGGTGAGGATCATGACCTTGGAATTTTTTTTCAGTAAACATGAGGTGTTGTTGGGTAGCTAAATTTCCATCATTTCTTGGAACTGGGATGCATTGATATTTTCTAAAACACAGGACTCACTCGGGGTGTTCTCAAGGACCTCTTTGGGATAGGGGATGTATGTAGAAGATCTAGGATGGATATCTATGCATGAGTCTTCCTTAATTGGGAAAGAAGGTCATAACATGATGCAGGAGGTGTAGATGTTGATGGTGCAATGGGTGGATCTATAGTAGGTGGATTTGTAGCGGCTTGTACGATGACTCGAGGATGGCGAGTGGTGACATAGCAATCAACACTCTTTAGAGTTAGTGTATTCACATGGGCTTTAGATTATTCAATGTGGCCAAACAGTGAGTCAAATCCAGAAACATCATTTTCTTTTAGGCTACCGAAAATGCGATCATCTCTTGAGATATTGTTGGTGGTGTCATCATAGGGGAAGCCTTTGGATGATGAAACATTTTTTTGATTGTGTTCTGAAAAAGGCTTAGAATACATTTTCAATTGGGCATTAGAGGCAGAGACATTCTGACCTTATACCTTAGTCTTTCCATTATCGACCAAATCTTGGATAAAATGGAAAAATTTAATGCATTTCCTGATTTCATTCCCTTTGTTGCGATGATAATCACAATATTTTTTATCCTTATACCAATTGGGTATTGGTTGGTTATCATCAAAATGCCTTGTGTTAGGATAGACCATCATCCCCTGATCGACTAAACATTGAAAGATGACATCAAGGGAGTCTGCTAGCTGTGTGGATTGCCTTCATTGTGGTGGTTTATAGTTGTTGTTGTTTTCATTGTAATGTGAGAATAGGGAACCTTGATAACCAAATCCTTGATTTTGATTTTGATTATTTTGATTAGTCTGAGTGCCTTGATTTCTCTGGTTATTGTTTTGATTATTGATATTTCGATTGCCTTGGTTGTTAGTGTTGGATGCTTGAACATTTTTGACATGCGTAGCATCTATCACTCCATCATTAACAACACCCTTGTTCTTAGACCAGAACTTGGGTTTATCATTGGTGTTGTTAGATGAATTAGAGAGATAATGTTTAATAGCCCCTTTCATCAAAAGTCCATCTTTGATAGATTTTTCCTTTTTAATGAGTGCCTCAAATGATTATGGGGCAACCATTTTTATTTGGAATGACATTTCTATAGCCATATGCTTAGTGAAAATATCGACGAGGTGTGAATCTGGAATTTTCCAAGGCATACAATTTGCAAGATGTCACCATCTTTGAAGAAAGTTGGCAAAAGTTTCCCCGTTTATTTTCTTTGTGTTGCATAAGTCACTAAGTAATGCTTGATGTTTGATGTTGTAAGAGTATTGCGCAAAAAACTTCTCAACAAGATCATCAAAAGTTGATACAGAACCAAGAGCAAGATTCAGTAGCCACTCAAGGGTAGGTTTGCAAAGACTCTTGGTGACGAGTCTTTGAAGGAAATTATCATTGTGGGCAACTTCTTGAGCTGCTACATAGAATTCTTTGATAAGTTGTACATGGAATAATTCTCCCTTGTATTTATCAAATTTAGGAATCTCAAAATTGGTGGGGAATGGTTGTACACTGATCGATTTATCAAACGGATAAGGACATATCTCTGCAAAAGAGAATTCCTTCTTCCAACCTTTTTGTATAGTTTCCATCATGCTCTTAAGCTCATTGATTTGTTGCACTAACTCAAGGGGATTTTTGTTGATGAGTGTATGGCCTTGATTTGTTCCTCCCCCAAATGATGTGTTATGTCCCCCTAGAGGTGGAGGATTCATGTTATGTCCATGAGGGGGAAGATTGGTGTTGGTTGTATGTAAATAATTTAGATTCTTTAAGACCCCATTAGGATTAGAGAAAATTGAAGCGAAGCGTCACTCCGATGACCCTGGTGGATGTTCAAGTCCATGACCTCCATTCAAGTCATTATTTTTAGGTCCATTATTTATATTATCATTTGAGTTGGACATTTTTAGGAGCTATTAGATTTTTTCAAGTGTATGATTGGAAGGTTGATTCATGTTATTAGATATTGAAGGAATAATGGGAATGACCTTGCCTTTATTGGTTTGAATTAGATTATTTTCAAGAAAGGTCTCATCAAAATTATCAGGGAGCATGAATCCCCTTTGAATAAGATTTAGGAAGATATTACAACTATTTTCTTGGATTAAATCTTCCACTAGACTCATGTTGTTAGGATCATCAAAGAACTCTTTGGATCATGGAATTGCATCAACACTTTTAGGTATGACCGTGTCAGATTCGATATGTGGTTCTTTGTCTTCATTGAAGTCTTCTTGATAAACATTTTCTCGATCATTATCCATGGTGAAAGATTCTTGTCTTATGTTGGCTTGAGATCGAGTAAGTACCATGCACAAGTGACCTTGGATGGGATAGAATGATGCTAAAATATTGATGGAAGATAATGAGAGGAAGAAAGGAATTGATGAACTAGAAGCAACTTCGAATAGGATTTATATTGGATTAAGAGGACCAAGTCTCAAGGATTGATTGGATTTGATTTGAGAGGAACTAAGCCTCAATGATTGATTTGATTTGATCTGGGATTAATTTGATTGATTGGATTAGAGAGGAACTAAGCCTCAAAGATTGATTTGATTTAAAGGTTTGGAAAAAACCTAGGTGAATAAGACCTTGTGATTGTGAAAATAAAGGATTGGATTTTATTTAAAATCCTCTCTTATTTGGGTGATAGACTAATGATCCCCAAACAAAATAGGATTGGATTAAAAATACTAGAGAAAGACCCAGTTGTCAATGTAGAAAGGGATTAATGTTTTCTTTGATTTAAGGTCTATGTAACACTATTGGATTGATTCTTTCACCCTATTTCTTGATTGAGGTGTGAAATTTTGGTTGATTTGATTTTGATTTGAAGTCTAGGGTTTTGATTATTTCCCCTAATATTTTGAAATGTGGATGAAGGAAGATGTGATTAAAGATGAGGAAATGATGAGTGATTTGAAGAAGGATGAAGGTCAAATGTACTTAATCATAGGATTCCCAAGTGACAAAGGCCATATTCACTTTGTTCTTGGAAACAAAATTAGAAACCCAATTTTTATAGCTGATTTTATCAAACTTTTCACTAGCTTCAAGAGTCTTTTGGATAGGTTTTGTTGACTCTAGCCTTTTTATTAGCGATCTTCTTTTCTTTGTAGACTTGGGAAACTGAAAGTTTTACCTTCTTATGTTTCACACAATTAGTCTTGGCTTAAAAAGAAGAAAAACATGATATAGATTGTGATTAAAAAATCAAGAAGATAATATCTTGAATGCTTTTTTTGGCAAGAACCAATTTCATGCATACATCAAACGTCTGGGTTACAAGCACATTTATTGAAAATAATCTTGCAAGTGACAAAGCAACCTTGTGGGATTCAAGTGTGTGGGTTTTTTCTGCAATGAAAAGTAACAAGCACACTTTTTAGCCCTAGAAGGAGATTGGTTAAGACTAAAAATATTTTCTCACTGACTTAGAAACACACCCAACAACTCCTCAGAATATGATCATCACCAAGCACACAATGGATCCAGTCATGATGTCATATTATCAAAGTGTTAACATTGATGGGGGCTCGATATGATGAGTGTTTTGGGGAGATTACTATTTTCCTTGCATGTAGATTATCAACCTTTCAAACGTGAATCAGGTGGCTAATACTTTAGAGCTTTTAGTCAAGGCATCCATTCATAATAATCCTTTGTAGTCCCGACTTGCGAGATTGAGGCCTATAGCTCTACAAGTACTTCAACCAATGTAGTCCTGTAAGTAGGATTTAGGCCACTCATCCCTACGCGTAATGAAGCATATGTGAACACAAAAGTGTAAAAATAGAATTAACCATGTCTTCCAAGACTTTAATCTCAAGGAAGCATATATTTATAGTGGGTGGAAGAGCTGACATTTGCTTGTCCCCACTTTGAGTAATTCTTAGGAGATTTTTTCCTCAACCAATAGGCTCTCTAAAGGTTTAATGAAAAAATATATGGATTGGCCATGGAAGGAGTCTAGATTTATTTTTTTCCCTCAAGGGGAAAAGAGCATACTCTCTTATCCAATGAGGTTTTCTCCCAAACACACCAAACAATTGATCAGTTTGAAGTTTCTTTAAGATAAAAAATCAAAAGGTTCTAGGTTTTAGATTTTCCCACTTGGAGAAAAGAGAATACTCCCCTAGCTAGTGAATCATTATAAAAAATAAACTTCCTACTTAATGCTATGTTCCTAAGAAATCATTAAGAAAACACAATGTTTGGTTGAATCTCCTTGGCAACCTGCAAAACAATCTTAGTGAGTAGTTCAATGTGTTTGGTCTTCCAACAACATCCTATAAAATAAACAAGTTAGTAGTCTGAAAATATCTGAATTTTGGCCAACCATTTTGAAAAATCATTGTTAGAAGGTAGAAAATATCAGTAACATCCAAAAAACCCAGATTATCAACCTTAAAATGCAAGATATGATGGAAAAGAGCTGAAAATAGTCAGAGATGTCTGTGTATAGGCAAATACACCTATCTATCAGAGATGTCTATCTACAGGTAGAGACACATGGTGCAGAGACACCTATGTATAGGCAGAGCTACCTATGGAGAGACACTTGTGTATAGGCAGAGACACCTATTTGTACAATAAAGAAATATCAACTACTGATTTGTTAAGACTTTATACTCCCATTAACTTGATCAACTAAAAAGGCTAATGTGAAAGATAAATCCCTTTCTAGTAGAGATGCCCGTGTAAAGGCAAAGACACCTATTTGTACAGGAAGGAAATAAAAAAAAGATTTTCTTTATTTTATATGTTTTCCTTCATTTTGTAGAAACAATAAAGTGTTATCTCTATTTGAGCATTAAGTATTGTCATTAGTATCAAATGACTTTAGTCAATAATCTAAGTTATTCAGTCGATAAAGGTTGGAATAAGGAGTTAAACAAGTCACTCGGTTGAACTTACAAAGCCTTCACACTGAGCAGATACAAGGCAAAACATAAAGCTATAATAATATAGGTTTAACCAAGCATGTTTACCGAGTGTCAGTATTTACCAAGTACCGATCTAGTAATCGCCGAGCATTCTACACACCGAGCATTAGTTATTCATCGAACATCAAATGCAGTGATTACTGAGCTATTCAAGAAATACCATAGTAATCAGTAATGACACTTGCAAACGGTTTACATGGATCTATCAACAGTTTACCAAGATCGAGACACATTTAATATGGATGTAATCATTTAATTTTGTGATGATTCCTATGTAACAGTTAGATCTAGGTTATTTTTGTACACTATTGATCTTAGGTTTTCTAAGATGTTGTAATCCTAATTAGGTCAAATAATTTTGATATATAATTGTAAAAGATGTGATTTTAAGTATGCATGATAAATGAGATCATGAAGCAGTAGCTGCACACATGACATCAGAGATCAGACAAGGGTTATATGATAGAGAAGTTATACAGAGACACTATTAGTTTTATCAGAAACATACAAGGCTATAGAGAAGGAAAGAAGGTTATATTTTACAGATTGAGGTGATATCTATTTGATATTTCATAGATCTGATTCAGAAAAGTTGAAGTTGTCATTTACATATATTCTACTGTTATCAATTTAACCATTGTAGCAAATTGTAAATCTCTTAACAGAGTAGACTTAATTGTCATATGTAAATCTCTTAACCGAGTGCACACATAATTTATGTTGCTAAAATCCTTTAACAAGGTAGATCTAGTCGATCTTTTTGTTACTCCTAACAAGGTAAGATCATCAAAAGTGATCAACAATTGTAGCCTTAATCGGCATACTTATTTGTTGCAGTAGTGAAGAATTTATGGGTGTCATCTCCACTATAGTTTTTACCTTCTAACAAGGGTTTATGCATAAACAAAATACTTGAGTCATGAGATAACATTTTCATGTATGATTCATTATTTTGTTTACATGCATTTTACATTTACAAGTTATTTAAATGTATGTTACAAACAATGGATTCAGTCGGTTAGTTAAGCACTACTATTGCAGATTGTTAAGTGTTGAAAGTTTTAGAGGGTACTGATTCACCCCTCCCCTCTCTGTACTATATCTTTCCTATCCCAACAATTGGTATCAAAGCCAAATCTCTTTTTAAGGAAGTTTAACCACTGAAGAGGTAAAGATCTCAGGATGGAGAGATATAGGTTGGACAAGACTATTGAGAATCAAAAGACACAGATGAAAATATTCATTAAAAAATACAAGCAAGCCAAAGATAAATTGAAGAAGTTACTAATTCAAAGAAAGGATATGGCTATTTGGTATAGTGAAAATGATTATCATGAAGAAGATATAGATGAACCATTTGAGAATTCTGAATTTGGATCAGGCAGTATATCTGACATATCTGAAAGAGCAATTTCTGATTTGTCTAAGAAGAATCTACAACTTACTGAAAAAGTTAAAGCTTTGTAGATCAGACAAGAAGCACAAATGGTGAGAATGATTGATGTCATGAACAATACTAGGCAAGATGAACAAGAGAGAAACTTGGCTATTGAAGATAGAAGATAGATGATTGAGAAACTACAAGAGAAGGAATATGAGATATTAAGACTTACCGAACATCACTTTGAAATTTCTAATCAGATGGTTGTTATAAGTTAGGAAGTCAACCGAGTGAACAATGAGCTTACAAGGAAACTAGAAGACATCGATGAACTTAGAGAAGAAAATGAGAGATGGAAAAATGAAGTTAAAATGCAACAACATAATGAGATGATTAAGAAAGTTGAAGATAGTTCTAATAAAATTGATGAATTTATGATCAGTCAAAGAGGATTTGGAAGTACTACTAGATTAGGCTACACTGAGAAAGGAGAATCATCAAGACATGATGAAAAAGTGAATGCCTACACAAATCAAAGACCAAAGAATCTATCACATTATCATTGTGGAAAACTAGGCCACACATCTAATGTTTACAGGAGCAAAGCTAAAGGTATTCCTAAATCGACACCTAAGTTTAATGGTCATTGTTATAGTTGTAACAAGTATGGACATCAGGAACATGAGTGCAGATCTAAGTTGAATAGGACTCCTAACAAACCTTATATGGAGAAACACTATCGCACTTGCAACATGCATGGACATATATAACAAGAATGCAGGACTAAGATGAAGCAAGTCTAGACACTGAAAGGACAAAACAAGACCTATCAACTGAGAAGATAAGGTAATGCTTATACTTGGGATTACAACACATGGGTTAATTTCACAACATGTGGAAGGTATGGACATATTGTAGCTAACTACATGAGGAAGAACTGGAAAGGTAGATCTCACAATTGGACAAACACTAGTATGGCATGTTTACATTTTCACAAGGTCGGTCACTTAAGTAAAGATTGCAGAGACTGAGCACCAAAAACAAAAACTTATGAAAATGGCAATACAATCGAGGATATCATGAGGATAAGAAACACTATGTGGAGAAAAGCATCAAGTGATAATGTTGAGTCAAGTAATGTAGTCAGTGATACCTCATCCATTAGATTGGGTGACATTGTCACTTCCACCTAAGTTGAAAAGGTATGTATGGAACTGCAAATTCTAATAGGTTATATCTAACATAAAATTCCTTATATCTAGTGTTTACATACCAAATCTGCATGAAATAAGATGCACTATGGTTTTAAATGTTTTGAGCTTTAAATGTATACAATCGGTATAAGCTAGAATGGGTGAGAAGTTGTCAGTCAGTAACTATTAGCAAGGTTAATCGAATCATGGTAGTAACCAAGTGATATCTTATGTGTTAACCGAGGTTTGGATATTTTGAAGTATACATCGAGTGTGACTATTCTTACCGATCTGTGCTAGTTCAAGCATTTATTGTGAAAATTTTAAGCAGTAATTTGAAATGTGACACAAGGTCGGGATGATGAGGGGCCAAACAATGGCACACCTTGATGATCCAAGCTTGCTCAACAGATGTGGAAGCCAAAAAACACAACAATGAGAGAGAGAATGCAGAAACTATCATATATTATCATCAATTAGAACCATACATGTTGGGCTGTAAGGCCTTCCATGTTATGGCCTGATATTACAATGAATCTCAGAAGTCCTCAAACATGCGAGGATCTGTTACAAATCTCCAAGCTAATGTCTATTATCTTCTATCAAAAATGACTCCTAATCTACAATTAAACATCTACATTTATACAAGAAGCTACCGAACTGAGTCGGCCTTTAGATCCACAATCAATGGAAGAAATGGTCAGATCTGGGACCACACAATTCCCAATGATGGAGACCGGCATTAATTCTATGATCCAATATAAATGCACAAGTCGGCCACCAAAGAAACTAAAACTAAACCTGTTGGTAAGCAAGATAACCGAGTAGTAGATAGGCAATGCTGAGCACCAAATAAATAACTGAACACCCAGGAGAGAACCAACCACACTCGGTAACCAAAGGAAACCAACCAACTCGGTCAAAGCATAAACCAAGAAACACATAAACTCTTCAAATTGTTTTTGGTGACACAGGATTGCCAAGGACCCGAGATGCTCTTGCATCAGACACTCGAGGTTATTTTGAAATGATTCTCCAAATCATTTGGTATGTCTAGTCTGAGCTACATCCAACTTAGACTGTGAAATCCAAGAACTATCTTCCATCGGTCTACTCTTCCACTTAACCAGATATTCCATATACTATTTTCCTCTTGTACTTTTTCCAACTCTTTCCTTCAAAATCTATTCAACTTCATCATTCTGCTTCTTAGGATATTCTATTGGTACTGTCACTTCTTCATCAAGTTTGTGATACTCATATAAATCAACAATGTTGAAAATAAGTGATATGTCTATGTCATCAAGTAACTCAATCTCATATGCATTTCCATTGTCAAATTTCTTTAGAATCTTGCAAGGTCCAAACTTTTTCATCTTCAGCTTCCCATATGTTCCAACAGGAAATTGACCTTTCTTCAAATGAACCATCACTTCATCACCAACATCAAAATTTTTATGTGTCCTTGATTTATCGGCTCTATCTTTGTATTTCTGATTATTGTCTTCTAGTTTCAGCTTCACATCTTCATGCAATGTTTTCATGTACTCAACAAACTTTACTCCTTTGACACTTTTCTTATTCTCATAAGCAATGTCTCTCAAATCAGATATTCCTCTCGGTTGTGTGCCATTCACAATCTCAAATGGTGTCTTTCCAGTACTCCTATTCATTGAATTATTGTATGCAAACTCTGCTTGTGCCAACACAGAATCCCAATTACTCGGTGTGTCTCCAACTAAACATCTCAAAAGATTTCCCAAACTTCTATTCACAACTTTAGTCTGTCCATCGGTTTGTGGGTGAAATGTAGAACTATATTTCAATTCAGTGCCAAATTTCTTCCAAAGTGTTTTCCAAAAGTATCCAACAAATTTACTATCTCGGTCAGAGATAATACTCCTCGGTAATCCATGCAATCTGACAATTTCCTTAAAGAAAAGATCTACTACATGTACTACATCTGATGTCTTTCTACATGGTATAAAATGTTCTATCTTAGAAAATCTATCGAGAACAACAAATATTGAATCATTACCTCTTACTATCTTCGGTAAGCCAATAACAAAGTCCATACTGGTGTCAATCCAAGGTTTCTCAGGAACAACAATTGGTGTATACAATCCAGTATTCTAACTTACTCCTTTTGCAACTTGACAAATACCACAAATTTTCACAAATTTTTGAACATCTCTATACAACTATGGCCGATAGTATTTCTCCTTAAGCAAATTCCATGTTTGATCAATTCCTAAATGTCCAGCCAAACCACTACTATGTTTCTCCTTTATCAAATTAGATCTCATTACTCCTCTCGGTATACAAAACTGAATACCTTTAAACAACATACCTTCCTAAATAAAATATTCATCCCATTTAGTATCTTGTTGATCTTGAATAGGTGCTCTGCACTTTCTCCATGGCTTAGAAAAATCAGGGTCAAACTCATAAGAATCTCTCATCTCATCAAAACCAAGAACTTCAATTTTCATCTCAGTCATCAAAGATCTTCTTCTACTCAATGCATCAACAACTCGGTTAGTGAATCCACTCTTATGCTTTATCACAAATGTATAACTCTGCAAATACTCAACCCATTTCATATGTCTCTAATTCAACTTATTCTGACCACCCAAATATTGTAAAGCCTTATGATCAGTATACAACACAAATTCACTCGGTATCAAATAATGTCTCCATTTATTCAATGCTTGAACAATAGCATAGAATTCTTGATCATACACATAATATTTCCTTCTAGAATCATTCAACTTTTCACTAAAAAAGCAACAGGTTTACCTTCTTGACTCAACACAGCTCCAATTGCACTTCCACTTGCATCACATTCTACTTGAAATACTTTACTGAAATTAGGTAATGCCAAAATAGGTAATTTAGCAACCTTCTACTTCAGAGTCTCAAAAATTCTATCAGCTCCATGTGTCCACTTGAATTCTCTTTTGTCTCCTCTCATAGTCTCAGTCATATCATTACAAATTGAACTGGAATTCCTTATGAACTTTCGGTAAAAACTTGCCAAACCATGAAATGATCTTACCTCACTAGCATTCAAAGGTGTAGGCCAATTCAAAATAGCTTCAACCTTTTCAGGATCCATCTTCAAACCATCAGCTGAAATAACAAATCCCAAATACACAATCTCCTCTTTCATGAATGAACACTTTTTCAGATTTATCATCATTTTTTCCTCTTTCAATCTTTGCAAAACTTGTCTAACATGCAAAAAATTTTCTTCTCTGGTCTTAATGAATATCAGAATATCATCAAGATATACAATCACAAACTTACCCAAGAATTTCTTCAAAACTTCATTCATCAACCTCATAAAAGTACTTGGTGCATTAGTTAAACCAAAAGGCATAACGAACCACTCATAAAAACCTTCCTTTGTCTTGAAAGCATTTATCCATTCATCACCTTCTTTGATTATGATATGATGATACCCACTTTTCAAATCAATCTTTGTGAAATACTTTGCTCTAGTCAAACTATCCATTATGTCATCCATTCTCGGTATAGGAAACCTATACTTTACTGTTATCTTATTGATTGCTCTGGAATCGGTACACATCCTCCATTCTCCATTCTTTTTCAGTGCCAATACAATAGGTACTGCACAAGGACTCAAAATTTCTCTGATCAAACCATTCTCTAGCAACTCTTGAATTTGTCAGTTCAATTCTTGATTCTTAGTAGGTGTCAACCGATGAGGTGCCTTATTCGGCAAACTAGCTCTAGGGATTAGATCCATACAATGATCAATGCTTCTTTTTAGTGGAAAACCATTAGGTACATTATCAGAAATGATATCATTGTACTCGGTGAGTAACTTATTAATCTCCTCAGGGACATTATTCTCTGTTTTCTTACTCAGCTTATTAGGAATCATAGAAAAACATACATCATTCTTCTTCAATGAGCTAACAAACTTTCTTCCTTCCATCAAACAAACTTTCACAGATGTGCAAACATTACTAACAGGTTCTTCCATCAATGGTAACAAGATTTGTTTCTTTCCATCAACCACAATAGTATACTTATGCAATCTCCCATCATATATAGCATGTCTATCATATTGCCAAGGTCTACCCAACAAAATATGACAACAATCCATAGGCATGATATCACACAATACCTTATCATAGTAGTTTCCAATCTTCAAATTCACATAAAATTGTTCACTTACCAGGAGTGTATGCTCATCTTTGACCCATGAAATCTGATAGGGCTTCGGATGTACCAACCTTTCCAACTACAATTTTGTGACCATCTCTTCAGATGCCAGGTTCTCTAAGCTACCACTATTAATGATTACCTTCCAAACTTTGTCAGAAACTCTACATCTAGTCTTGAACAAACTTTTCCTTACCGGATCTTCCTTTTGGCTTTCATTCCATAGTGCTCTCCTTACCATCAAGTTATTTTCTTTCTCAAGTTCATTTGGTGACTCTTCTTGCACCAAGGCATTCCTACTGATACCAGCCTTCTTACTTGCTTTTGTACATTCAAAAGATCTATGTCCTTCTTCTCCACAATTATAAAAAGTTCCTCAAAAAATTCCTCTACTATAACTACCTCGATAGTTACTGCCTCTACCTCTAGAACTTTCACTTTTCCACTTAGTCTTTCCTTTGTCTAGATTTGTCTTTTCTGGTTCAGATCTACCATTTTCACCATTAGATCTACCTCTTCATCTAGGGAATCTACTACCTTGACTTCTCTATCTTTGCTCATGTCTCTTGTTCAATTTCTCCTCAGCCTTCAAAGCAAATTTATAAGCCTCTTCAATGTTCTCCAACTTGACCATACTAATATCCTCTTGGATGGAAACTCTCAAACCATTCAGGTATCTGCCGATTCTTTCCACATCATCTTCATCATGTCCAAATCTGATATCCAATCTATAGAATTCCTTAGTATATTCCTTTACCGAGCTATCTTTCTATCTCAAACTTTGCATTTGCTGAACTAGGTTAATTTGATAATCACAAGGTAAGAACTTTCCTTTCAATTTATTGACCATTTTACTCCATACCTTGATTTTGTCTTTTCCTTTCCTCTTCCTATCCAATTGCAGATGTTCCCACCATAAGGATGCATGACTTTTCAACTTTGTGTTTGCAATCTTTACCTTCTTATCCTCAGGGATATTTTCATATTCAAAATATTTTTCCATCTCGGTGATCTAGTCCACCAATTCATCAGAATCCAGCTTTCCACCATACTCAGGAGGATTGAAATGTGGTGTTGACTTCAGACTTGTCAAAGCCTTCAAAAATCTTTCTTCACCTTGATCCATAACAGGTGCAGGTTCTACATTCACCAGTTCTTCTTCAATTTCATCATCACTAACATCTTCAAGATGTCTGCCTCTTCTCTGGGTTGTTTCCACTACTTCTAACCTAGCATCAATCTGCCTTATCATATCTTCCAATCCTGGATCTGCATCTCACCTCCCATGAACCATCTTGACAACCCTCTACAATTGCAGGTCAAATTGCAATCTGCTACCCCACAACAATCAACTAGGGCTTCAAGAGGAACCTACAAACCTAGATCCACAAAACTAGATTAGGATCTAACCTCACTTTGATACCACCTGATGCAAGGTAGGGATGATGAGGGGCCAAACAATGGCACACCTTGATGATCCAAGCCTACTCAACACATGCAGAAGCCAAAAAACACAACAATGAGAGAGAGAATGCAGAAACTGTCATATATTATCATCAATTAGAACCATACATGCCGGGCTGTAAGGCCTTCCTAGTTATGGCTTGATATTACAATGAATCTCAGAAGTCCTCAAACATGCGAGGATCTATTACAAATCTTCAAGCTAATGTCTACTATCTTCTATCAAAACTGACTCCTAATCTACAACCAAACATCTACATTTATACAAGAAGCTACCAAACTGAGTCGGCCTTCAGATCCACAATCAATGGAAGAAACGGTCAAATATGGGACCACATGCTTCCCAATGATGGATACCAGCATTAATTCCATGATCCAATATAAATTCACAAGTTGGACACCAAAGAAACTAAAACTAAACCCATCGGTAAGCAAGATAACCAAGCAGTAGATAGGCAATGTCGAGCGCCAGAGAAATAACTGACCGCCCAAGAGAGAACTGACCACACTTGGTAACCAAAGGAAACTGACAAACTATCGACCAACTCGGTCAAAGAATAAACCGACCAACATAGAAAATCTTCAAATTGTTTTTGGTGATACAGGATTGCCAAGGACCCAAGATGCTCCTGCATCAAAATGTGTTATAAATACATGATGAACTTAGTTTATTTTTCACATTGTGAACATGAAGAGATGAGAGATTTCAAGAGAGAATTTGAGTGAAGGATTTCCAGAGCAGTTGAACAAAGATTTGAAGGTTTTCGAGGATATTTATCACAGTTACAAGTAAGTTCTATCTACGCCAAGCTATTTCATTGCTATTTCCCAAAGCCCTAAATTAAAGAACAATGGCGTCCACATCAAAAGTAACCAAATCTAAGAGTACTAGAGCTGAGGAGCCGAAGTAAAAACTTCATCTTGAAGTTGCTTCACAGACCGATAAAACTAAAGCTTTTTTGAGCATACCGCCTAAGGTTTTGCTGGTTGAAGACATCCGCACCTATATACACTATAAAATTGGTGAGATTGATGATTTTGAGATCATATCCACATTTTAGGAGTTAAGTGTTGATGGGAAACTGAAGGATGATCACAAACATTTGAGGGTAAAGGGTTTGTTAAATGCTCTACATTTCTTGAAAGTTTTCAAGAATGAAGAATGAATGGATCAGGATAGTTTTGAGTCATGTACATGATGGAAAAATATGGTTGGATGAACTTGTTAAGAGCACCAAGGACATTATTCACGTAGTTACCGGTTATCCTATAACTGACAAGGTGAAAGCACCGAGGAGTGCACTGAGAACTGAGATAGAGAAAGCTAAAGGAGCTGAATGGGACAGTAGAGGACTAAAAATCAACACCATTGTTGATCTCAAAACTAGGTTTGGTGCATATGTTATTGGTTACAAAATCTTTCAATCAAGTAGACCTAATAGTGTACCATGTGGAGCTGTGGACATAGGTTACAAAATTGTGAAGAAGGGATTTCAGTTGGACCTTTCCGAGCTATTGTTGAAACAATTAGAAGAGAACATGATAACCATTCAATCAAAAAAATTAAATACATGTAAGTTTGGTTAGTTTCTACTTTGCATATTTTTCTATGTGCAAAATTTTTTCCCCTCCATCAAAAATGTTGATTGGACTAATGATAAGCTAGTTACTTTACAAGTTAATGACTTTATTCAAAGTTTGGGATGAAATTTTGTGAGTGTAATGGATGTTTATTTTGAACATTTTAAAGAAAGAATAAATTCAAGAAGATACCGAGACAGCTGGTCGACGAGTATCAACATGACATTTGTTTCTTAGTAGACACCAACCATACTCTGACATTGACATTGACCGAGCATCTAGGTCAATTAAGGCTTTACTAGAAGAGCCTAAGGATCCACATGCTACTAGGTTTGGAACCTATGAGGAGGAAAAATAGAGAATAAAAAAGGGATCTTTTAATTGGAAAAGTAACAAAGAAGTCTAGGAAAATGATGAATAAATTAGTGAAACAATTTGGAGATGATGTAGATGATGTTGATGCATCTGAGAATATTTTGGTTGAGGTAGAAACTAAGGGTCAGTTACTCCTAGATGACACTGCATATGATGAAGAGGTAACTGATTCAGAAAAAGATATACAATCTACATCGGTTAAGGCCACTCCAAAAAGGAAGTAAGTAGAAGTACAAACATGGGAAAGAACAAGACCTACCACTGCTACTTTACCACCTTTGAAGAAAGGAGTTTTAAAAATATCAAGACCCACACCTACTAAGACTTATCAAAATAAGAGAGGTGCACAAGCCACCTCCAAGGCACCAAAGAAAAGAAGAAGGCTAATAAGAGGAAAGGATGACATTGATGATGACGAAGAAGAAGATCAAATCAATTCAAGGTAGTTGTACATAAAGATCAATTTGTTGATGAGTTAGAAAAAATAATAATAGATACCGGAGGCCTTAGTAACCCACAGTTAAGTTAGTTTGTACATATGTCAACCAAGGATCAAAATAAGATAGAAGAGGCCATCATCGAGATGATGATAAAGTTCAAAAAGGTACCAATCGAATTCTCTAAATATGTACCTAAAAGTCTATATGAGAAAGTATCTACTAGATGGACATATGCCTTGAGTATAGAAAAGAAGAAGAGGGAACACTCCTTGATATTGGAAACGCCCGCATTATCAATTCCTGAGATAGAAGATATGATGAAACAATATTCTAAGAGATTTTTGGTTAAAAGAAGAGCACTAAACATACGTGCTGGAAAAATTGTGGAAGTAGATGAGAATAGTCAATTATTATAGACTTCTATTCTCCAAGCCCGAGCTAAAGGTAACAAATTAGCACTGGCGGTGATACCTGAGAAGAAGAGAAAAAGAAAAGGTAAAGGATTACACTCGGATGATGTTGATTTGGCTACCAAGGAACCTATAGAGCTATCTGGCATCGAGGTACCAGACACCACCATAAGCATAGATTTGTATCCAGTAGGATATAGAGAAGTATACCAGGATCCTCCCAAGTAGGTTATAATAATAGGGACTAATGATGTTCTTATTGAAGACATCACAAACAGTGATCCTAATGATGTTGAGGATGATGAGGATATTACCATTGCCGCAGAACAAACCGAAGACGTAGAACCTACCGAGGCAACATCAAGTGCAATACTGGGTGACCTTCCTATTCTAGTACAATCAGTTGAGATAATTTCTCAAAAGGAACCTGAAGGCTCAACCCCTGAGAAATAGAAAGACACAACAGGGGAGAAAGGAGCTAGTGAACAGGGCACAAAAGAGATAAATGCACCTATGGAAAAAGAGGCAGAGACACAAGCACCAGAAGAAACCAAGCTGACAAAGACTACAAATACTAACACCACAATCAAAGCACTAGCACAATTGACTGAGACACTAGTCACCAAGCAGAAAAAAAAAGAAAGTGTGTCAACCGAGCCCGAACATACAAACATATAGGTTAAATCTCTAGTTCCCTTTGTAAAAGCATCACCACAAGAGAAGAAGAAAAATAAGCATGGAAAAGGACCAGTCACATTAGATGAGATTATAGAGATCCCAGAATGTGACCCAAGGACATTGGACCCAAAGGAACTAAGAAAATATGGGGAGTTGTGCACGAGGAAGGCAACACAGGAAAAACTAAGGAAGGAGAGTAAAAACAAGTAGATTTTAGAAGATGTTAGAGACATCCTTCAGCAAGTTATTCTTGAGATCACAATAAATGAGGACACTCCCATTTTAGATCAACTTGCATCTCTAACAAGTCATATCAACACCCCTGATATTGATGCCAAGAAGATAATTAAAGAAAAAATTGAAGAAAAGATTCAGATTAAATTAGCAGAGAAAATTAGTCAAGAAGTGGCTATCAATAAGGTGAAGTTATCTGAGGTAATAACCGAGATTCAATATATTACTCAGAGAATTATACAAATTTTGTTTAAGTTATGCACTATAGACCAATTCCTCTTGAGGTCATTGAAAAGATTAAGAAACTAGATGAAGAGATCTTGGTTAGTGCAAATGCATCTCTAACCAAGCCTAATGCTTTTCACAAGCATATACTGAAAGTTCAAGAACTAAGGTGGTTGAGATCAGACTTGAGGAAGCAGGAAGACATCATAAGTGACCAAGTCACTGAGTTGTAAGATGAGTTGCTTCCACACCTGAAAATCATGGAGAGACACATTAAGAAGGCTAAAGCCTTAGTAGCTACCTTGGAGATATCAGTTTTGGAAAATATTTTTAATATGGATGGACAAGTCGGTCTAGAGAACATTGCTCTCGACAACTTGAAAGAGGAATGGGAAAACCTCTTGGCCTCATTGTAGAAAACCCACAAGAACATTTTTGACAATCTGTAAATACATTTTTGTTTTGGCATTAATTTCAAAAAGGGGGAAAATCATGTATATGCCACCATGTACTTCACACCACCGAGAGCATACACAAAGGGGGAGTTTTAAAGAACTTTGAAGAATTTTGAAGAGAGTCTATGCATATAGTTTTTATTCATATGAAGTTAGTAAATTTTTGAGTTATTCAGTACATATACATAAAGTTTTGATACTAATTCCAAAGGGGGAGATTGTTATCTCTATTTGAGCATTAAGTATTGTCATTAGTATCAAATGAGTTCAGTTGGTAATCTAAGTTATTCAGTTGGTAAAGGTTGGAATAAGGAGTTAAATAAGTCAGTTGGTTGAACTTACAAAGCCTTCACACTGAGAATATACAAGGTAGAACATAAAGCTATAAGAATATAGGTTTAACCGAGCATGTTTATCGAGCGTCATTATTTACTGAGTACCGAGCTAGTAATCACCGAGCATTCTACACACTGAGCATCAGTTATTCACTGAACATCGAATGCAGTGATTATATAGTTATTCAGGAAACAAAATATTAATTAGTAATGACACTTATCTCTATGCAAATAGTTTACATAGATCAATAAATGATTTACCAAGATTGAGACACATTTAATATGGATGTAATCATTTAATTTTGTTATGATTCCTATGTAACAGTTAGATCTAGGTTATTTTTATACACCATTGATCTTAGGTTTTCTAAGATGTTGTAACCCTAATTAGGTCAAATCATTTTGATATATAATTGTAAAAGATGTGATTTTAAGTATGCATGATATATGCAATCATGAAGCGATAGCCACACATAAGACATCAAAGATCAAACAAGGGTTATATGATAGAGAAGTTATTCAGAGATAGTATTAGTTTTATCAGAAACATACAAGGCTATCGAGAAGGACAAAAGGTTATATTCTACACATTGAGGTGATATCTATTTGATATTTCATAGATCTGATTCAGACAAGTTGAAGTTTTCATTTACATATATTCTACTGTTATCAATTTAATCATTGTAGTAGATTGTAAATCTCTTAACAGAGTAGACTTAACCATCTTATGTAAATCTCTTAACTGAGTGCACACATAATTTGTGTTGCTAAAATCCTTTAACAAGGTAGATTCTAATTGATCTTTTTGTTACTCCTAACAGGGTAAGATCATCATAAGTGATCAACAATTGTAGCCTTAATTGGCATACTTTATTTATTGCAGTAGTGAAGAATTTGTGGGTGTCATCCCCACCACAATTTTTACCTTCTAACAAGGGTTTTTGCATAACCAAAATATTTGAGTCATGAGATAACATTTTCATGTATGATTCATTGTTTTGTTTACATGAATTTTACATTTACAAGTTATTTGAATGTATGTTACAAACAATAGACTTAGTTGGCTAGTTAAGAACTACTATTGCAAATTGTTAAGTGTTGAAAGTTTTAGAGTGTACTAATTCACCCCTCCCCTCTCAATACTATATATTTCCTATCCCAACATAAAGTGTTTTAATGATGATATCTGTCAATTATTAGTGTTAATGTGATTAAAAATATAATCTATTTTTATTAAAATAAGGTAAATTATATGGAAAACCCATTCTTGGCAGAGATTCATGTTTGTAGGTAGAGATGCCTGTGTACAAATAGAGATATCTATGTAGTGGAGATGCCTGTTAGCAAGAAGAGACACCTCTATACGTCACCTTTATGTAAGGTTCATGGAGAAGTTTCACAAAACCAAGAGAAAAAGTTAGAAAATGAGAATTTGGGTCTCACCGGGTGTGCCATAATGTATATGATGAAAACCTACCTATTGGGAGAAAGCTCAAAAATGTAAATGTTAAAGATAAAAAACATATTCATTTCTAATATAACATGTTCATAAAATTGCAAAACCAAAAGCTTCCACTATAACCACAGATGAGCATGAAGCAAGTGCACCCAAGACTTGCTTGATTTAAGATCTTAGAGAGGTTGTGGGTGTGCTCTCCCAACACAAGTATAAATCCTACTTTGATTTAAAAATAAATGCAAGATACTAAGTGCAAACTAGATGAGAATGCTACTAAATGAACTCAAGAACTAGTTATAGAGAACTAGCCTCAAGCTTTCAATGCATATATGAAAAGTAGGAATGAACTAAATGCAAGATATCTACCATTAATGGATGCAAATAAACTACCAAACAAGTTAGTATAAACACTAAATGCAAGAAAAAAATTCTAAGCATAAACTAGCATTATAATTCTAACATGCAAATGATGGATGATTTGCTTGAGGTAAGGGTCCTATTTATAGGATTGTGGAGGGTTGGGGTGAAGTGGCATCTATATGGAATCCACATAGGTGCCACCAAGGAGACATGTAAGCCATGCAAAGTCAAATATTTGCTCACACATGTGTGAGAAACTTGGGACGTGAAGGGTCAATGTGTACTCCAAGTACACATGTGTAAGTGTGTGTAAGAGAGTCAATTTTCACACTTTGGAAAGGTGTAAGAGGTGTCATAAAATTTCTTAAGAAGACTTGTTTAGGCATTTTTCAGCAAATTTTGAAAAGATGAATTTTAAATTATTTTCTCACATGCGTGAGCAAATAATTAGGACTAATTTGTGTAGGAAGATGAAAAGTAGCTTAATTAACCTTAGTTAATTAATAAATAGGCTTATTACATAGAAAGTGATGTGTGTAGGATAACATCTAGGTTAGGTTTAAGATTAAATTAAATAAAATTTAATTTAATCATGGTTTAGTAGAAATAAAGCATGTGGAGGAATAAATAAATTAAAAATTTATTTAAAAGGGGAGTATGGAGAAACATGTAATAAATTAAATTTAATACATTAGGAGGGGTAGTATTTAAATTTAATTTAAATACTATAGTTAGTGAATTTATTTAATTAAATAAATTTAATTAAATTGATAGATGAATATAAAAAATATAATTATTTAAAAAATAACTATAATGTTATTTGGGGTCATTAATTAAATTAAATTAAATTAATGTTAAGTGGAAAAATTTAGGTGTCTACAGTAAGTTCTAGGAATAACCTCATTTGGATTTGTAACTCACTCGAACATTTAGGACCACTATGTACCTATGTGTCCCCTAAAGTGCATAAAATGTGAATGCCATCAAACTTTGAATTATTCATTTAATGATGATTTTTGGCTCACATGAATAATATTAAAAATTTAATTAGAACTTATTTTAATCATATACCTTCAAGTTTTGAATGTGGATTCTATTCATCATCTAGGTGTTTCATGTCGGGACACATAGGAGCATCCCTAAGGCATGATCACACACATGAAGTATGAATTTTAAATGAACGTAAGGTAGAGATTATGTAATCAAGGCATGAATCACACATTGGGATACCTATCATGAATTAAATAGATACATGAATATACACAACACATGAATTCACTTAATTCATAGAGTATATACATGAAGTATATATGAATTCACTTAAGTCATGAAGCATACACTGAATACACATAACACAAAAAACATTAAACATACAATTAAGTTTACTTAAGTTGGGAAGCATGTATTGATGCAAGGGCATGAGGGGCATATAGTCATTTTTGGTTTTTTGGGTTGTTTGGGTGTGTTCAAGTCCAATAAGGTCATTTAAACCAATCCATGTTTGTTGTTATCTTGGAAGGGGCTTGTCATAAGGGGGCATGATTAGAAGATTTGGACTCCTATCATAATTTATTTTTCATGTTTATATTTCACAAAAGGATAGCCCTATTGATCTAGACAGGGATGACAATGTGTATGATAGTCCAATGGGACAACAAGAATGTTGAAATATTCCTCACAATTATGTGTTAGGAGTTTGGAAACAATATTGTGTTTGTGTGCCCATTAGACCAAAAGGATTGTCCCCATTAGATGAGCAATTAAAGGTGCTTTGTAAAAATGTGTCATTACATTGTTTTGGTCAATGAAAGTTAGTTGCATCTAATATTTTAGGCCATATAAAAAAAATTTCCATGAAATTTTTAAGTGTCCAAGGAATGTATGTTCAAAGAGCCCTAAGTAGGCCAATAGAGGTGGTCTAAGAAAGAGAACATAGGTTTCCCCTATGTTGGGATTGGTGAAAAGAACTCTATGTTTTGAGTATTTGTCATGTTAAAGGTCCTTCCTCTATATCATATATGTGTTGACACAATGCATAAAGTAAGAACAAAAAATTTGAATTCACTTAGGTCAATAAATTTATGTGAATACACAAAGAACATAAATAATGAAGCATGCATATGAATTCAATTAAGTCAATGCCCATATATTTCAACACAACATAATGTATAAGGCATGCAACATACAGATGAATTTATAATATGCACACATATACATTTACCTAAGTCAGAAAGAATATATGTATGGTATGATTGATAAACATAATTATAGTTAAGGAATGAAATATACATGTCTCCATAAAGCATGAATCATAAAGTAACAATATACATAGATACATGCAAAGGATAAATATATGTAAGAAATGAGCAATATACAAAGAATAAGACATCCACATAAATATGAAGTAGTACATGCCAATACACATGCTACATGAATTGCACAGATAAAGTATGATCTATAAATTATCGTACAACATGAAACCACACACAAACATATCCAATGATGTGATACATGGAATATATCCAATACAGTTAGACATGCTTCCTAAAAGACAAATGGATGTATAATATCACATATACAATATACAAAAAATATTTCTAAAAATGCCATATAAAATATCCCTAATCTAGTCATTGCCCATGAGGAGAAGAAAATAAATCACAAGTTGTCTTTGAATGTCAGGTGTATGGAGATGCATATGATGTTGGAGTGTTTCACGTGCATTCACTCATCCTCCTCTCTAGACTCCTCTAAATATTTTGTTGATAAAATCACAAGTATAAACATCAATAACTAATATACATATAAATTAAATTATAGAATGGCATACAATACAAAATTCACTTACAACTAACAAATGGTCATTGTGTTCATCCACAAGAGAGGCACACTGATGATCTTGAATTACAAGCTCCTAAAAAAATAATCAAAATAATTATACACACACACACAGATATATATATATATATATATATATATATATATATATATATATATATATATATATATATATATATATATATATATATATATATATATATATATATATATATATATATATATATATATATATATATATATATATATATATATATATATATATATATATATATATATATATATATATATATATATATATATATATATATATATATATATATATATATATATATATATATATATATATATATATATATCATTAAATTATTTAATATAAACTATTAAAAAAAATTTAAAATTAACTAATCTCTTTCATACCTCATTCAGTGCTTCAAAACATTCTATAGATGCAACAACCCCACAATCCAATGAGTCATGAAAACCAGGAAGAGTCTCTGATGTCGACAATTGAGAATCAAATAAAAATATTATTATTTAGTTATCAAGAATAACTATTTTTTTTACACCACTAATGAATAAATGATACCTCTATGAAAGTTCCATGATGTCCTTCACTATGTGGTGTCAACATAGAAGCTACACTAGTAAACTAATGTACATGCCAAATGAGTTATGAGACAACCATTCATATAATTGCATACTACTAACATGTAATAATTATAATCCTTTATTAGATATATACCTTTAGACTCGATGATGTCATGAAAAAGGGGGCTGAAGGATCACTGTCACCACCATGAACACTTATACCCTAGATTTTCATCATAATTATTCTACTAATTTATTTATTCATTCATTTATAAATTAAATATAATCAAATAAATTAAATGAAATTACAAATAATTACCTCTCTATCAATGCCAAATGTTGCAATGAGAAATTCATTAGTCATGACTCTATCATCTATCATTGTCTATCCACCATCGTCACCATCATATGTGCATAGGGATCCACATGATTGATGAAAATGGGGTGAAACTTGAGCCCTTGATTATTCACCCGTCTCAATCTATATTATATGACTCACATAATGTATGAGGGTTTGAGTGAGTGCATTAATGGTGCCTAGTGTGTCCACCTCAATAGCATCCTTCACAAAAGAAGAAATGGTAACATGATCTACATGAGGTCTAGCAATGGGTCTCCTAACTACGTTAGGGTCACACTATGCTCCTAGTATATTGTGTGAGGACCCCCCACCTCTACCTTGAAATTCTAAAAAATCCAAAATAATTTGGAACCTCATTGAGGATGAACTCACAATAGATTTCCCTCAAAAAATACAAGGGAACCTCATGATTATTACAAGGAGGGAAATCAAAAACCATCCACCATCTGTTCGAAAATTATTTTTAATTCCTTCTTAGTGGCACCAATAGATGGGGAACCTTTTGCAATTAACATCAAGAGGTTCATTTATTTTAGGATCTCTAAAGAGGGCACAAACATCACTTTTATTTTTTTTACATCCTTATATGATAATCTATCTACATAATATTGTTATTTATCCTCTTGTTTATTTGACCCTAAATTAAGTTGCCCACTAACTCCACCTATGTGGGTCAAGATTGATTGAAATGAATCTACAAGTGATTCCCTATGAGGATTTGTACAGAGAGATTCTTTCAACCTTTGAATCAAAGGCTCTAGTTGATTTTTGTTATTTTCTATTTGATTTATAAAATTTTCTTGTGTTCCTAGTGGATGTCTATGGATTGATGGAGGAGGTTGAGGTACATTTTCTTCATGAACTTCTTTGTGAGGAGGTGGCTCATGGTTTTGTTAAGGTGGATTAATTTGTTGAAAATTAAAACAAAATTTAATTTAAAACCCTAATTAAACATATATTTTAATAAAAAATAAAGCTAAAAATGTAAATATACGCACCTCTTTGACCTACTCGATGTCTTGGCAGAATGTTTGTGATGATACAATGCACTTATGAATAAAATTTGGCTTCCAATAATGCATGTGCCATTATAAAACTTAGAAATTATCTTCTTACGTATGGATGCAACCAAAATAATAAGCGTGTGAAATTAAATTTAAAATTATATAAGGTTCTTCATATGGTGTACACAATATCGGCTTGGGCGCACCAAACCATAAGGCGTGCACCATATAGCATATGGTGCATGGCATGTGATGTTTGGGGACCAAAAATGTTGAGTGGAAACTTATTGGTCCCCCATATTTGTGCACTTACCCAAGTATCTCTTATCTAGTTGGGTCCATTCTATGTTTTGGTCTAGATACTTCTAGCGTGGGACCTTATTACCTTTTTTCAATCCTTGTCCAAGTTGTAAATTAAATTATAATATCCTCTTGGCATGGCCAACCTTGTTGTAATTTCTAATGATCTATCTTGTATATAAGTATAATTTGTGCTTTGGAAAAATGCATGAGAGTGAAGCAAGATGATTAGAGGCAAACCAGTGAAGATCTACAATTAGAAGAGCAGGGTTAAATGATAATGAAAAAGAAGAAAATATAGTAATAGTGTTCTTTTGAAGTTGACAGTACTGTGTAGATTAGTGGTGTTGTTGGGACAATATCTCTCTATCTATTATAAATAATTTCATGTACCTTTTCCTTTAGACAATGAGTCTTGGTGTATAAGTTTGTTACATTGTATCTTGCTACTTTAGCAGTGATCCTTTGTATGTAATTCTAGAGTAGTGAGATTCTATCTATATTCATTGTTGTATTGGAACTAAGCCTCTAGTTGCAAGTCTAGATCTCTGAGATCCTACCATCTTTTTTAATTAAACTATATATATTAGTAAATTATCTTTGTGGGAAAGTGCTCACTATGATTTTTCCTAGTTTGGGTTTTCCACGTATAAAATCTTGATGTTTGTGTGTTATTGGTTTTGTTCATTACTTTCTTATTATTTTATATGGTGAATATTGAAGTTAGTTATTGTGTTTTTGTTTATGTTGATTCACCTCCCTTCTTAGCACTTGAAGTGTGTTCAACAATTAGTATCAGAGCCTGGTTCCCCTTGAAGAAGATTTACTGCTTGAGGCAGATCCAAGATGGAACAAAACTTACAATTTCAAACTTTGGTATTTGATGACACTAATTTTCCCTACTGGAAGGATAAGATGGAAACATTTCATAATGGTATTTGGGAGGTTATTCAAACTGGTTTCTAATCCTCCTTTTGGAAGAACTTTGACTACTAAAGAAGAAAGACATAATGAAGCTAATGTGAAGGCAAGATAAATTATTTTTACTAGTCTTGTTATTCAAACTTTATAAATATTCTCGTCTCCTTTCATATGATTTGACTAACATAAGGCGTGGAGACTTTATCTTCTCTATAACTTTATAAAAAAGAAGTAATCAGTATTGGAGAGGATATGCAAAGAGGTCATTGAAGGTTGGAAAAATATTCCTAACTATATTTTCTACAGATAAGTCATTTTACTCTTAACTAGAACTGACTTCATGCATATGTAGATGTAGATTCATCAGTTCATGCTCTGTCAATAAGACTATTTTGTAATCAGTTATTTTTGTATTCGGGTAGTTAGCCCATTGAAAATAAGCCTACTTGTAGTGAGCATTTAGAAATAATCCCTTTTGTAAAAATCACCTTAACTAGTGTTGCATAATTGAGAAATAGATTTCTCTATATTTTTTCCCATCTTGGATTTCCACGTAAATTCTAGTGTTCATGGCGTATGGTGTTTTATGTTCTTCCATGCTCATATATGTTTTACTTATCTAATTAAGGTTGGTTTGGATTAATTAAGTTTGAGAAGATTATTTTATGATAACTAATTCACCCCCCATCTTAGTTATTTGGACTATTCAACAGGGTTTACCCTAGGCATGGTCCTATTTTGGCTCCCCACTCATTGGTAGTGTACTTGTTGGAATGCTCAGTATCATACACTATCGATGATGTCCATTAAGTGCCCTAAGTGCCCAAGAGTGACAAAATTTTATGGGCTATGTCTCCCAATCTGTGGAACTTGTGAATGATCCATTTGAATGTATAGGATTGCAAGAGGCCTCTCTACAATAATCTATTGCAAATTTTCAAGACTCAAAGTGGTTTTCATAAGGAAGTGATTTTCCATTGATGTAAAACTTGTTAGATGCATTCACTAGAAAGTTGCAAGGTAGCCTAATCTCACTCTTTTTACTATGGGCACAAACTATCAGGATGAACACATCTATTTGGGTGGTTTTACCCTATGAATGGTCCCATTTTGGCTTCCCACTTTCCAAAATGCTTGGTGCCATACCCGATTGGTAATGTCACTTAAGTTCCCCAAGTGCACAAAAATGATGAACTTTGACATGCTATTTATCTAAATCTATGGCACTTGAAAATGATTTGTCTAAATGTATAGGATTGCAAGAGCCCAGGGAAAAATTTAAGAAACTCCCTCCCTAGAAAAGGTGTAAAATCCTAGCAAATCTTACATTATTTTGGGTGGAAAAAAATAATATTGTTAGTGAATTTTTTTAATTTGAAAGGAAAAAATATTAATTTAACTGGCGATTTTTTTCAATTGTATGAAAATTCTATAAAATCCTGGTGAATCTTTCATTGTTGAAGAAAATTGCGACTAGAAGTACACATACCTAGAAGCCATCATTTCACCATTATTTTTATATGGATCCTAATTAATTATCAGACTTGAAGGTTAAATTTTCCCCTTTTATCACTGTAATTTCCCTCCAAATTATTAAATGGGGGTTTTGGGGTAGTGCCTTCGAAAGCTTAAACAACTTTTAATATTTTAGTAAGGTGTCCTAAGTTAATTTTATATCATCTGATGTATATATTAAACCTATTTTTTATAACCATTGGATGATCCTAAATCAATGACATAAATCCTATTTTGGGCTAAAATTTTAAAGGACACCAATTTCCAGAGAAGTCTTTGAAATAAAGACATGTGTCCACAATCAAATTTATTTCGGGCCAAAGTTTGAAAGGATAAAAAGTTCCATGAAAAGTCTCCGGAATAGAGACACATGTCAAATCTATGTACTTAACCTGTACCCTAACTTAAATTTTGACCACATATTGGTGAATATGACCATCGATTAAGACAATCTTTTGAAATTATATGCAAAAATATTCAATTTACTGTGTGGAAAAATTAGATTCTATTGGCGAAGTCATCGCTGAAATATAAATAATTCCATAACACTATTGGTGATTTGCCTATGCATGGGACCCAATTTTTATAAAGCACGGGCGACATGGCCACCCCGAAAATCCATTTTTTTTGGCCAAATTTTGGGTCCCCAACGGATGAAATTCACTAATTGGCGAATATTCACCATTAAAGTTATCCCTGCAAGAGCCCCTTCTAAAATAGACCATCTTGAATTTTTAAGACTCAAAGTGGTTTTTTTAGGGAAATTATTTTTTTGTTGATGAGAAAATCATCAGATGCATTTAGTGGAAAGTTTCAAGGTAGTGCAAATCTTTCTTTGTTCATTATGGGCAAAAATAATCAATGTGGACACGTCTAATTGGGCGGGTTTACCCTAGGCATGACCCTTTTCTAGCTTACCACTCACTGGAACACTCAACATCATACCCTACCAACAATGTACCTTAAGTGTCTTAGTAAACCTAAGCAATTTCTAGAACCTAAGATAACCATACTGAACCTAGGATAATCATAATGGACCTAGGAAAACCCTAATGAACCTAGGACAACCTATCAACATCTATAATGAAATAGGGCTGCCACAATGAACACATTATAAGAGCTTAATCAACAAATTAGGATTAATAATAAACACATTATAAGAGCTTCATCAACAAATTAGAAGGAAACCTTATTAGATATTTTTGTTTTTTCATTTTATATAAAAAATGGAAATGTACTACATTATGTACAAATACATCGTATAGAAAATACAACTACATCATGTACAAATACATCAATGCTATGAAAAAATCCTAGATACTCATGTCCTTATACTTGTTTCTGTCCTCATGTACAAATACATTGTATATCATCAATACAACTACATCATGTACAAAAACATCAATTTTATCAAAAAATCCCAGATACACAACTAATATAATTGGTTATGATATTTGTACTATGTAATGTATAGCACCAACCAATGGTACTCTCAAAGACACCTACATTTCAATAGTGTACAAAATATCAGTATTAGAAAAATAATACTAACTAATGTACATACAAATAATGAAAGTAAGATAACTCCAAAGGATGATAGTTGAATCTCATATGTCCATCATATTTATAATCCTTGCATTCCCAAGCCATGAGAAGACTAAGTTTATTGACCAAAAATGTTAAAGAACAAAAAAATAATGAACATAATGAACCAAAGAAAATGATGAACGTAAGCATAATGAACTTTACCGTCATTTGGTATGAGATAATCAAGTGTGCCTAAATCTTATATGTCCATCATATTTGTAACCAGCAACATTTGCAATCCATAAGAGGACTAATTTTATAGACCAAAAAATTAAAGAAGAAAAGTATAATGAATGTAATGAATCAAAGCGTAATGAATGTAATTAACCTTTCAGTCATTTGGTATGACCTAGTCAAGTGTTCTTGAAGAGTCACCTTTCTGCTTAAATATAGCTTCGTGATCAACATTACTAATTTTCCAAAGCTCTTTTATCTTTGGTTTGTCTTGATTCTTCAACAACTTAATATTTTCTACTATAATAAGGTGTAAATACATAAGAATAGTTTTGTGCTTCTCATAGTCTTCAAATATAGGTATACCATTCTTTCTAATTATGTATGTTCACGTCCATTCTCTTGCGTCAAAAATTGAACCAGTAGGATACATGAACCCATCATATTATATCATCAGTTGTGATAGCTTATGCTTTCCCTATACACATCGTTCCAACCAATAATCTAATCTATCATCATTCCCCTATGGTGCAACAACTACAAAAACATGTCTTGGATATAGGAGATCTGAAATATGATCCTACTCAATTGAACTTTCCAATTTATTATTAGGCATGGATATTGTTTGAGATAAATGGCTTAAATACTTTGGAATCCATGCATCTACACACTCACTTGACTCACATTGATCCAAGTCACACTAGAAATAGTTGGGACAAAAGAAAGCCAACTCTCATTTCCAAATGATCCATATACTTGCATTTGAGCTTTAATATGAATGAATCTCTAACTTTATAACAATCCAATCTAATTTTTGTAATGTTGAATCAAATATCCCTCCCTATGACAATACTGAACTACACCAATCAACAAGAGAATGAGAACCACAAAGTGTATTACCTAAAATCCTCAATTTACCTGTAACTAGAGCTCTCTTTACACATGCACCTTCTCCATCATGCCCCTATTTCCCATGCCTAACTTAAAAAATAACTCCAAATATGAGGTACAATCCTCTCTAATTCTACTTAACCAATAAAACATATGAGCATTCTTGAATTGACCCATAAAGTTATCTGACAAAATGACATGTCTATCCATTGCAATATCTTTTCCTGTAAGAACTCAAAAAAATTCTCAAAACAATATTGCACATAATTGGAAGAGTGAGATCTATTGTCACTCATATATTAATGGAACTCTTTGATTATCTTCTCATCCTATTGTGTACTATCAGGGGAATATCTACATGTTATGTGGACAAAAATATCAATCTAAATAGAATTATAATATTGAGCTTGCAACTCATTATGTGGTTGCAATGTGTAGTTTTCGGCAAAATCCACCATTCATATAATAGTGCTAATAGGGAAAGAGTCCTTACACATCCTAAATTTTTTATCGAACCATTGAGACCTGTGAGTATGCCTTACATACTTGTACAAAATATTTTCCTTTAAATTTAAAATAAAATTAGAAAAAATGCATTCTTTTGTAACCAACTCACATCTAGAACCTTCACCTCCACTCTTTAAAGTATATTTGACCATCTCATATATATTTTTCTGAACAATTTTCTTTCCAAATTCATGTTCACTTCCCTCTAAAAATATGAAAAAAACTTCAACACTCCACCACAGTGTGAGCACTTATAATTTAAGAAATCATTTCTATAGAAGAAACAACCATCATCTTTATGACATAAAAATTGATCTAGAAAGTCTCTCGATGATTTCGAAAAATGACTTGCACCACAATCTTGCAACATTTCATTAGTATGCAAAGTAGAATGAATGTAGTGTAACAGTTCATGGTGCATTGAAAACTCCACATGATATTTGTAACACAAAGTATTTTGAATCTTAAGAGGTACCCAATAAAATGAATTTAAGGATTCAAAAGCCCTTTGTGATTGAATAGAAGTAAAATGGAGCTTTGACTATGCATCTAACATTCCCCCTATTCATGTGTATGTTTTTGAATTGGAATTGAATAAGTAATGTAAATCTGGAAATGCTTGAAATCAGATAAGAAAGGAGACATACCTCATGATGGAATTAATCTGGAAATACCTATTTTCTGATGCTTGTGTATAGTCTCAGGAAATAATGCAACCAAATTTGGGACCAGAAAATCGCAACAAAGAAAACTAGGAAAATTTTTGTCTCTCTGGAATTAGGTCAAATTTAACCCAAATAGTGGGGCACAATATTACCCCTCACTGAAGGTCATCCTTGACCTGAAACAGCTCCGACAGAAATTTTGTTCGCAGATCCCAAAAGTTTGACGAAAAGGGTACTCAGATCTACATTTCAATTCTCGAAACAACTTTAGATATTTTAAAATGGTGTTTTGGGGTGGCTATATAGGGTTTGCCTTAGTAAAACCTCTATTTTGGTGATCTCCACCTCCACAAATAGCCAGATGTAATAGAATATGTGTGTGTATTGAATGTGTAATGCCAAGATCTAATCCTCTAGATTGAAACCCTAGCATGAATATGTATGAGAAAGTAATGCATAGATTTGAATAAGATAAGAAAGCATACCAAGCCCCCAAGGCTAAATTAATTCTACCAAACTGATAATCCATAATTTCTACCCCATGATTGTATCTTTGAATGCTTGAATATTGATAATGGGGATCAAGGAAGAAATGATCTCTCTTGCTCGAAATAGGTGTTCACAATGGCATTCTCACAAAATGCTTGATAACAAAAATGGCTTGATCTTCTATATCATCCTCTTGCAATCTTGCATCTTCACTTCACCATTGATTTCTTTCTTGAATCAATTGTGCTTTCACTTGATAGATTGTGTGCTCTCCTTGTGATGGATGCTTGGTGAAAATGAAGTCAAATGAGAGTCTTTATATAGAGGTTTCAAGGTGAGGCTCCTAGAGTAATGCGAGGACCCATAATTCAAATTTCACCTTGAATTATGGTCTAATCACAATAACCAACTAAGGAGGGAAAATAATTAAATGAATTTTAAATTAAAACCCTTCTGCATTCGGATCTAAAAGCTTGACATTGATTTCGGGGCCCTTCGAGACCAAAATTTGAAAAGGGGGATCAAATCCTGGAGGAGGTCAAATATGACCTTGACTCTAACCTAGCTTAGAGATGACCTTGACTCTGACCTAGGTTAGGGTCAACCTTGACCTTGACCTAGGGGTCCAGATCTAGCCAAAATAGAAAATAGAAGGTTCCAGGGGTGCCCAGAGACCTAGAAATGTTGATAGAATAGGGTAGAGTACCAGAGAGAGGCACATAGTCCTATGATGATCATGGTGAAAGATAGGATAACCTATGCATAGGTCCTACCTAGAAAATAGAGCCATAGAGAAGGGAAATTAAGGAGAATCCCTAGGATCATAACCCTAATTTCACCTAGAATGAAGGAGTCAAGTGCAAAATGCATCCTAAATGCAAGTTTATCATGATAAATGCACTAAAAGAGGGTTCTAAACCTATCAAGATGGAAGTTCTTCCATTTTAAGATGATGCATTTAGCCCCCACTTTATCTTAGATATGACACTACGTGAATATGCAAGCTAAAGTAAGAGAACATCATAGTAAATAAAAAGGATATAGCCAAGTCCTCGGTGTAGAGATCCTGCAAAAAACTATTAAAACCTGCAACGCACAAGGTTAATGAAAATCCAAAAATCACCTAAAGCTTACTATATGACAACTTGAGAAGTGCATAAAGCCCCTTATGCCCTCCTGTTTTGGCTTTCTACTTCTGAAGGGTGAAACAGGGTGATAAGGATAACTTTATACAATAGATATGTAGTTTGTTGAAAAGTTCTTTCCTAAACCAGTTAGAAGGATTCCTAGCCTTCCTAAACTAATTTAATAAGTTAGGTACCTGAATCATGATTCCAACCCCATTGATGACACTAAAAATGGAGTTACCAAATTGAAGTTATGATGAAAAGAGTGAATGTCTATCTAAATGCATAAGGAAGGAAATTCAAATTTACCATGAGTAAACCCTAAGAGAAACCCTAACAAAACCCTAATTTTAACTATAAGAAGTCATACTTACTCATTCTTACCATTTTTAGATTCGAAGAGAGAAAGCAAGCTGCTGAGGAGAGAAGAACTTCGAGCGACGCACATGGAGCTCTTGAGATAGTGCTTGTCTACTAGACAGTTGCTTCCTGAGGTGAGTTTGCTGTTATTGGTTTCTGTATTTCACAAATTCTTGATTTTTGTAGACAAGGTTGACCTTGATCCTTAAAGGTTGACCCTAACCTAGTTATCTCAACCTTGACCCAAGAAGGTTGACATGAACTGGAAGGTCCCCACCTTATTTGGGATGTGGTCGACCTTGACCCAACAAGGTCAACCCTGACCCATAAAAGTTGACCTTGACCTAGGAAGGTCGGCCCTGACCTAACTGAGGTCGACCTTGACCTACTCAAGTTGGATTTTCAGATTTGATGATGTAGAATGCTGATATGATGTTTTCTTGTGCTTATAGGATACGGTCCATCTCCGAGAGCACTCCTTTGGAGAGTTTTTAGTGATCATCAGAGAGAGACTATCTGAGCTCAATGAGGATGAGATGTAGTTATTGAGAGATGTAGGATTGTATTGGGTAGGAGTCCTACCATAGATTAGACTACACCGAGTCATGTTATCAGCTCTAATAGAGAGGTGGGATGAGGATACATGCTCCTTCCATCTTCCCTCAAGAGAGATTACAGTGACACTAGAGGATGTCTATAGGATCCTGCGGCTTCCAGTTTGAGGTGAGACCATCAGATTGAGAGCACAATGAGTTTTTGAGGAGATCCTTGTAGATGGAGAGTATTGCCTAGGATGGGCTCCACAGATTCAAACCTGGTCAGATCATATCCTTCTGTCATCCATATTGTCGGGCCCTACACCTTTGGTATGGAGAGTGATGCTTTGTATAGTATCCTTGGTTGTGTTACCCAACTCAAAGGGTACAATATTTTCTACACCTCTTACCCATATTATATAGAGGATGGAGAGTGATAGGATCATGTTCTAATGGGGTCATGACATGTTAGCCCATCCATACCATGCACTACGTCAGCTAGTGAGATATCAGAGAGAGAGTCTTTTGATATGCACACTCTTGTAGATTTCATTGTTTAAGCATTTTACATGTACATGTCCACATGGTGCTCTAGTGATGGTAGATGCAAGTACACCGAGAGTCTTTACTTATCCTCTGAGAGATTCTTGGAAGTTCAGAGATATCCTCTATTGGAGGGTACATCTAGACCGCATTCTGGGCATAGATGTGATATGGAGACCCTACTGCCAGATGACAGAGTGGCTGGATACATGATTCTAGATGAGACATTCATAGCGGCAGAAGGTGCTAGAGGGTCATCAAAAACATATAGTGATGCCATACTATTATGATCAGGTGATGAGATAGTTCAGCCTATTACAGGGAGTCCCCAGAGTAGTACCTCATTATGTACATCCGATGAGATACTATCAAAGACCTGGTGCCATACGTCAACCATAGATAGAAGACATAGAGGAAAGTGATAAAAATGAGATAGAGGATACAGAGGTACCATCAGATGTGACCTATTTAGGAATGAGCTAAGATTACATTAGGTATTGGATTCTACAGGGGACCCACCCCATCTTCCCTGAGGACTATCCTACAGGTGATCCAGGTCTTTCAAAGAGGACTCATCGACATAGTGGTAAAATAGAGGAGGATGAGGATCTTAGAGATGAGGAGGAGCACATCTCTGAGGGAGAACCCATGGATGAGGAGAGAGTAGAAGAGAGAGCAGAGGAGAGAGAAAAGGAGATGCCCCCAACTGGTGATATTGGTGCGGATGTACACATTTTTCACACATCACCACTGAGATCATGATGGCATCCATGTACCCACACAGAGACACCACGGGTGAGGCCTAGACATAGCGAGTGTGGAAAGAGTAGTCACTCCATGCCCCCACCATCTAGACACTTTAGTGACGTCCAAGAGGGAGACCCATGTATGAAATATGAGATTTGATTAAATATGCAACTTGATTTGAAAAAGCATTGAATTGATAAATGTAATTTCATTTTGCAACTAGCATAGCGGAGTGGAGGAGCTTTTTATCTAAGATTCTAAAGGATACATGTATATCCTACCGACTACCAGTGAGTGAGAGAGAATCCTCTCTTGGCTACAGAGATCTCGGTAGGCATGCTGATATCTTTGCATGTATCCAATGAGAGAAGAGGCTATGCAGAGAAAGAGAGGAGAAGCTGATAGCTGAGTTACAGAGTGCTTGAGGGTGCTCACATGGTATGAGCATATCGAGGAACCACACATAGACACATAGATCTACATCTTCCTATCATAGGCCAGAGAGATCTGGAAGCCATCGGCCATTAGAGCACAGTGATAGACGTAGTGATAAATAGGGCCATGGGCCACATATGTATCAGAACTTGAAAAAATTTTGATGAATGAAAAACTTTCTCTACTAATTAGTTCTATGTTTGATTACTATGATTTCATCAATATAAAACTTAACAGAAAGAAAGAAGGTGCATAAATATATTCAACATGTAATTTTGCTAAAACTGCATAACCTATAAAACAAACTTTATAAGGAATACATAAATGCACAAGGAAAGAATGAATGAAATTAGGGATAATAACGTTTGGGGTGCATAATATTAATAGGTCCCTTAAAAGAAACATCATCCATATCAGCAAGTTTATAAGCACCTGAACCAAATTCTTCAATGGCAACAAAAGGTCCAAGCCAGTTAGGGATAAACTTTCCTTTTTCACTAGGTAAAGCATTCACATTTCATTGATTCTCATATAAAACTAAATCACCAACCAAAAATGTTCATTCCATTACCTTATGATTATATTACTTTTGAAGAGATTTATGATAAGCTTTTATATGTTCCAACTCATGTATTCGTTGTTCATCCAACATTTCTAGCTCTTGTAAGCATTGTTCCTGAAAAGTATCCTTGTCGATTATCCCATGAAATGAAACACGTAAAGAATATATTTCTAATTCCAAAGGCATAATAGCATCAGTACCATAGACAAGATTGTAAGGAGAAGTACTTGTGGCAGTATGAACACTAGTCCTATAAGCCCATAAAGCATAGGTCAATTGAGTATGCAATCTTTTGCATGCTTGTTAATTGTTTTTCTCAGGATTTGTTCAATGATTTTATTTGATGCTTAAGCTTGACCATTAGATTGAGGATAATAAGGAGTTTAAAATCTATGTTGAATTTGATATTTCTCCAAGAATTTTGTGACTTCTTTGTTTTTAAATGAGGTACCATTATCCAAAACTATCATTGAAGGTATACCAAATTGTGTTATGATATTGTTAAGGATGAAATCACAAATAAAATCTGCAGTCATTGAACGAAGATGGATAGCTTCAACCCACTTCGTGAAGTAATCTGTAGCAGTCAAGATGTAAGTATGTCCTTGAGAAGAAGCTGGGTAAGATTTTTCCAATAAGGTCAAAACCCCAAATACTAAAAGGCCATGGAGAAACTTGATTATGAAGCTCACGAGTAGGAGCATGAATCAAATTACTATGTTGTTTACATTAAGGATATTTCTTAACAAACATGAAAGAATCTTGTTCCATTGTCTGCCAATAATATCCCATTCTAACCAATTTATTAACCAGAGATTTTCCACCAAAATGTCCCCCACAAGAACCAGAATGAGCTTCTGCCAAAGCTACCAAGATTTCAGTTCTATTGAGACATCTTAATAGTAATCCTTCATAAGAGTGTTTGTAAATCATATCTCCTAGAATGATGTAACGTGCTACAAGCTTCCTAATATGATTACGTGTGTTCCTTGTTGCCAATTCAGGAAAGGTACCATCTTTCAAGAAATGAAAAATATGAGAATACCATTCATCCGAATGCAAATTGAAACAATTAGAGGTAGTCTTTTTAGAAATTGCAGGGTTTTTAAGAGTTTGTATAGTAAATTGAAAATTTTCAACATTATTTTCAAGACAAACCAAAGAAGCTACACTTGCCATGACGTCCACATGTCGATTATCTTTCCTAGGTAAGGTTTGAATCATATAAGAAAATTGTGAAAGCACATCAAGAGCCAAATCTCTATATTGTGTCATTTTATCATTCTTAGTCTGATAACCTTCTTTAATTTGTTCAACAATCAATTGCAAATCTCCATATATTTGCAAGTGTTTGATGTTAAGGGATGAAGCTACTCATAGGCTAGCTATAAGAGCTTCATACTCTGCAATGTTATTAGTACAAGGAAAGATTAATTTGTATGATAAAGGGATTGGCTTTTTCGAAGGAGGAATCAAGATAATACCAACACCAGACCCTGTCTTACATTTAGACCCAGCAAAATATAATTCCCAAATATCATCCTATTGAATAGATAGAATATTGTCATCAAGGAATTCTATTGAAGTAGAACATGTATTAGAATGAGGACAAGGAACTTCAGCTAAATAATCTATTAAAGGTTGTTGCTGAATAGAATTTTGAGAAATGAAATTAAGGTCAAATTCTGTAAGTAACATCACCCACTTTTCCAGACGGCCAGAGAGATTAGTTTGTGAGAAAAGATGTTTCAAAGGATCAAATTTAACAATCACATTGACTTTAGCATTTATAAGATAATGCCCAAGTTTTGGCAAGCATAAACTACAACTAAGCATTGTCTTTCCAAATATGTGTATCTTGTTTCACAATCAAGTAAAGTCTGACTAATGTAATACATAGGTCTTTCCTTACCATTATTATCATTTTGAGCTAACAATGCACTCATGACTTTCAAAGTTGTTGAGGTATACAAATGGAATGGTTTATCAAATTTAGCTGGTTGCAAGATAGGAGGATTCACAAGATACTCCTTAAATTGCTCAAAGGTTTGTTTACATTCATCATTCCAAGAGAAAGTGGTATCCTTTCTAAGCAAGGAAGTAAAAGGAATAGTTCTATCTGCTAAATTAGAAATAAAGCGATGAATAGTTTTTCCTTGTAAACTCTGTAACTGAGAAATATTCTTAGGAGGAGGCATATTAAAAATAGATTCAATCTTTTTAGTATCTACCTCTATGCCTCGCTTAGAGATTATAAATCCTAATAATTTACTAGAATCAACTCCAAAGACACATTTCTTAGGATTCATTCTCATGTTTTAACTTCTAATCCTTTCAAATATTTGTCATAAAATGGTAACATGATCTTCTCTTTGTATAGATTTTTCTAAGATATCATCCACATAATCTTCAAGGATCTTATGAATGTAATCATGAAAAGTCAAAGTCATTGCTCGTTGATAAGTTGCTCCCGCATTCTTTAATCCAAAAGGTATCATGACCCAAAAAAATGTTCCCCAAGGTGTTATAAATGCAGTCTTAAATTGATCTTCAGGAGGAATAAAAATTTGATTATATCCAAAAAACCCATCCATAAAAGATAACAAAGCATGACCCGCTGTTGAATCCACAATCATATCAATATTAGGAAATGGGAAATCATCCTTTAGGGATGATTTATTTAAGTCTCTAAAGTCAGTACACATCCTTATCTTATTTTCTCCTTTTGAAACAGGCACAATGTTTGAAATCCAATTTGAGTAATCGATAGAACGGATAAATCCTACATCCAATAACCTTTCAATTTCAATTTTAACTTGTAAAGCAATTCGGGGATTCATCTTTCAAATTTTCTGCTTCACAGGTTTCATATTTGGCTTTAAAACAATATTATGAGTAACAATCTTAGAATCTATACCCGACATATCTGAATATGTCCAAGAAAAAGTGTTCTTAAATTCAAGTAAAAGGGAAACCAATTGATCATGTTCATCTTGATTCAAACATTTCCCAATCTTTATCATCTTTTTAGAGTTGTTCTCATCCATTTGAATATCAACAGTCTCAGTTAATAACAAATCACTTTGTATCAGAGGATCCAACGGTAAAGGAAGAATATCATGTTTATCATGTTCTCCAAAATAAGCATTGGTACTTAAACAATAAGGCCTTCGTCGTTTGTGATGAAACTTTGGTAAATCCTCATAAACCCCTAAAAAATCCATTAAGGCTTCATCTTCAGGAAAAAAATCTAAAGTAGGTCTTTGATTAATGTCAATGAGGAGTGGGTTAACCAATTTCAATTATCCACTGCATATATGATTAACATTAGGAGGAAAAGCCGATGGTTGCCTATAAGGATTAAATCCTAATCCATACACATGATCATAAATGTCATTATCCAAAGGCACCCGTATACCTTGCTCATATTTACCACATCCTTTCCCATTAAATCCTAATTACTTAAGCAAATGATAACCAGAACCATATCTATCAGCCATATCAAATGGAGTCCAAGGAGCGACATAAGTCATAATATCATAACAATCAAGTTTTATTGTTTCAATCATTTATTCAACCGAGGCAGCAACAATATTACTTTTTAATTCCTCAGAAAGCGGGGAAGGAGAAAAAACTTGTTTCTCAAATTCACTTTGTTGCTTCATGAATTCCAAATCAGAGACCTTATATTCTCCAATGAAGGTAGGATTAAAATCCAATGTCCCCCAATCATCCTCAGTCAAAGAAGAAGATGGAGCTTCCGGTTGTTGTATCTCAAGTTGTTTTATCCCAAGTTGTTTTTCAATCTCTTTGCTTGGTTGAAGAGGCTCATAAATTTTAGCATATTCTGCATTCAGGAAAGGACTCGACGCATCATCCGCATGTAATGTATACATTAAGTTGTTATGAATGAACCTAACCTTGCGATGAAGAGTAGAAGGAATTGCAAGCATAATATGTAACCAAGGTCTTCCTAAAAGAAGGTTATAATTAAGAGGTCCAAGCATAACGTGAATAGGTGTATTTAGAATAATTGGACCAACTTTAACAGGTAAAGTAATAATGCCCAAATTTATCTTTGCAACATTATCAAATCCATGTATAGGGACATTATCAGGTTGAATAGTTGTGAGATCAGCCTTAATTGCCTTAAGCATATCCATGCTACAAACATTAAGCCTGGATCTGTTATCAATTAATGTTCTTCAAATGATACTCTGATTAATATAAATAGCAACCATAAGAGCATTATATTGATTTTGCACCTCAAGAGAAGGTAAATCATTATCAGAAAACACAATAGGTGGTATAGAAGGTATAACATGCACGCAATCTAAAATAGAATGAATATTCTCTTGATTAGGAGGCAAAGTAGGAAGAGTGGATAAAGATTTTTGCAATGCCTCATGATATGTTGGAGAAGTTTGAAGTAATTTGCATAAAGATATCTTAGTAGGAGTAGCACGTAATTGGTCAACTAAGTCATACTCCTTAAAGATAGAAGGAAACCTAGGATCTTGAGGAAGCATAGGTTGAGAAGGCAGTAAAGAAACTAGAACAATAGACTGAGGGTTATTCTGTGTGTGATAAGCATGTGAAACAGAATCAGTGTTATCAAAGAAATCCAAAGGATCTCTAGGTTTACCCTTAATCATTATGCGATGACATCCTTTTACCATCATCAAAGGTGTAGGATATATCATTTTAGGTTTATCAATGTTGCAAATAGTGGGACATGAAGGTAACCATGCACACACCCTATGGTAAAGGTCAATCGGAGAGGTTGTGGAGGAGAGTGAAATAGGAATAGGATCAATGGAGATCTTATTTGGACAATTTTCATCCTCACTACCATGTACCTCATTAGGGAATCTATCCTCTTGTACAATAAAAGCCTCATCAAAGTATTCAAAAAAAGAATCATACATGTTGAATACAAAGAAATACTAAAAGCATGAAAAAGTAAATATTTTTGTATTTTTAAAGAGATTTTACATTTTTTTTTAATTTTTGAAATATAAATGCAAGAAATCTAATCTTATAAGCATGCAAGATCTAAATCTAACACCAAAAAGAAAGAGTTGTCATAAACGGGTTCACCAAAATGAATAGAAGTAAAATGGAGCTTTGACTATGCATCTAACATTCCCCCTATTCATGTGTATTTTTTTGAATTGGAATTGAATAAGTAATACAAATCTATAAATTCTTGAAATAAGATAAGAAAGGAGACATACCTCATGATGGAATTAATCTAGAAATACCTATTTTCTGATGCCTGTGTTCACTCTCGGGAAATTCTACAACCAGATTTGGGACTAGAAAACTGCAACAAAGAAAACCCAGAAAAATTTTGGCTCTCTGAAATTAGGTAGACTTTGACCCAGATAGCAGGGCACAATCTTGCCCCAGGGCACAATCTTACCCCTCATTGAAGGTCATCCTTGACCTAAAATAGCTTCGACAAAAATTTTGTTTGCAGATCCTGAAAGTTTGATGAAAAGGGTACTCAGATCTGCACTTCAATTCTTGAAACAACGATTATAGATATCTAAAAATGGTGTTTTGGGGTGGCTATATAGGGTTTTTCCTTAGTCAAACCCCCATTTTGGTCATCTCCACCTCCACAAATAGCTAGATGTAATAGAATATGTGTGTGTATTGAATGTGTAATGCCAAGATCTAATCCTCTAGATTGAAACCCTAGCATGAGTATGTATGAGAAAGTAATGCATAGATTTGAATAAGATAAGAAAGCATACCAAGCCCCCAAGGCTAAATTATTCCTACCAAACCCATAATCCATAATTGCTACCCCATGATTGTATCTTTGAATGCTTGAATATTGATAATGGGGGTTCAAGGAAGAAAGGATCTCTCTTGCTCCAAATAGGTGTTCATAATGGTGTGCTCACAAAATGCTTGATAACAAAAATGGATTGATCTTCTATATCATCCTCTTGAAATCTTGCATCTTCACTTCACCATTGATTTCTTTCTTGAATCAATTGTGCTTTCACTTGATAGATTGTGTGCTCTCTTTGTGATGGATGCTTGGTGAAAATGAAGGCAAGTGAGAGTCTTTATATAGAGGTTTCAAGGTGAGGCTCCTAGAGTAATGTGAGGACCCATAATTCAAATTTCACCTCGAATTATGGTGTAATCACAATAACCAACTAAGGAGGGAAAATAATTAAATGAATTTTAAATTAAAATCCTTCCGCAATCAGATCTGAAAGCCTGACATTGATTTCGGGGCCCTCTGGGACCAATATTTGAAAAGGGGGATCAAATCCCAAAGGAGTTCAAAGAAGACCTTGACTCTAACCTAGGTTGGAGATGACCTTGACTTTGACCTAGGTCAAGGTCAGCCTCAACCTTGACCTAGGGGTCCAGATCCAACCAGAACAGAAAACATAAGGTTCCAGGGGTGCCCGGAGACCTAGAAATGATGACAGAATAGGGTAGAGTACCAGAGAGAGGCACAGAGTCTTATGATGATCATGGTGAAAGCTAGGAGGACCTATTCATAGGTCCTACCTAGAAAATAGAGCCACAAAGAAGGGAAATTAAGGATAATCCCTAGGATCCTACCCCTAATTTCACCTAGAATGAAGGAGTCAAGTGCAAAATGCATCCTAAATGCAAGTTTATCATGATAAATGCATTGAAAGAGGGTGCTAAACCTATCAAGATGGAAGTGGTTCCATTTTAAGATGATGCAGTGATATTTTCAATGTTTTATGTGTCTTACAAAATATTTTAAACAACATTGTTTGACTAACTTCCAAATAATGTTTAGGATGTAGTGTGCAATCTCAATTGCCAATTCTTAACTTCAAGACATCTTTAATATTTTATGACACTCTTGAGTTAGAGAGCCAAAATAGTTTATTTTCCTCCTTCATGCTATTGGTTAGCTTCTTATCAACATGTGGAAGCCTCCCACCAAAAGACTATGTATCAATTTGAAGAGGATCCTCAAGTCTTTCTCTTCTTGCAAGTGCTTTATCCAAATTTTTACGATTTATGTTGAAATCAACACAAGTTTGTCTCATAAAGTGAGCCTTTCTCAAATGATGAATTAATAAGGAGGTCACAATAACCCTTCAAGAAGCTCTCTTATCTTTTTCTTTCTATTCTTTCCAATAGAATTGAGAGCGCTACAAAGATTTTTTATAATAATAGCATACAATTGTTGAAGATGCAAAAGATGAGACCTATGATTTACTAAACTCAATCAAGGCTTTACCTGGAAGAGCCTAAGGATCCACAAGCCACTAGGTTTGGAACCTTTGAGGAGGCCAAACAAAGAATAAAAAGGGATCTTGTAATTGGCAAAGTTACAAAGAAATCAAGGAAAATGATAAATAAATCAGTGAAACAATTTGGAGATGATGCAAATGATGTTGATACCTCTAAGGGTATTCTGATTGAGGTAGCAATCGAGAGTCAGTTACTCCTAGTTGACACTGCATATGATGAAGAGGCAACCGAGTCAGAAAAAGATATACAATCTACACTGGTTAAGGCCACTCCAAAAAGAAAGCAATCATAAGTACAAAAAAGAGCAAGAACACAATCTACCACTGCTGCTTCACCACCTTTGAAGAAAGGAGTTGTAAAGATAACAAGGCCTACAGCTACTAAGACTTATCAAAAGAAGAGAGGTGCACAAGCCACATCCGAGGTACCAAACAAAAGAAGAAGGATAATAAGAGGTAAGGATGACATTGATGATGAATAAGAGGAAGATCCAAATCAATTCAAGGTAGCTGTATATAAAGATCGATCTATTGATGAGTTAGCAGAAACAATAATAGATACTGGAGGCCTTAGCAACCCATAGTTGAATTGGTTTGTACATATGTCAACTGAGGATCAGAATAAGATAGAAGAGGCTATCATCTAGATGGTGATAAAAGTTTTTGAGGGTACTGATTCACCCCTCCCCTCTTAGTACTATATCTTTCCTATCCCAACATTGTGTAGGTATTGGATATTGGATATTGGATCTATATTTGATATCTGATAAATAAAAATTTCAAATTGTAATGCATTACATATTATATGAATTACATATGAAATAGAGAGAGAGGAATAAGGTGATATGGAAAGGGGGAGAATAGGACAGGGTGAGAAGGGGAGAGGGAAATAATATATTATGTGTAATATGATTATTAAATATGATGGGTATGTGCAGGATCATGGTATGCCAAAAAGTGGCAATGTGAAAAAGAAGTCCTAATTGTTAGACTCTTTGAAAAACAACTATAACTTTCAAACAATATAACATTTTTGAAATCTTAAATATACATCACATTCTATGCTTTACCTAATACAATAATAATAAACAATTCTTACAATTTTATGAAGTTTAGACTAAGCTAAGGTGGTCAGACGCGAGATTTTTTATATTTAGGAAAATTTGTAGTAGAAAAATCATAAATAATTATTTACTTGGAAAAAAAATACAAAAAATATACATCACATCTGTACATGAGTCTACTACTTTAATCTATAATCTTATAAAAAATATTATCATTTGATTTTATTTAATGTGGTCACACATACACCTACTTGTTATCTTTCTAGTCCTGAATGATAGACTTATTGAAAAATAGCTATAACTTTCAAACTGTATAACATTTTTGAAATCCAAAACTTGTGTCACAATCTATACTTTACCTAATACAAGAAAAATAAAAAAGTTTTCAATTTGATAAAGTTTAGACTAAGTTAATGTGGTCAGACATGAGAGTTTTTGTATTTTGGAAAAGTTGTAGAAGAAAAATCATAATTAATTATTTACTTGGAAAAAAATTACAAAAAAATGTGTCACATCCAGACACAAGTCTACTAATTATATCTAGAATCTTGTTAAAAAAAAATATCATTTGATTGTGTTTAAGGTGGTCAGACATACACTTCTTATTTTTTCACTACTACATTGAAATTTGAAAATTTTAACATATAGAATAATTGGTTTTCAAAAAAGGCCTAGTACATTAGAACCTAAATTCAATTTTCTACAGATTCTCTTCTTACATATTTTTGATAGAATATTTATAACTTGTTCAAATTTTTATGTGAACTTGCCTAAACCCAATTTTTTGAATTTTCATTGCCACTTAGGGGCCTAGTTTGGCATACCATGATCCTGCACATACCCTGATATTATTATAGTTTATGTATTATGTATTATATATATATAGTTTTATATATTATTTATATAGTTGTTAGTATTATATGATATTATATATAATTTGGCATATTATATAGTTTCATAAAAAATTAAAGACATCTGATATCTGATATGTTTCAAATATCCGATACATCTGACACAAATCTATAGCCTAGGGATTTGCCTTGGGATTGCTATGAGATTTGTCTTGGGAATGGAAAATGTGGAAAGTCAACCAAAAAATGTGTGTTTATGAAATCATCTTGCATTTCCATTCTTTGACCATGTAGCTGACAACTTTTTTTTAAACCTAAAACAGATGAAATAAAAAGGGTCTCTTAAGGAGATTCTTAGCTTTCCACTAATATAAATCCTATCTAGTTTTGAGTTTAATAAATAATTATTATTTATTTTCTAATTGAATTATGTCTAAAGTTCTGATTGATAGGTTGATTGAAAATGTCTATAACTTTCAAACAGTATAACATTTTTTAAATCTAAAATATGTGTCACGTTATATTCTTTGCATATTATAAGAAAAAAAGAAGTTTTGACCAAGTTATGGTGGTGACACTATTAGATAACTAAGAGAGGGGTGAATCAGTTAATTCCAGTTATCCTACAGTCCCAAACTTCCAGGTGTATATATTCAAAATTTTTAACCAAATAACCAACTTAGTAAGATAGCAATAACAATCTTCTTGTTCATTTATCGAATACTAGTAAAATTAATACTGTGTTTACCGATTAATCTAGATATGAAATGAGTAAAGTAAACTATCAATCCAATCACATCAAATAACACATAACACAAGGATTTTAATGTGGAAACCCTGCTAAGCAAAAAACCACCTGGAACTGGTAACCCAAAATATTTCCCTCTTCTGAAGTGAGCTCGGTTAGGAGCCAACCCTATTAAATGTTACAATGCACACTGTAAGGTGTGACCTAGTTAAAGGATTTATCACTATCAGTTAACTCTTGACCAAAATTCACTATGGGGTCAAAAAGAAAACCATCAACATTCATAGAATGTCATATTGAAATATAAATAAGACTATTAAGTCCACTCGATTAAGAGATTTAGCTGTAACAATGGTTAAACTGATACAGTAGTGATCTAATTCAAATACAACTAAGATTGCAGATTTTTAGATCTATTCTAAGCTCAAAATACCTCCTCTGATCAATAATCACTTCAATCCTTCAACATATTCAGCTTGGTCAACAATACTTTGACGCTTGGTTATGCCTACAGTTCTGCTCGGTTCTGTCTGTAACCAGTTTGATCAGTGGTGCATGAAAAAATTCCTTCCATGCAAATTCTCCTCCAGATTCAATTATCCTAGACTCAACAATGAATCTCATGTCTCTTTAAATAGACGTCATAAACCGTTTTCATCTCATCCTTTAGATTTTGCCTCTTAATCTCCATCGTCCATTTTTTCGCTTCAAGCTTCCTCGACAGATGTGTCTCTAACACATTTCATCCTTCTCCATTTGATCAATCTTGAATTTTGTCAGCCGTTATATCCTCATAATAAAATTTATCTTTTACCTCAGAATCATACGCAATTTTCCAGCTCATCAATTTGTTCGGTTGTTATAAACTTTAATTGTTTCTCTTACTCGATTAATACAGAATGTGTCAGTGAATACTAACTCAGTTAATACTGATACTTAGTATACACTGCATTGGCTCGGTGTGTATACAAATTTTCAATACATAACAAATTCATGTAATACAAGAAAGTCAACAAAATGACGCCATAGAATCATAAAGAAGTTACCCAATGTAAACCTTAGCCATATCTCCATATCCATCTCTTCTTCATATAGATATCTCTTTCTTTTACCATTTTTCTTCTTCAGATGTTTGTAACCAATATGATAAGTATAGTCAAAACTAGTTGACATCAATGACAATATATTGAATAATTTAATTGCCTTACATATCACTTTAGTAGCTCGATGATCTCTAATCACTGTCTTTCATTTTTCCATTCAGTTCATCAAGTTATTCAATCAGTTGTAGGTTATCAGACACACACGATGTTTTATATTCCAAAAAAGTTATAGTAAAAAATTGTAATTAATTATTTACTTAGACACAATACAAAAAAAATGTGTCACATCCAAACACGAGTCTTCCATTTATATCTAGAATCTTTAAAATAATTATCATTTGATTTTGGTTAGGGTGGTCAAACATTCACCTACTTCTTATCTTTTTCTTGAAATTTATGTACTACTACATTGAAATTTCAATTTTTTAACAAATAGATTTTTTTTAAAAAAAACTAGTAGCTTAGAAACTTCATTCAATTTCCTACGGATTCTATTCTTACATATTTTTTATATAAGGTTGATAACCTATTGAAATTTTTATGTAAAGTTGCCTAACTCTATTTTTTCTAAAATTGGATTGCCACTTAATGACCTACTTTGGCTGCTCATGATCTTGCATATCCCACCGTAGTAGAAGGGAAATTTTTTATTCTCAGAAGTAAATCTAAAGTCTTTAGTCAGTTTAAGGACGTTAAGGCTCTTTTTTAGAATTTTACTTATAGAAGGATTAAGTGTTCAACAACTAACAATGGTGGTGATTTTTTCTCAATAGATTTTGATAGGTTTTGCAAGGACCATGGGATTGAGAGGCATAATACAAATCCATACATCCTTAGTAGGATAGAGTTACAAAAAGAATGAATAAGATATTGATGGATAGGGATAAGAGTATGCTTAGTGGTGTTGGCCTCAAACAAAATTTTTGGGCTAAACTCGTAGCCACTACCTGCTATCTGATAAATAAATCTCCTACATCAACACTTGTTGATAAGACACCTATGGAGGTATGGTCAAGAAATAAGACCTCATTGAGAAATATTAGAGTATTTGACTATGAAACTTATGCTCATGTTTTGAGTAAAAAAAAAAAAGAGTTGGAGTTCAAAAGGTAGTGAAGTGCATCTTTATTGGTTATGGTGTTGGTGTAAAAGGGTACAAGCTTTGGGATCTAATAACAAAGAAGGTTCTCTATAGAAGAAGTATTATTTTTAGAGAGATGAAACCTTCCACTATTGAAATACAACCAAAGAAAGAGGAGAAGTAGAATAAGGAGGTATTTCAAATTCCTTTTAACCTTGAGAAAGAAGAACTATGAGCTCATAGTGGACTTGATGATGAGGAGAGTTCTAGTAGCTCTAAAAGTTCAGAAGAAGATGAAGAACCACAACCTTATCCTTTGAGTAAGTCTACTTGTGATACATGGAAATAAGATAGATATGGTTATTCACCCAAAAGGTTTGGATATTCATTGTTAGATTCCAATTATTATTTTTCTTTGATTGCTAACATTGATGATACTAGGGTAGTTAGAAAGGCTATGGGTATGCATGATGTAGATACTTGGATGGAATCCATGAATGATGAGATGACATCTTTGAAGAATAAAAATACTTGGGATCTGGTACCTTTTCCTAAAGGAGGTAATCTCATTGGATGCAAGTGAGCGTTCAAGAAAAAATTGGATCTTGATGGCATTATTGAAAAACATAAAGCATAATTGGTTGCAAAGGGGTATTCCCAGGTTGAGGGAATACATTATAACAATATTTTCTCTCATGTTGCAAAGGTGACATCCATTTGGTTCTTGTTATCACTTTCTATAGTTCATGATTGTGAAATTGAGAAAATGGATGTGAAGACAACATTCCTCCATGGTGATTTGGAGGAAGAAATTTATGTCACAACTAGAACATTTAGTGGTGAAGGGTAAATAAAATATGATTTGCAAGTTTAAAGATTCTTTGTATGGTTTGAAATAATCTCCTAGGATGTGATACCAATGGTTTGATACCTATGTGTTTGGTTTGGGATTTCTGAGGTCTAAATATGATTAGCATGTTTATTTCAAAATTGATAATGGTTGCATTCTCATTATTGCATTATATATGTGGATGATATGTTACTATTTGGGAAAGGTTATTGATTTCTAGCTTAAAGTATTAGTTATTAACATTGTTTGGGATGAAAGATTTAGGTGTAGCTAGGTAAATTTTGGGGATGGAGATTAGAAGAGACAGAGCTAATAAAAATCTCTGGTTAAGCTAGAGTAAGTATGTGACTTCAGTGTTGGATATATTTAGAATGACATCTTGTAGATCTATGATAGTTCATGTTGCATTGGGAATGAAGTTATTTATGGAGGATTTTCCAAAATATTCTTCTAAGATGGAGGAAATGACAACTATACCATATGTGAGTGATGTTGGTAATCATATGTATGCTATAATTTGTACTAGACTAGGCATTATCAAAGCAATGAGAGTCGTGGGCTGTTATATGACTATTCTTAGAGAGGTAGATTGGGATGTAATTTGTTAGATAACTAAGAGGGCAAGTGAATCAGTTAGTTCCAGTTATCCTACAATCCCAAATCTCCCAGATGTATATATTCAAAATTTTCAAACAAATAATCAACTCTATAAGCTATCAACAATAAGTTTCTCTTCATCTATTGATTGACAGTCATTTCAATACTGTGTTTACCGATTAGTCTAAATATGAAATGTGTAAAGTAAAATAACAATCCAATCACATCAAATACACATAACACATAGATTTTTAATGTGGAAACCCTGTTAGGGGAAAAACCACATGGGGCCGGTAAGACAAAATAATTCACTCTTCTGAAGTGAGCTCGGTTAGGAGCCAACCCTGTGAAAGGTTACAAAACACACTGTGAAGTGTGACCTAGTTAAAGGATCTATCACTAATAGTCAACTCTTGACCAACATTCACTATGGGGTCAACAAGAAAACCAACAACATTCCTTGAATGTCATATTGAAATACAAAAAAGACTGTTAAGTCCACTCGGTTAAGAGATTTTGCTGTAAAAATGGTTAAACTGATAAAGTAGTGATCTGATTCAAATACAACTTATATTTGCAAATTTTTAGATCTATGCTAAGCTCAAAATACCTCCTCTGATAAATATTTAGTTCAATCCTTCATATTTTCAGCTCGGTGAATGATACTTTGATGCTCGATAATGCCTGCAGTTCTTCTCGATTCTATCTATAACCAGTTTGATCAGTGGTGCATGAAAATAGTCATTTCATGTGAATTATCCTATAATGTCAATATGGTCTAGACTTAATAATGAATCTCATGTCTCTTTAAATAGACTTCATAAACTATTTTCTTATCATCCTTTAGATTTTGCCTCTTAATCTCCATTGTTCCTTTTGCTGCTTCAAGCTTCCTCGACAGATGTGTCTATAACACATTTCATCCTTCTCCATTCAATCAATCTTGAATTTTGTCAGCCATTAGATCATCATAACAAACTTTATCTTTTACTTCAGAATCATAAGCAATTTTCCAGCTCATCAATTCAGTCAGATGTTATAAAATTTATTTGTTTCTCTCACTCAATTAATAAAAAATGTGTCGGTGATAACTAACTCAATTATTACTATTACTCGGTATACACAACACTAGCTTGGTGTATACAAAAATCTTCATTTACCGACCACATAAACTTGTTCAGTTCTGATCTTCAATACATAACAAATTCATGTAACACAATCAAGTCAACAATATGAAGCCATAGACTCATCAATAAGTTACCTAATGTGTTATCTTTATTGAGCATTAATGTTTGTCATTAGTATCAAAGGTTATCAAAGAATATCAGTCAGGTACTTATATGAAGCTAGTCGGTAACTATAAGCAAAATAGGCTAGTCGGTTAAGTGTATACACTGAGCATCAGATAGTTTATCGAACACCAGTAGACACTGATACTGAGCGACAGTAAACACTGAGCATCAGAATAAACACCGAGTAGTTTATACAGTGTTTACCAAGGATCATAGGAAATGACATAGTAATTTGGAATGGCACATTCTTCTATGCAAACAGTTACAACAAATCAAAAAATGTTTTACCAAGATCGAGAATAATTTATTATTGAGATATGATGAAGATCTTATGTAATAGTTTGATCTAGGTTATTTTTGTACACTGTAGATCTTAGGGTTTTGTCTAAGATTTGTAAACCTAATTTTGTATAAGCGGCATAAATGTTGTATGCTATATATTTTGTATGTTACATCATTTTTTATGTGAACTAATGTATGAGCGAAGAAGTACTTGAAGAACTTGCCAACCTTCAAGATTATCAGTTGACAGAGCAGATCAGTATTCAGAGGTTATCAGATTAAGAAGAATCAGAGCAAGCTAACCGAGCAGTTCAGAGCAGAGATTCATCATAGTAAAGGTGATATTTTATCAGTACTTTATTGATATGTATCATACAATTAAGTTGTCATTAGCAGATAGATACCTATTGCTTTCCAATCATTGTAATAGAGTTTTGTAAAATCTCTTAACCGAGTAGACTTGATAGTCTTATTATAAATCTCTTTTCCGAGTGCACACTCAAGTAGTGTTGCTAAAATCCTATAACTAGGTAGATCTAGCTGATCTAATATGTTACTCCTAACAGGGTAAGATCACCAGAAGTGATCAAAACTTGTAGCCCTAACTGGAAAACCTTTTCTATTTATAGTAGTGAAGAATTTGTGGGTGTCATCCCCACCGCAGTTTTTACCTTCTAACAAGGGTTTCTGCGTTACCAAAATACTTGTGTTGTAGGACTGTTATATTGTTGATTTCATGTTGTTTACTTTCACAAGTTGAATGGATGAATGATACATGCATTAGATACAAGTTATTTTGGAAGATTACTACTGTTTGCTATTGTAGATCTGAAAGGTTGATGTGTTAAAGTTTTTGTGGGCACTGATTCACTCCTCCCCTCTCAGTACCCTATCTCTCCTAATTCCAACAATTGGTATTAGAGCTCAGTTCTCTTATTGGATAGTTTAACCACTGAAGGGTAAATATCTAAGTCATGGAGAGGTATAAGTTAGATAAGTCTATTGAGAATCAGAAGATTCAGATGCAGATGTTTTTTGAACATTATAAACAAGCCAAGGAAGGACTGAAGAAATTACTGGTTGAAAGAAAGAACCTAGCTATTCTGCAAAATGAGATTGGCTACCATGAAGAAGAGATTGATGATATATTTGATCATATTGGATCTAGTTTTGGAAGCATTTTTGATGGATCTGAAAGCATGATCTCTGATTTGTCTGAGAAGAATCAGCATTTAACCAAACAAGTGAAAGCACTGCAAATTGGTCAAGAATCTCAGATGGTGAGAATGGTTGAAATAATGAACAATGCTAGACAGGCTAAACAAGAAAGGAATTTGGATATTGAAGACCGAAGACAGACAGTTGAACAACTAAAAGCTAAAGAGAGTGAGATAGAAAGACTCACCAATTGTCACTTTCAAGTATCTAATCAGATGATGACTGTGAATCAAGAAGTCAACCGAGTGAATGGAGAATTGTCTAGAAGACTTGAAGATGTAGCTATACTCAGAGAAGAGAATGAAAAAATGAGAAATGAAATAAAGACACAAAAATAGCATAATGAAATGATGAGGCTAGCTAAGAACAATTCCAAGAAGATTGATGATTTTCTGGTTAATCAAAGAAGATTTGGGAGTAGAGCTGGGATAGGCTATACCGACAAAGGAGAATCATCACAACAAGTTGAACAAGTCAACAAAAATCAAAATCAAAGACCTAAGGTGTTGACATGTTATCATTGTGGCAAAATGGGACATACATCTAATGTGTGTAGAAGCAAAGCACAAGGTAAACCTCCTGTCACTCCTAAGTTCAATGGTTATTGCTATTATTGTGGTAAGTATGGTCACCAAGCCTATGAGTGTAGAGCTAAATAGAATGATATTTCTAACAATACTACTATGGAGAAAATATGATATACTTGTAATAAATATGGACACACTACACGAGAGTGTAAGGTTAAGATGAAGCAAGTATGGACTCCTAAGCAGAAGACACAACGCAAGCCATATCAACCGAAGGGACAAGGTAATTCTTATGTTTGGGATTATAACACATGGGCTATCTGTGTTGCATGTGGTAGATATGGGCACATTGCAGTGAATTGTAACAAGAAAAGATGGGATGGACAATCAAGAAGCTGGACAAGCACTCGAATGGCATGTATGCACTATCATAAGGTCGATCATTTAAGCAAGAACTGCAAAGACTGAGCACCAGAAGAAGGTCATGTATTTGAGAGTGGAAACAGTATTGCAGATATCATGAGAATAAGGAATAGCATGTGGAAGAAGGCATCTAATGAGAATGCAGAGTCAAGTAATGTTATCGGTGAAACCTCATCCACTGGATTGGGTGACATCGGTACCTCCACTTAAGATGATATAGGTATGTATGGGACTGACATTTCAAAATGATCACATTTTACATATAGTTCCTTATATATGTTGAGTACATACCAAATCTGCATGAATAAAGATGCATTATGGTTTATATGTTTTGAGCTAACAAAGTTATACAGTTGGTAAAAGTTAGACCGAGCGTTGGTTACCCATCGATAATCACTATTCAAGGTTAACCGAATGATAGTATCAACAAAGAAAAGAAGTCTTGTGTTAACTGAGATGAGGAAAGATTGTAGCTGTCACTGAGTTGACAGTTGTCATGAACCAAAAAGTAGGTCAAGCATTTATTGCATAAAGTTTTGAGTGGGAATATCAAAAATTCTATAAATACACGAAAAATAGAGTTCATTTTTCACATTGTGATTTCAGAGAGCAAGTTTGAGAAAGAATCCTTCACAAAAATTCAAGCAGTTGCAGATTGAACTAAGCACACACTTTGATACATTCTGAGTAAGTTGAAACCCTACCGAGCACATGTCTCGTACTTATCAAAAAACCTAGTTTGTTGAAATGGCATCTACTATGAGTTCATCTAAGGTTGTGGATGAAGAAGTTAATTTAATAGTGTCAGCAAGTTACAAGGAACCACCTTATAAGTTACACCCTGAAGTTTCCTAGAAAATGGATTTAGCGGGTGCTTTTTCAAGCATCCCACCTAGGGTTTTGTTGACAGAAGATATACGTTCATACATTCACTGTAAAATTGCAGAAATTGGTGATTTCAATATGTATGTTGCGTATCAGGCTCTTTGTGATGAAAATATAAAGCTGAAACTAGAGCACAAATTGGTTGAGACACTTGGTCTTACTCATGCCCTAGATTTTCTGAAGGATTTTAAGAATGAATGGATTAGGGTTGTGTTGAGCCACTATCATGAGGGCACATTCTGGCTAGACAGATCGATCAAGGTCACAAAAATAATGATTAGCAGGGTTACTGGTTACCCTACTACCGATAAAGCCAAAGCATTTTGAAGCACATCCCGAGTTGATGTTGAAAAGAATACTGGTGCAACATGGGATGGAATAGCACTGAAAGTTTCAAAAATTGTGGATCTCGAAGTTAAGTTTGCAACACACGTAATTGGGTACAAGATATATCAGTCGAGCAGGTTAAACAATGTACCCTGTAGTGCAGTCGATATGGCACACAAATTGATAAAGAAGGGTCATCAGATTGACCTAGCCGAGCAACTACTGAGACAGGTTGAGGAAAACATGAAGATAATAAGGGCACATAAGTCCAATACTTGTAAATTTGGATCACTCCTAGTATGTTTATTTTTCTATCTCCAGAAATTCTTTCCCTCTGTCGGTCACAGTGACTGGATAGATGATACACCGATCACTTCACAAATATTTGATATTATGAAAGGTCTGGGAGATAAAGCTGAAAATGTAATAAATAGTTACTTTGAATATTTTAAAGTGAAGATGAATTTAAGAAGTAGAATTTTTGATGAATTGGTTGAAAAATATATGATGGATATTTGTTTCTTAGTGAACACCGACCACACTATGATAAAAGATGTAGAACCAAGGACAAAGTGGCTAGCACCTATGGGCTATGAAATGGATTATGATTTCGATTTGACATCTATTAAGGCACTGCTAGCATTACCAAAGGACCCTAAGGCTTCAAGGTTTGGAACCTTTGAGGAAGCTAAATCAAGAATAAAAACTAATCTGGTCATTGGTAAAATGATAAGAAAATCAAAGAAAATGAAGAAAGCTTTAACTGAGCACTTTGGAGATGTATCAAACTCATCTAAGGAGTCACCGGTTGAACCTGCAACCGAAGGTTAGTTGATGTTGGCTGATAAACCATATGACAATGAGGAGACCGAATCTGAAGAAGAATAAGAAGCTACACCGGTTCCTCCTATTGAAACTCCAAGGAAGAGGCAGTTGCCAGTGCAAACAGGTGCATGCACAAGGTCAGCAACTTCACCACTGAAGAAGAAGGTAGCTGAGAAGGTAATAAAATGAAAGGTTGCTACACCAACAAAGACATATGAAAAGAAAGGACCCAAGGTTGTAGCAGAGGCACCGAAGAAAAGGAGAAAATTGATAAGAAACAAAGAAGACCTTGAGGATGATGAAGATGAAAACAATCAATTCAAGGTTGTCAGTAATAAGAATACGTTGATTGATGAGATTGCTGAAGATATAATTGAGAATGGAAATCTTGCAGATCTGAAACTCAATAAGGTTGAAAATATGTCAAATGAAGACCAAACCAAAATTGAGGAAGCTGTCATCTAGATGATGATCCACTTCAAACGAATTCCACTAGAGTTTACATTATTGCTACCCAAGACATTAGAGGACTGAATAAATCAAAAGTGGTCATATGCCTTGGACACCAAGAAGAGGATGAGGGAACAAGCCCTTGTAGTGATTGCACCAGATTTATCTCTTGGTGAGATTAAAGAGCTTATGGACACTCATGTGCAGAGATTCAAAGTCAAGCACTGAGCAATGCAAATAATAGATGAGAACCTGACAGATCTTGATGAGTCTTGTCAACTTATTTGGAGTTCACTTTTAGCTGTCAAAGAGCATAATGAAAAAGTTGCATTCCAAAATTTGTCTAAAAAGAGAAAGAATTCAAAAGGTAAAGGTATATTCATTGAGGAGAATGTAGAAAAAAAGAATAAAGAGTCAAAGGTAATTGATAATACAATTGGTCAAGCAATTAAGAACAGTTCACAGGATGCACCAAATCCAGAAGTGATTCAGATTGAGGATACAAATGACAAGGATGTACTCATTGAGGACATCACAAATGGTGATCTTGATGACATAGATGATGATGATGATGATGTGAATAATGCACTAGAAAACACACTAGATGAAGCACAAGTTACCGAGTGTGCATTTCCATCACTACCGGGTGAGCTTCCTATACTTGTTGAAGCTGTAGAAATTCTAACTCGGGAACAACCCAAAGGTTCTATCCCCAAGAAACCTAAAGACACATCAGGGGAACCAAGCAATGAACCTCCTATAGAGACAAACAACCCTGAAGGAAAAGAGGCTGATAAATCAGAAACTGAATGAAAAGAGGCTAGTGAAACAGAAACGAAGGCACAAGAAGAGCCTAAGACAATTGAGAACACCCCAACAAACACCACATACGATGCTCCACCTCATTCAACTGACACACAGGTTACCGAGGAGAAGAAGAAGGAAGATAGTGTGTCTACCAGGTAGAACACTCCAAGGGTAGAAGACAAAGCTATTGTCACCGTTGTCAAGAATTCACCACTTGCATCGGAGAAGAAGAAGAAGAAGAAAGGAAAAGGGCTGGTCACTCTAGATGAAGTCATTGTGATACCTGATTGTGACTTGAGGACCCTTAGCCCCGAGGAATTGAGAAAATATGGGGAATTATACACAAGGAAAGCAACACAAGAGAAACTGAGACAAGAGAGTAAAAGCAAGGAAATACTGGAAAATGTAAGAGAGATCTTACAATAGGCCATCCCTGAGATACATGTAGATGAGGACACACTGATTATGGACCAACTTGCTACTCTTGCTGAAGGAATCAACACCCCAGATGTCGATGCTGACAAAAGAATTGAAGAGCGAGCAGAATCAAAGATACAAGATACATTAGCTGAAAGGATAAGCCAAGAAGTGGCAGTCAACAAGGTTAAGCTTTCAGAGGTCATAACTAAAATTCAGTGTATTACTAATTCTATCTGCCAAATCTTGTATAAGCTATGCACTGTCGGAACCTTCATTGTAGAGATCAGTGAAAAGATTAAACAGTTTGAGAATGGAATCTCAGTCAGTGCACTAGCAGCTACAATCGAGCCACAAGCTATTGCGAAACACATACTCAGAGTTCAAGAACTCAGGGGATTGATAGCAGATATTAAGAAGCAAGAAGAGCGCATAACTAATCAGGTTACTGAGTTGTAGACAGAACTCCTTCCATACCTGAAAATTTTTGAGAAGCATATTGTCAGGGCACAATAGCTTGTTGCAACACTAGAGATTTCTGTATTGGACAACATATTTTCTATGCATGCAAAAGTCGGTCTTGAGCACATTGCTCTCACCAAATTGAAAGAAGAATGGGAAAACCTCTTGGAGTCACTGAAGAAAACCCATCAGCACATTTTTGACAAGCTACAAGTATACAATTTTTTGTATTTGGCATTAATATCAAAGAGGGGGAAATCAATGTATATGCCAAATATGTACATTTTTGCTAAGTATACTACACATTACCGGAGCATGCACTGAGGGGGAGTATTTAGAAATTTTTTATATGTTTATGTATATGGCGGAGATATAAGTTTTTTTTGAGACATAAGGTCTATATACATTCAAGTTTTGATACTAATGCAAAAGGGGGAGATTGTTATCTTTATTGAGCATTAATGTTTGTCATTAGTATCAAAGGTTATCAAAGAATATCGATCAGTTACTTATATGAAGCTAGTCGGTAACTATAAGCAAAACAAGCTAGTCGGTTAAGTGTATACACCAAGCATCAGACAATTTACCGAGCACCAACAGACACCGATACCGAGCGACAGTAAACACCGAGTATCAGAATAAACATCAAACAATTTATACAGTGTTTACCAAGGATCACAGGAAATGGCATAGTAATCTAGAATGACACATTCTTCTATGCAAACGGTTACAATAGATCAGAAAATATTTTACCAAGATCGAGAACAATTTATTGTTGAGATATAATGAAGATCTTATGTAATAGTTTGATCTAGGTTATTTTTGTACACCGTAGATCTTAGGGTTTTGTCTAAGATTTGTAAACCTAATTCTGTATAAGCGGCATAAATGTTGTATGCTATATATTTTGTATGTTACATCATTTTTTATGTGAACTGATGTATGAGTGAATAAGTACTTGAAGCACTTGCCAACCTTCAAGATTATCAGTTGACAGAGCAGATTAGTATTCAGAGGTTATTAGATTAAGCAGAATCAGAGAAGGCTAACCGAGCAGTTCAAAGCAGAGATTCATCACAGTAAAGGTGATATTTTATTAGTACTTTATTGATATGTATCAGAAAATTAAGTTGTCATTAGCAGATAGATACCTAATGCTTTCTAATCATTGTAATAGAGGTTTGTAAAATCTCTTAACCGAGTAGACTTGATAGTCTTATTGTAAATCTCTTTACTGAGTGCACACTCAAGTAGTGTTGCTAAAATCCTATAACTAGGTAGATCTAGTTGATCTAATATTTTAATCCTAATAGGGTAAGATCACCAGAAGTGATCAAAACTTGTAGCCCTAATAGGCAAACTTTTTCTATCTGCAGTAGTGAAGAATTTGTGGGTGTCATCCCCACTGCAGTTTTTACCTTCTAACAAGGGTTTCTACGTTACTAAAATACTTATGTTATGGGATTGATATATTGTTGATTTCACGTTGTTTACTTTCACAAGTTGAATGGATGAATGATACATGCATTAGATACAAGTTATTTTAGAAGATTACTACTATTTACTATTGTAGATCTGAAAGGTTAATGTGTTAAAAATTTTGTGGGCACTGATTCACCCCTCCCCTCTCAGTACCCTATCTCTCCTAATTCCAACATAATGTATACCTTAGCCATATCTTCCATATCCATCTCATCTTCATGTAGATATCTCATTCCATTATCATTTTCCTTCTTTAGATGTTTGTAACTATTATGATAAGTAGAGTCAAAACTAGTTGACATCAATGACAATACATTGATTGATTTAATTGCCTTACATATCACTTAGTAGCTCGGTGATCTCTAATCACTGCCTTTCCCTTGGCCATTCAGTTCATCAAGATATTCAATCAGTTGTAGGTTATCGGTAATTAAGAGAGTGTTTGCATATTTGAGAGGTACTTCCAAGTATTCCTTGTGCTATCATTGTTATCTTATTGGACCTCAAAAATATATGAGTATCTGTGGATATTTAGATAATTTAGAATGGGCTAGTTGCATTGACAGTAGATCCACCGGTGGTTATATTTTTACTATGTATGGTGGTGCTATTAGTTAGGTGAGTAAGCAACAAGATATAGTCACCTTATCCATGATAGAAGTAGTTTATATGACAGTGACTCATGCTTGTAAGAAAGCCATTTGACTTAAGAGGTTGTGTTCAAATATTGTTTTTGATGCAAGATTGATTACTATCTATTTCGACAGTTAAAGTAGCAAAGAATCTAAATTTCCATGTTGGAAAAAGAATGTTGTTGTATAGTTTCATTTTGTTCAAGGCATGTTAGAGGATGGGAAGGTGAAATTGGAAAAAATGGACACTTTAATAAATCTTGCAGATGCATTGATAAAACTAGTGAGTGTGGTGATAATTTTAGATGGTGTTCTAGTACTATGGGCCTCTCACCCCTTGAAATTATTCAATGGGCTACTTGAAAGGTCTTTGACAAGTGAGAGAAAGTTAGGATTAAGGTTTCTCAACCTTTGCGAATTGTAATATTGATTTTACATTCATTTATTGTATTTATTATTATTTTAGTTAATTTATTGCCTACGACATATAGTCATTGAATGGGATCCACAAGCTTGGCGGCATCTTACTTGGAAATGATTTTATGAGACTTATATTACACATGTTGAGGTAGGCATACCACTTTGAGGATCTTGACATGTGTTAGCCTATGAAATATTCTATGAAAAATTGGACGAGTGGCCCAAGAGATAGATTTTGCGTGGAGAAGGTGGGTGCCCAAGTTGGAGTATGGTGAGTTGTAAGATAATGTGCTATTCATAGTCAGTTATGGTATATTCCCTTACAATTGTAAGTTATAAGTTATGACAATATTTATGATGGACTTTTATGATAGTTGTTATAAGATGTCTAAGAACATCTATCATAGCTCATAATAGTAAATTTTGGGTGTCCAACATAGGAGGTTTGAATGGAGAGTCATTTGGAGATGTACATGTGTTATTTGCATACTTTTCAATGGTTGAAAAATAGTTCCAAATGTTATGCACGACTTGTATCTATATCTAGAAGCTACCTCTTATGGTGTATTTGTCTATATTAGGTAGCCTTAGATAGTATATAAGTGTTGTTATATTTTTAGGTAAAGTGTTATGCTACCAAAATCAATTCTGGGTGTTGGATTGATTGTTCAAGACTTCTGTTGAGGAAACTTAGTGTATTGCTATTGTATTGTAAACATTGTTTTAGTAATACAAAATATTATTCTTTTGGAGTGTGGGGTTTCTCTCCCAAAGGGATTTTCCCCATGATATATCGTGTGTTATATAGTATAATCTTTATGCATGTTTATAATCTCCTTATGAATTTGTCTCTGATTCTATAATAGTTAAGATTTGAAAAGAAAATTGTACTGTCTCCCCCACTAGATTAGTGTTAGGAAGCATTTTGTGCACCTTTACTTTCAATCAAATATATTCTATAGATCTTCTACTAATGAAATTTTTTGAACACTCTAACTTTTAAGGTTTGTGTAAGATAGGTAATGATGCATAGATATTCCTCTAGCAACGTGATTACTTGAATCATCAAATGGAGAAAAAACTTTGATTATGGAAATCAAAAAGGCAAGTTATCTTATCTTCAAGAAAGGAGATACTATTATTGTTTGTTTTTTGTTGAAAAATTATAACATGCTGAAGGCTATCTTAGCATACATGATCATTCCTGAAAAAAAAATGATTTATTGAATTGATGATATTTATGATTATTAAGTCTTTATGTAGATGAATGGTGAACTTCAAGTATCATAGTATGCTTGAATAGGGATTGGTAATTGTTATTTTTACATGCTGAAATATTTTTATGATTCATGCCTTAATGGTAAAGAATAAATTAAAAAAAATTGTGACCTTGAAATATGCTTGTCATGAAGATATATGCTTGTGTGCATAATTGTCTAAGATATGTGAGTGTAATATAATCTTGTATGTGTATGATTGGCATAGTTGATATGTACACATATTTATTTATTAATGAGTTTGTAGTTGAACTGTTATTCATGTGTGAACTTTATTATCGAGAAGCTAATGCATAGGTAGCTGCATCTATAAGCCATTGAGTGCTTTTGTAGACTTGTGGACATGTCTATCTATTGTTGCACATTTATGTTCTTATGTGCAACACATGCTCTTATACATACTCTTGTATACATGTTTGCATAGATGTATTCTTGTGTTTTCAATGAATGTTTATGTGAGATCAGTTGAGTGTCAAATGTGGAGCAAAGAGAAGGTAAGTTTGTAGAAAAGGGTAAGTTTCTGCTTTAACTTATTTGTCAATAGTCAGCTCAAAAAGATGCTTTGACCAAATTTTATTTGATTAGATTAATTAATGCTTGTTATTTGAATGTTTCACTCTCTTCCATGATGTTGTTAACTAAGCATCTTCCATATAATGATGTTGTTAGATAAGCATCTTTTATGTTCAGCCATCGCAACCTGCAACTTTTCCTACATCGTCTGAGGCCTATTTATCATGAAAGTGATAGAAATAATGCATGACATTTAGTGCTTACAATGATACCACTCGTCGTAAAAACTTTATAGACTATACATTGCTGTTATTGGTATTTTTGTATTACACCCATCTACATTCTATTACCAAAAATTGAAAGTTAGTTACCTGATAGACTTAAAAGCAAAAGAAGAAAGAGTGTCCATGATTAAAGTATTGAGGATATGTTTTCAATGCTGCATACTTGGTGGATGGGCTTACAGAAACAAGTGCCTAAATTTTTTCCCGACTACAAACTATTTGCTTCTTTTCTTTCGTTCATGTTAAGCTCAGAAGTGCAACTCGAAATGCTGGAATCAATATTACATACCCATTTGGTTTTAGAAAGCTCATTTCTTAAGATTCATACAGTACTACTACTACTAGCTACTATTCCGAATGTACTTCTTTGTTTTAAGATTCATACAATACTACTACTCCAAATGTACTTAGCTATTTTTTATGATCCACATATTACTATTACTAACTATTATTTATTAGAATTGTGTTCTACTATTTTAGATATGAAATAGGTTGATGGACAGTCTTTAAAAGAAAAGTGGCATGAAAGAACTTCTACAATGAAAGGGTGGTGAAAACTTAATAGCACTTCATCAGCGAGTGTGCAGTTTATGATGATATTAATATATAATATGAGGATAATTCGAAAGTGAGCATTGTAAATAAGTTATTTGAGAAGAGAAGACTTTACAATTCTATGGCTTTTTAACAAAATCTATAACAGAAGGACAAACCGACATTAAAAAGAACTTGAACATTAAAAATCTGATGGTCTTGTAGATATCATATATTAAAACTCATTCATCAATTCAATATACACAAATGCACTTAGACTTGATTGTTAGCTTAAAAATCTATGAGACTACATTAAACTCCTCACTTCAATACAACAGGGACCGGCTTAAAACTCTCTCTAATCAATCTATTTCATACAACTGATTCAATTCAATAAATATCTTTTGCAAGACTAATGAAACATTGTTGGGAGATTTCGTCAGCCATCTTCATCATGAGATGCAATATAGTAGGCAAGGAGAATGTCTTCTAGAAGGCTTCATGGTCTTTTTTGCAACCCAACTTTCAAATAATATGGAGATCAACTTATTTTTTGATTTTTTTTTTATTAAATAATATAGATTTGAACTTAAGACTTCGCAGATTAAAGATTTCACAACTATCACTGCACTGTGGGATCATCCACATTTTTTGAAATTTATTCACCAAGACAGTAATGTAGTATCAGACAAACTGAAACCGAAACTGAAACAAGAAGTACTGTCAAAGGTTTGATTAGGCCACTAAGCAATGACTAATTAAAGTTGATTAGGCCACTAAGCATTGACTGTTTATGCCCTTAACTCTCCTCTGTTAACCTCTGGTGAGAGTTTGTCAGAGGCCATTAACTCTACTCTTTTAACCTGTGGTGCGAGTTTGTCATATGCACGTTTTTTTACATGAACGTCATCTACGCAGAGCCGATGACCTCAGCATTACTTCAAAACAGATATTATTTAAATAATGACATGTATTATTTAAATAATGACAGATATTTGACTAAGAGCTCATTTCTTAATTTCTTTCTTCTCTCTTCCATTAAAAATCGTTAAGCCATAAAATAAGTTACTGTTTCCTGTCGAGTTCCACCCTGATATAAATGCAGGCCCTCGTGGATCCTGCCTAAATCTTGACAACTTACGAGTCAATCGAGGACGTAACCTTAAATACATTTAGGAGGTGATAAATTAGTCATCGATTCAACTGTAATTGCTGTTGTTATATGCACCTCAATTTTATAACTTATATGCCTCGGTGAATCTTGCATGTGTAGGTTCGATCCCACCATCCACGCATTTGTAGAGATTTCAAGATTCAAATGTTTGTTCCACTTTCACATATTCTTTCTTCATTTGGAGACAACTCAACATACATTGGTATCATTTATCTCTATGTTCTTGCATGCAAATTTAAATAATTTCATTCACATTTATTAAAGAGGCAGGTTAGGAACATTTCAATAGAGCACTTTGTTTGAAATTTGGCTTTCTATCATATATTCAAAGATTGCATTTTGTTTTGTTAGTTGTATATTGTTTCGATATTATTCAAACGAAGGTAGAACTCTAGTGTCTAAATGAAAATATCACTTTTATTTTGTTGTGCACATAAACTTTGTGATGAATGTTATAAACTTACTACTTAATTGTCAAATAGTATAATTGTCGATTAATTAAGAAGTTGTAAATTGAATGGTTTAGCTTTACTTATGACATGATTACATTTATACTTATATGTTATGGTTGTTGGAGTAACCCTATATTGAGATTTTAATGATGTTTTTTATGAGCATTGATTGGTTTTACAAGTGCTCATGGTACAACAAAAGACAAGCTTGGCAACCTATTCTAAGAACGAACCTTGTACCATATTATTTGGTCTAGCAATTTGGAAACCAAGTCATCCTAGTGTTAGCACCCAACTAAGAATTTTTTGAATGGTATCCTTGACCCTAAGCTAGTCACCTTTCCTCAATTTTCTTATTGATGGTAGGTTAACATATTCCTCAATTCTTCCAATTGAATATCTATATATTATGGCATCAATTCTTGATACGAGGAAAAAAATGCAATATTCTTCATAACACGTTTATTGCCAACCTACAACTACACTTATATTAATCACATTGGAAAACTACAAATAAAATATAAATATAAAAGAAATAAACAAAAATAAAAGAAAATAATAATAAAAAATAAAGGCGAAAAAAACATATTAAATGCAAGAAAAATTAGAAAAATACACGAAGTTGGAGGTTAGTATATAGAAGGAGAAGAAGAGGGCATTAATGGTAGCACTTCATGTTTCATGGTAGAGTGTTGAGAAAGGGGGATGTTGGAAGAAAAGGAAGGTTGTGCCATTAATATGAATGACACTTGAGTCACCACACCAAGGAAAATCACCTTGTTCCATGAAAAAAAAATAGTGCCAAAAGATTAAAAAAAACTCATAATCTTTCCTTGCCAAGACATTCAAATGGTTAGGAATGGAGAAGACATGAGAATAGATATTTGTTGAAGTTTGGGAAGAAGATAAGGATCTATAGGAGGGCATCTTGGTGTTTGGACATGGTTTTGGCACAAATTGTATGTGTTTATCACTTCATACTAGCAATATAAATAAAATTGGGGTCTCCATTTTTTGAAAACATGACAAGCTATGAAGAAGGAAATCACCATATGTTTAATATAGTGTAGTGTTGATTTGATTACCACAACCCTAATTTATTAAAAAATTAAATCAAGAATAATTTTTCCATAGTAAATGATCTACATGATTGGGGCCTAAGTGTCATAAGATTATAATATTATTACAAATATTCGTATCATACATTTTCTTAATAATACATTACCACTTATTTTTGGGGCTAGAAAGTCATTTCCATTCAATTCCCACTTTGTTTTGGGATTCTTTACATTAACATTTTACTTTAAAAGTGTATATAATTTTAGGTTTGTTACCTCAATAGTAACATTGAACAATAGACATGTACCTTTCTCAACTTTATTATTATTTCCTCTAGAACCCAAGGAATATAAGGACTCAAATATGATGATTGAAAAGAATACGCGTAATTTAGGCTTCATTTACTATTTAGTTTTAAAATTTTGCATGGATAAGAAATAGAGATCTTGTCTACAATCTATGGCATGCATTCTCTTTATATGATTCCTACAATTTCTCTTCTATTTCAAAATTTACGCCTAAGATGACTAAGATCTTAAGCTTTTGGTTCTTTTTTTGCACAAATATTAAGTTTAATCACCTAAAGCTCTTGTAATGAATGTTGCCTAGATTTCATTGACAATGAAACTTAGATTATCTATTGATCCCTAAGGGTCTATAGGCATCATGAATTAGTGATGTACATAGTACAGGGCATTTTTATGGTTTAAATGTGTGAAGGAAAATGGTTCATTCATTTTTCACAAGTGATTTTCACTATAATCTAATATCTAGGTGATTTAATTATGCAATTATAATTGGATGTCATAAAAAGTCTTTTGAGTAGGCCAAAATATATTGTTGGGTCACATGATTAAATATTTATCAACAATTAATATTAACCATTGATCAACATCTAATTAAATGACCTAAAATAAAATTTATGATGATTAAAAAACTTTCATGACATGTCCTTATAAACTCAAGGAATGGAACCATAGCTATTTGATCAACACATTCATATTTTATACTCTTTTTTATCACAATATTCTAAACTTTTTTGGCTAATGTATGTTCAAATGCATTATTAATAAGATTTTATTGTATGGTTTGAGATTGCTATGTTTGCACTTAGAAGATGATTCCTTACCCTCAACCTTAGTGCAATAAAAGGAACCCTAGAAATAAGTGTCTTGGTATCCATGGAGTTGATAATCCTTTTAGTGGTGACCATCTTTCACCTCTATAGAAAATAGTATCATTTTCTTCATGATGTTCTAGGAATGATTCACTAGGAAAGGTTATAGACCATCCGACAAAAAATACACTTTATTTCTCTTCTTGAGGGTTAGGACCTTGGTTAATCATTCATCTTTGATTTTGACAAATAATTTTCCTCTATATTATTACTAGTTACAAAATTGATTCTTATAGAAAAATATTAGGAAGTAGAGGCATAATTGATTATAAGATAAACTTCTAGGAAGGATATGAATTGATAAGCCTTCCATCATTTATATTGGTTTTCTTTTATCTTTTATTTGAGGGGATACATGTTGGCATAAGATATGTCAACTCCTTATGAGGATCTTGCCACAACATCTTCCACATATCTTAGGTATTTTACCAATCACTTAAACATACTATAAATTTGAAATGCATAATGAACAATCACAATAATGAGTATGAGAAAAATGGTGTAGTTGAAACATAATGAGTATGCAATCCTTTTTTCTTGAAGATAAATTACAATCTCTTTGATGAAACTTCATGGAGGTATGATTTTTTATAGGAATTGAATTGATGAACTAGATTTGTGAGAATATGAATCATATAAGCCTCATGCAAGGAATGATAAAAACAAGCAAGCACACACAACCCTTTGACGAAACTTCTTAGGGGCTTTAATGTTTTATAGGAATTGAATTGATAAACTAGAATTTTTAGAATGTGAATTACAAATAGTCTCATGCAAGGGATGATAAGGCAACAGGAAAGCATACAAAACTTATCTAGATGTCTTTGATGACACTTCTTAGGGCCATAATGTTGTATAAGAATTGAATTCATAAATTAGATTTGTAAGAATATGAATTACATTAGCCTCATGCAAGGAATGATACGACAACAAGCAAGCATACACAACTTATTTTGATATCTTCGATGACACTTCTTAGGGGTATAATATTTTATAAGAATTAAATTGATAAACTAGATTTTTTAGAATGTGAATTACATTAGCCTCATACAAGGAATAATACGACAACAAGAAAGCACACAGAACTTATTTAGATCTCTTTGATGACACTCCTTAGGGACATAATATTTTATAGGAATTGAATTGATAAATTAGATTTGAAAGAATATGAATAATATTAGCCTCATGCAAAAGAATGATAAGACAACAAGCAAGCATACACAACTTATTTAGATCTCTTTAATGATACTTCTTAGAAGCATAATGTTTAATAGAAATTGAATTGATAAACTAGATTTGTGAGAATGTGCAAGGAATGATATGACAACAAACAAGCACACAACTTATTTAGACCTCTTTGACGACACTCCTTAGGAACATAATGTCTTATAGGAATTGAATTGATGAACTAGATTTGTAAGAATATGAATTTCAATAGTCTCATGCAAAAAGAATAGTAAGACAACAAACAAGCATACACAACTTATTTAGATCTCTTTAATGATACTTTTTAGACACATAATGTTTAATAGAAATTGAATTGATAAACTAAATTTGTGAGAATACGATTTACATTAGAGAAAAATGACAAGCAAGCACAACCTATTTAAAGGAGAGATGAGGGGGAACCCAAAAAAAACTCATGTGGTTCAAGCATGAACCTATAGCCTAGAAAACCATAAAAGCTAGGGAAAAAAAAATCGAAGCTACAATGCCAAAAACTATCACATAAAAGATTGAATAATGCATGTATGGCCGCTCTACAACATGCATATTGTAGAGTTGGTCATACATGGAGTTATTCATGTGACTGATCATGTTCCAACAGCCTCCAGTACTCTTGAAAAACAATTTGTATCTCCTCACTATTAAAGCCCTGATATTCGTCATCTTTGTAGCATTTCTGCACCCAACTAACTGTAGATTGTTGGGAATGACAGCCATCTTCCACAGTTGAAGAGGAGGAATGATTCATATCATAACAGGTTCTTGAATCTGGTGACCGCTCTTCCAAGTTCTGATTTACAGCAGTTATTGGGTCCTCCAACATATCTCCCATGGCAGTAGTGGTGTGCTTGTGCTCAGAAACATTCTTGGGAATTCCAGGAAATGATTTGAGCTCATTTGGCAAGGGAAAATGAAGAAATTGCTCCTTCATCAATGTAGTAAACCTCTCAAATTTAGAACTGGATGACGGTAATACTTTTCTTTCATTCACTGTTATGGTGGGTGGACAATCAGTAACTGTACCTGTTTGATGGATGTCTTGGCCAGTGGGATTGATATTATTGTGAAAAGGTTTGTGAGTATGAGGAATAATGCCTGCCATTCTTAGCTTTCTAGTAAGATGGGTATTCCAGTAGTTTTTTATTTCATTATCTGTTCTCCCAAGCAACCGCCCAGCAATCAGTGACCACCTATGATAAGTGGAACAACATTTAATCAGTTACCATATCAATTGGTGATACTTACAATGCAAAAACAGGGCAACTTGTGATCATGAATAAATGATAATAACCGTTCTCTATAAACGAGAAGTTTTATATTTTTGATACCTATTTCCAAGTAGGCTGTAGAGGCGAATGATGAGATCTTCTTCATCAGCAGAGATGTTTCCTCGTTTTATAGAGGGTCTCAAGTAGTTCAGCCATCGCAACCTGCAACTCTTCCCACACCGCCTGAGGCCTGTTTACCATGAAAAAAATGCATTAATCTCAAAAGGAGACATGCCATTTAGTGCTTACAATGATAACTAACAATCAATGTATAAACTTTATAAACTATATATTGCTGTTGTTGGTATTTTTCTATTACACCCAAAAATTGTTTGACCAGCTCATTCAAAACGTTAAAAGTTAGCTACTAGAGAGACTTGCAATGCAGAAGGAAAAAGAAGATCCATAATTCAAGTTTTGAGGATATGTTTTCAATGCGGCATAATTGGTCGATGGGCTTACAACTGCCGACGTTTTTTTCATCTATAAATTATGTGCTTCCTTCTTTTATGATAAGCTCAGCAATGAAACTTGAAGTGCTGGAATCAAAATCAAATACCCATTTGGTTTTAGAACCTCATGATTCCTTAAAGATTCATACAGTACTACTACTAATACTATTTATTTCTTCTAAGATTTACAGTACTACTCTGCATCAGAATCGTACACAATATGAGGACAATTTATAGGTGAACAAGCTAAACAAACTATTTGTGGAGGCAAGATGATCCACAACAAAAAAAATAATCGAAAAACAAAAAAAACTTGAAGTACTCCTAATCTTATAGACTGATAATCTCGTATGTATCATTAAAACTCATTTATTCATTCATTCAATGTACTTAACTGTCCTTAGATTCCGATGTTAGCTATAGAACACAGACTAGTTTAAAAATCTCTATAATCATCCATTTCATACACCAAAAGAACCGACAATGAAAAAAACCTTGAAAATTGTTCATGATATTGTTAAGTACTCCTAATCTTATAGACTTACGATCTGATCGATATCATTAAAACGCATTGATTCGTTCAAATTTTATTCAATGTATTTAACTGTCCTTAGCTTCCAATGTCAGCTTAAAAATCTCTATAAGCAATCCATTTCATACAACTGATATCCATTGATGGCACAGTACTCAATTCATTGAATATCTTTTGCTCAACTAATGAAAGTTGAAAAACAGAAAGATCACCTGCTTTTGTTGGAAGATTTCGCCAGTCACCTTCACCATGAGATGCAATATAGTTGGCCAGGAGAGTGTCCTCTAGAGGAGTCCATGTTCCTGTTTGCAACCCAACTTTCAAGCAGCATGGAGTTCGAGCCATTTTTTGAACTTTATTTACCAAGATAAGTGAAGTGGGCCGTATCAGACAAACTAAAACTGAAACAAGGGCACAAACAGCACACTTAACATGACTATTTAGGGGTGAGTGAGCCACTAAGCATTGACTACAATATGGGCATATGTACATTCTTTAATTTGGTATGCACTTTTTTTTGACGTTGCTATTATTTCGGTGTTACTTCACATGAACGGCATCTACGGCTAGATTATAGCCGATGGCCTTGCATTACTTTAATATAATAACAATACCCTTTCAATAACAATAGATGTTTTTGACTGGCCAACCATGCTGCTGACTTAGGAATGCAGTAAGAAAAAGAAATAGGGCCTCTTCTGGTAGTCTCGGCTGTTATGGTTTTATAAGTAGGAGATATTTTTCCACAAGTCAAATTGTGATATTGCTATCAGGAGACCTATGTTTTCTTTACTCTGGGTGTGACCATAGGTGGTCTTGGTTTAAAACTGTTACTATTATTTTGATGGTTACTATGTTAGACATTAGTAATTTTTTGGTCGTTATGATTATAGTTGCTACTGTCCATCTGGTCATTTTGTTGAGTACTAGCAATAGATTTGTTCATGTACTATTGCTGGTTGTTTTTTATATTGATGCTAGAGTGGCTGGTTTTGTTATTCCCTATGTTGAGGATGTGCTGACAAAGTAATTCTGCTGCTACTGTTGATGTGCTGATTATTGTTTCTGTTGTTGTGGTAACTCTGTTGTTTGCGCCTTCTGGTTTGAGTTGTAAAAGGACAGCACTCTTGTTTTGGTGCATTTTAATATAAAAAATAATAGATATTGTTGACTTGTCTTTCCCGAACTAAGAACTCCATATTAGATTATTTATACTATGTTATATACAATATAAATAATAATATTATCATTATTTTTTATGTTATACATATTTTTGAAAGAAAATTTGAGTTCAGTATATCCAATTACTTATAATTGGATGAAATGTATTTCTTAGTTATGAAAAGTAATTCATCATGATGATGACTTTGTGTATAGGTATGGATCTCACTTTTTTTGGTCTATTTAGGACATGTTGACAAAAAACAATGTTGATGTGGCATCATATTTGATGATATGGCCCTAAAACCTTAGTTATAAGCATGACACTTGCCAAATAAAATTTTGTAAAAAATTAAGAGTTATTCAAAATTAGGGAGCTCAACTAGTAGGTTCTCTCTCATATTTACTTTAAAATTATTTTATTTTACTTTAAATTCTATTTAAATTATTTTGTATTCTTATTTCTGAAATTTAATTTTTTACATGTATTTTTTATATTCAAATTTTAAACTTATTAAATTTAGAAGTGTTATTCATATCGTAGAAATTTGTGAACAATGAGTAATATTAAATTAGATATAAAAAATTGCACACAATTTAATTCAGAAGAAACATTATCTACATTGTGAAAATTTCTAATCACTCAAAGTGATAATAAAGTTGATTAGAATATTTGCGCACAATTTAATTCACAAGCAACATTATATATATTACTAAAATTTCTGATCACTGAATGTGATGCTTAAGTTGACTTAAAAAATTGCACAGTAAAATATTGTTTTAAAGTAATGCTTTGTCAGTATAATAGTAGATGTGCAGTAGCAGCCCAATAATAGCAAGTCAGAACGTACATAAAACCAGTCAAATTGTCTGTTGTCTCAAACAAACTCGGGCACCACAAATTAACAGAGTAGAACATTGTTAAATACTATTTGAGCTCATTTTTAATTTGTTTCAATCTTCTATATAAAATCATCGGAAGCGCATTTACACAAATTCAGCTTTATTTTAAGATCAATAACCCAGTAAACGTTATAAAATAAATCACCGTTTCATGTCTTGATCCTGCCAAAAGCTCGAAAAGCTACAAGTCAACCAGAGGACGTAACATTAAATAAATTTAGGAGGCTTCAAACCTCAATTTTATTATTTTTATGCCTCGGCAAAATATTGTGTGGCTGAATGGTTCCACACCTATCAATTTGACCTCAAAAATTTTATACTCCAAATTTAGGTTTTGTTTCACTTTTATATAAATTTTCTTAAAATTTGAAAGTCAATTAAACATGTGTTTGTCTTGTTTATTGTTATGTTCTAGCATTTAAAAGCATTCAATTGCACAAACAATTATGGTCTTGTATTTAAGAGCATTCAATTGCATTTATTGTTATGGTCTTGTTAAAATTATTGAATTGCATTTATTGTTATGTTCTTGTATTCAAAATTATTCAATTGCATTCATCATCTAGATCATTTGCATGTTTGAGGCTTGTTCTTTTGTCACGTTCTTGAAGCGTGCATTTTATTTTGTTAGTTGCCTATTGTTCAGATGTTATCTAGACTAAGGTGGAACTCTGATGCGTGCTTAAACATTACATTGGAAGCTATGAACTTACCACTTAAATGTCAAACGGAATAACTGTTAACTTTTTATCCTCAATTTTAGACATCAAATCCTGGGATAACCCTTTCAAAATTTATCCATTTCGTAGCTCACATCCTCCAAACACGCATATTGAGACAGTCTTCATGTCCGCTAGATCGGTTTCTCCCTCTGTCTTACCATTTTTGCAAAGTCTCTTTCTACTGGGAGTTAGAAATCTATCACCTCTTACGAAGTCAAGTTTTTCCCCGCTATTGCACCTTTATTTCATTGCACATAGTGTAGTTTGGGTTTTAAAGCCTAAACTATGGTGTTTCTTTTGCATGATAAATATGCAAGTTGGGTTTTAACCCTTGACTTGCATTACCCTCCTCACAAACGACCAATGTAGGTCAAGGTTCGAACCTTGACCAACATGTCTCACCTTACACACATACAATTGGGTTTTAGAAGCCTGATTGTAGAGACCTCCACACTATGCATCAACCAACTATATTTGGGTTTCTAAATCCTAATTACAAGTTAACTCTTCATTGGAAATAATAGTGTTGGTTGGGGTTTAAAACCCAACCAACGTTCTTAACCCTTGCATGAGTTACAAGTCGAGTTTGAAAACCTAACCTAAACTACCTTGCACAACCTAAACATCAACACTCATATGGCGATCAATTTTTAAAACCTGATTAACAACCATTCAGCTTTTACTTCTTTCTATGATGTAAATTAGGTTTTGAAACCCGATTTACATCAACATCACTACCAAAGATGCCAACTAGGTTTTAAAACCCAATTTGTATGACCTTGCCATCTTTGCATACTTCTCAATCATGTTGTGAAATCTAATCGACATAACTTTCTGCACTTAGTCAATTTTTCATCCCATCTTGCATTTTTAGATTTTTTCTTTGACATCACATGAAATTTTTCATGGATTTGTACAACTCAAGAAATTCTCCAATTCAGTACTATGATCTATGAAGATGTTTTGAAGAAGGATGATGATAATGAAGTTGTTTCTTTTGACACTTAGCTTATTTTCCATATGCATCATGTAGTTTGGTTTCAACACATTACATGTTAAGTGAAAAATTGTAATTACTTGTCATAACAATACAAGTCAAAGTCAAGTAGGACTATATTATTGATTAAGTCAAAGTTAACTAGTCTTTCTCATCATTTTCCTCATAGCCTCTCCTTTATAAATATGAGAGTATTCCTTTGTAACTAATTGTCATTATGTATATCAACAAAACTCTATCAATTTGTGCAGTATTGTAAAACTTTATTTTTACAGTGTGAATCAAATTCAAATCAATAAAAGAAGTCATTATACTTTCAATATTTGAGTTGAAACAAATTCTTATGTAGTAATAGTGTTCTTATGTTACTATTGTTGTATAACCTTGAGTTGATTTGTGATATTGTGGTGTTGTTAAACATGTTTAAGAGAATTTTCAATTTTGATTTCGTAGTCTTTTAGTTGCATAGTTTAGATTGAAAAGTTGTGTTAAGTGTTTGAACAAGAGATAAACTTATAGTCTTTGTGCTGCAATTTACATATGCATTTGTGTGTTTTGGGTTGTGATATATATGAAAGTCTCTGAGCTGCAATATAATACACCGTCATCATTAAATCTTTGTGAGAAATCACAAAAGTCTTCGAGCTTGTGCGCTATTCTTAGCTAATTGAATTCATTGGTATACACTTGGTTTTTCTTTAGTCTAATCTTTGTTTATCAAAATTATTACTTTGATATGTTCTTTATAGTGAACCACTTTACAATTATAAGTTTGTGTTGAAGATTATCATAAGTAAGACAACATCCTTTCTAAAAATAGAGGAAATGATAAATGTAACATCCAAATTAATTTAGTGTAAATAATTCTAGTTGAGTTCTTGATCATTTTTAGCAGCAATAAGAAGGGAGCCTCCCCTTTTCGAGAGGAGAGACTTTATCTCACACATTGTGGTTGAAAACACCATTTTGTAATTGGTTGACCTAAGTCGATTACTTGAAATATTCAACCAACACAACTAATTTTGTAAATTTATACTTTATGTTATGATTATTGGACTAGCATGATGCTAACATTGTGATGATGTGTGTGAGAGTATTGGTTAGTTTTGCAGGTGCTTAGAGTGAAACAAAAGGCATGTAGGAGTTGATTGCGGACTCTCCACACCTTAGGACCTCTTGTAAAGTAAAAATATCCTTCCACCAAAGAGAATGTTAAGAATGGCTTTCTTGGTCATGGGTGCAAAATTAATGAAAATTTAAATGGGATATTTTTCTTATAAAGAGACGGTTGATAGGTTGGATTAGACAAGATTGTGACATGTGTCTTAATCTAATTTTATGAGACAAAGTTTCTAACTTGATGATTATTAAATGACATAAGAAACAATAATTAAATGCCAAAAAATAAGATAAGATCTTATGGCAACTAATACCTTTTAGTAAGATTCCTTAGGAACTTTTGAATATGATCTACTATTAAACTAGTTAGATAAAACACCTTATTCAGACCAACACCCCCCTTAAGTGCAACTTAGGGAGTAGTAGATTGTTATTCAAATGATGAAATGATTAATATTATTATGGATCTCAACTACTAAGATAGATGTTTGGAACCCATTTACAATGCAATCTCTCATAGATGAAGATAATGAGAAAAACTAGTGGGACAAAATTGTTGGAAATATATGTTTGGTTGTTATTGTATATTGTCATTGATGTCAAACATTATGGTCTAGAGGTGTTTGATCCTACACTAGTGGATGGTACCTACTAAAATATCTCACTACTACAGTAAGAAGTACCCTCTTAAAGGTATAAGTACATAAAATAGAATGCACATGCATCCATCCTAGAGCTCAGTGCTTAATAAAAAACAAAGATATGACCCTCAGTTGGGTTCATCGATCTATATTTAATTACAATGAGATTATGGATTGGACTTACAGTCCCAAAAATGGATTGACTGATAGAATCAACTATGCGAATACAGTCCCAATGAAGCTCAACAAAAATATCATCAACTGGTCATATTCTCTGCATGATTAATCTCACACATAATATCATACATATCGCATCATTCATCGCATCCAAAAAACTCAATCTTATATATGAGATCATAAGATCAAAAGTGTAACTCTGTCGACCCTAAAATGAAAGTAATGAAATGTGTCTAGAACTCTTTCCAAATCTTGATCAAATCATCATACTATAGCTTTCTATGAAAATGTGATGTCCTCCATAGTTGGCTCTAAGAAAAAATGTTGTCAAACCAAAACTCTAAATTGATTTACCAAGCATACCGAACAATCTTATCAAAACTGCTATGTTTTTTCCAAAATACTATCAAACTGATATTCATCAATGGATATCTCACACATCAAGTAACACCAAGTCATGTGAAGATCAGATTAGACATATGATAATGTCTACTTTGAAGCTTTACTATCGCAGGTCCTAACTCTATGTTCTTAGATCATACCATGTTGATTTGTCTAACTATATACTTCTCTTCTTTCTGTACTTGGTCATATACTTGTATCAAATCCTTTGGTAATCATACAAAACTGAAAGATGTCTAAGAATACTAAATGTAGTTGGCATCAATGACAACATATCATGCATTAACAAATAACTCTTTCCAACAAGTTCATAGCAATATATCCTCCCTTTGCGGTAGTAATGTTTTTATAATGTCCTACGATATGTGATTATTAGTTTCATTCTTGCAATCTTAGTGGTCCATGATACACCCAACATAACACAACTTATTGTCCAATGGTATTAATATGAACTCACCTAGATCACCTAGCACAATGCAACTTGCTTGTATGTGATTGTTGTAGTTGTTTACACTCTCTAAGGCATAAGTAGTCTATGAATCTCCCATTATAACATAACTTGCTAGAGAGTGGTATTCATATGACTCAACTTGGTCACATAGCATAATGTAACTTGTTGGTTTGTGATCATTATTATTGTTTACCCTCCTTGAGTTAGGATGGTCGATGATTGATCGAGCATAATACAACTTGTTGGATTTCGACATTCATATGAATCACCTTGATCACTTAGCTTAAGGAAGCTTACTAGTTTGGGACTGTTGTTATTTACACTCCCTAGGGAGTTGGTGTTCTATGAATTAATCAACATTATACAACTTTCTAGTTTGTGATCGTTATTGTTATTTATAATCCCTAAGGCATTGGTTGTCTATGAATCACCCAACGTAACATGACTTATTGAAATTCATATGATTCACCTTGGTCACCTAGAATAATACAACTTGCTAGTTTGTAATCATTTTGTTGTTGGTTTATGGACCACCAATTATAACATAGTTTGTTGGCCACTAAAATCCATAAGGCATGGTTTTTACTCCATTTTCATCTAGCATAACACAACTTGCTAGAACCATGGGGAATTTTGTAATGTGCATGACCCCTAGCGATAGAGAAAGCTAGTGCCAAATTCATGTACCAATCATTTGTTGCATCAAATGTATTCATGCATTGTGTTTGGAAGATCTATTTCAAATATCTTCTTGTATGTATTTGGTTATATGTATTTATCTATATGTTTGTATTATTCTAAGGATTATGTTTGGTATTCAGATAACTTCTCACATCAAGTATACTTACCATGATGACACAAAATTTTTGTTTTCTTTAGTATTATTATTTCTCTTTCTACTTTGTTGTGTATATGCTTTATTTCATGCATATTTTTTGCATGTCTTATATACTTTCTACGTGTCTTACATGTATTCTTTGTGTGTCTTGCATGTATTCCATGTGCCTTGTGTGTTTTCAATTTATTTTTGTCTTGTTTCTACTTGTGTGTGTTTGATATGTGCCTTATCCATTAATATTCTCCACTTAATGGTGTTCTTGGGCATAATCTCATACTACTTCTATAGTGAGAGTTAAATGTAGCATCATAAATTGTATGCCCTTACAATTTAACACCATGTTTAGAACATATTTTTGTGGTTATTTCTGATCTTGTGTAAACCATTTTTTCTTGATTTCATATTGGTATTATTGGTTACACCAACTAATGTGTAGCCCTATAGTCAACCAAAGTACTAGTGTCCTTTCAATTTGGATCCAAATTCAAAATATAAAATGTTAGAATCAAACCCTTAATATTTGTAACCTTTTTTTATCTTCTCCCAGATAATTGTTTGCAAAAAGATGTCACATATAAAGGTAAATCCCTCCCTCATTTAAAAAATCCAACTAACTCTTTCTAATGAGAATTTTATGTTCAATCCTATGAATAAATCAAAGATCAAACAAGTGTTGAGAAGTGTGAGGATATCATCAAGTATGTTATTATCTACAATTGAAGTAATTTGTTTCTTATTGTTATAGTTATATTAGACACTAACACTTGCAAGATCTAATCAACATCTTGTGTTGAACTCAAGGTAGGGATTCACATCTTAGGTAATTATTGTTATTTTAGTATCAATAATTTTGTATTTGCTTCTACTCTTGAGGTAGCATGTGACAATTATCATCATCATTGCAATTGTGGAAGTAGGAACACCAACAAAGAGTTTGACTTAGGTAAGCCCCTATAGAATAAACCATTTCCCCCTCTTTGGTGTGTGTATGTGCATATATGAGGGTTTCAAGTTGTGACAATGATAAAGATGAAAAAAGTGATACTTTCTTAAATACATCTAGATTTGGTTTTTGGCATTGTAATATGCAACAATATACTTGTGGAACCCATTTCCAAGTGCCTCTTGTACACTCAAACTGTACACTTCTCTAAGTCATTACTTCAAAGGGCATCCATGGATTGGAAACCTTGAGAAAGTGACCTAGAGCTCCCTAGGCATGGAGTGCAAGGGTGTTTAGAGGGCTCTCAGATAGAGCTATTAAGCATATAATCTTGCTAGTAAACCATGCAATGGGAGATTCAAAGAGACAAGGGCAAGAATGCCAATATCCTCAAGAATCTTGATGAAGATGCAATGCAACTATGCTAGAATGAAAAATGCAACTAAGCTATGGAAATGAAAGTGTTACAAGCTTTGCTAATTAATCTATGTGAACTAAGCTAGAACTTGAAAGGAAACTAAGTTAAGAATGCAATGAAAGAAACTAAGCTATGATGCAAGAATGAAGACTAGAATGGGACTAGAATGCAACAAGCTCTCCAAAGCTCCAAAGTCACCAAGAAAACTTGCAACACAACATTAGCATCAAGAGTGGGATCCTTTGAATGAGAAAAGAGCTCTCCTTTTAAAGATAAATGGACCATGGAGATTAAGAGGCAAAAGATTTGATCAAGGGTGGAGTTTGAAAGTGGGAGAAATCCATGTGCACAAGTCTCCTCCAATGAGAAAGAAGTGTTGACTTTTGAGCCTCATGTGAGACAAAAAGGTCTTTTCTTTTTTTTATAAAATAAGAATAATGCTTTATTTGTGCAACTTAGGAGAAGAGGAAAGTGGGGGATTTTTATTTAATAAAAGGGGAGGAAATTCCTTTTAATTAAATAAAGACTTGGGATAAAATGGTTAACCCATATAATATAATCGAATAAATGATAGAATTAGGATTTGATCAAGGAAATTGATTTAAATTTTGAAAATATTGAAAAGCATTGATTTAGGAAATTGATAAATTGAAGAATGAGGCCCAAAGTCTAGGCGACCATTTTAGGGTGCATACATTTGCCTCTATTTGACTAATGTGAGGTCGATTTGGGATCACATGTAGTCAAAGAATGAAGTTGAAATGTGGGATTGATTTGGGATCACAAAACAACCTAGACGTGTGTTTGACGGATGGGAACACATTAGGACAAAGATAAGATAATTGAAAAAGATAAGGTCAACACCCTTGTAAATAGGTAATTGTCAAGTCTAAGATAAGAGATAAGAATCTCAAGCAAGGTTTGCTAAAACTGAATCAAGGATTGAAGTTTGATAGGTACTACCCCCTCAGAATCAAAATCAAAATTAGGTAGAGGAAAAATAGTAAATTGATAAATTGGATCAAATCACTAGAAATCATTATCGAAGATGAAAGATAATAGAATAACCATCAAGTAGTGAAGATATGCCCTAGTTTGACTAGGTTTGACTGAGAAAGATATAGATTAAAGATGAATTCAAACCTCAGAGAGATGAAGTGAATTAAAATGAATGAGAGACTAGAAGGTTGAGAGAGATGGGGATGAAGAAATGAAGATGCCCCAACGAAGATTGAAGGATTGGGCCTTAAACGGTCAGCCAATTGCGCAGAAGAAGGAGAAATTTTAAAATGAGATTTTGACTATCAATATGAACTTGGATTTTGATTTTGATCCCAAAAATGGATCCAGGACATCAACATTAGCTAGGGGTGCTATTTTTGTGAAATTTTGAGATGTTTTGAAAATTAGGTCAAAAAGTCAAAATGCTTATAAGGGGTAAAAAGGTCATTTTCAAATCATTTGTCTTATTGTGATTTTGAGAACTTTGAGAGATCAGAGAGAGATTATGGCTCAATAGGCAGTTATTCCCATCCACACACATCGATTCAAGTGCGGTTGGTTGCACAACCGGCCTCCTCAATATGGTGCCCCGGTAAGTTTTAAAAAAAACTAGCCGTTTGAGTCATTTGTGGCATTTAAAACATGTTTTTAAAGTTTTCAAATTATTCTTATGTGAAACTTCATACGATACTTAAAAAGTATCGCACACATGTTATACGTTGTATCGTGTGATAGTTCGTAAGCCAAAAAAGTATCTCATGTCCGTTCAAGAAAGCATCACACGATGTTGCATGAAAGGTCATGCGATATAGTGTGAACTATCGTACCAAAGAAAAGTATCGCACCACTCTATAACAAACTATCGCATGATACAATATCAAAAAAAAGTATCGCAAGAGTATAAAAAGAAGTATCACATAGTGTTAATTTGAACAATATAACATGGGTACAAATAATTTTTGGGTTTGATATTACTTGTATTGATTTTAGTCATCCATCATGATATGTTATGACATCTGGGTTGTGGGTTTATGGCTTGCAGGAGGATTTTTCGGTGCTCACCATCAAAGCACTAAGGGTAGTTGGACTACGCTGCATCTGGGATCTAGATGATCCGGGTAGAGATGACCTGATCAGCATGGGGTTCGAGTACCTATTGGACATGCCCCATATATGGGAAAACCACAGGTTGCTGATGGCATTGGCAAAGAGGTGGCACAACGAGCATAACACCTTCCATCTACCGACCGGAGAGGCCTCAATCACACTGGAGAACATCTATCGAATCCTACGTGTACCCAGCCATGCAGATGCCATGAGTATAATCATATCTATAGATGTTCAATAATGTAATGTTTCCATATGATGAAAACTGACATGATTTTCTGTTGGCACAGGTATACTATGATTAGACTCCCATAGATGGGAGACAGGCCATTCAGGACCTGTTCCAGGGTGTGACCATCATTGACAGACATCTTAACTGGGACCGACTGATAAAGGAGTATGGTCAGCATTACCCAGTGGCATGCATCATGTACTTGATAGTAGCATAGGCTTTGATCACTTACAAGAGCTAGAGAGGATTCCTACTAGGCTGGGGTAGGTTGGTGGCACACCCAAGATGGATGGCGTGGGGTCTAGCCATCCTAGCAGACATGTACCATGAGTTACATGAGATTGTATATAGGGATGGTAGGTCTTGGGCATGCGGGGCCATCCTGGCACAATTATGGGCGTGGGAGCACATAGCCATTGTGCGACCATGAGTATAGCCTCGGGAGAAGAGACACCCCTACATATACAGGTATACAAGATTCATCGCCCAGCCTCATAGTGGTGATCTAGCTTATTATAGGATGCTATTGGATGAGATGACAACCTTCGAGTGGAGGCCCTACAAGCAGTGTGAGCAGTGGAGTGATAGGGATTGTGAGCTCGGATACATGCTATGCAACTGACCACTACTAAGTCAACATGCAGAGATCATTGAGCGATTTGTTATCACTTGGGTATGGAGGCAGTTTAGTCATCAATAGAGGGTACCAGTGGAGACTACCACATACGCCTAGGTTAGGGAGGATGAGGGATTGGGGTGGTTTCCAATGTTGGACTACCAGCAGATGGCATAGGAGATAGAAGGGTTACGTAGAGAGCCATGGGATTATCTACCTGATATGGCAGATGTAGGTGCAGATGCTGCATATACAGAAGAGCGTCGAAGATGCCTATTTCCTAGGTTTATGATTTCAGATGCACAGCCAGAGGCATCTGATGAGGATGATGATGATGGGGGAGACAGAGGAGGGGTAGGAGGGAGGAGAGTAGCAGTAGGGTAGAGATCTTGATTCGGTGGCCGAAGATGGTCACAGAGACAGGTATCAAATGATGAGGAGGAGGAGGTGAGACCAGCTCTCTGGTGGGTGGATGTAGGGTAGGAGCAGCCCGCAGATAGGGGAGGGGAGGATCTCCATGTGAGGGTTCAGGCCTTAGAGGCTGAGGTACAACAGCTAAGGACCACCATTTCCATCTGGGACCAGCAGCTACTAGATGCACGAGTTGAGATAGATCGGTGGGAGAGAGCAGCATGAGATGATGTCGCTGAGATCCAGAGGGAGGTAGCATGGGCAACATATTATCACAGATTATACATAGTAGTCATACCTCAGGGACAGAGGACACCACTCTACTCCGAGAGGGCAGGGAGATCAGACATGGTAGGTGATAGGATGGGACCACCACATGATGGGGTGAGTTAGTCCTAGGTCTAGGGCTTAGATGTATAGTCATATCTTGAGACTTTGATCTAGATTTTGGGATCTCACATTGTACTTGTATCATGATTTTTATATATGAGATGATTGGATTTACGATGTATGTTGTGTACTTATCTCACTTGTGATGGATTTTTTAGTATTATTATCTTGTTATATTGCTCAAATGTATGATGTATGCTTATATATGCTCATGTATAGTCTCTCTCATAGATGTATGTTTAGTTCTCATGTTTATGATATAGACTCATGTTTCTAAAAATGATCTCTTTATGATATAGATATGATGATAAGATTAACCCCTTGTGATGACAGGAAGAGGATGTGATGTGAAAGACAAGGAGCGAAAGACATGATTGAGAAGAAGCGAAAGGTGAGCGCAATTGACCGACAAGTCCGTGAAAGATGAAAGGAGAGCTCTCTCCATGTGCAAGATGAAAAACTAAACTAACATTAACCTAAGAATGCAAGCTACTATGAAAAGTGGTTTACTTGCAAGGTTACAAAGCCATTAGACTCTAATAATCATCATCAAGATTTATTGGTAGCATCGCAAGATCATACAATACACACTAGTATGACTATGGGTATATGAATATGATCTGTATCAGATAGGTATGTGGGAATCCCACCTAAGCATCAAAGACATGTAGGTCACGATGACTAGTGCAATGAGGTTCCCTAAGTTTGGTATAGCAAGATTATGCTTGCATCGAGACACAAGAAAGTCAAGATGACTATAAGAAAGCACTTGCAATGAACAGTCAAGGATAATACATTGTAGATCCTAGCGTCAAGTGGAACAAGCATAAATGCTCATGACAGTTAAGACCAACAAAATATACCCACAAGCAAAAAATAAATAAAGCATGTCCTTGTGCCCCTAGTCTTCTAGCTAGGCATCATCGAAAACTATTAGGGAGAGAACACTCATGAAAGAAATCATCATAGACAGCACACAAAGAAATAAATTCAAACAAGTCTCAGCGAGTCAAGTGTTTAAGTTCGTGTGTGTAGGTCATAGAGTCAAACTTTGAGTATCGCATCTGCCAGTGGAAAATATTGTATCATTGTAGACTATGGGTAGGGTATCTGATAAGTGTTGAGATACACTTGATGCTAGGGAAGTGTTGAAAAAAATAGTTGGGGTGGTGTTAAAAAAACACCGTTTGCGAGGTGTCCTAAAGACTAATGCATCTAAAAGACCAAAGCTAACACAATTATGCCCCCTAGACAAAGACAAAGACCAATTCCAAACCAAGGCAACAAGGATAAGGCATGATGGATAAAGACTAAGTGTTGAGGATGTGTGATAAGAAACAAGGGTGCCAAGGCCTCAAGTACTGCTCGTTTCTAGGTTTTCACCACTTGACAGATTTTTTGATTTTTTCAAAAAAAAAATTGATATTTTTGCTACCAAGGCGCTTGTTTCCAGGTTTTCACCAAGGCACTTTTTCTATTTTTTTAATTATTTTTTTTAATTTTTTTAATTTTTTTCAGGATCAATAAATATGGACAAAGGATGCCCCTAGACAGAACATGCATCATGGATAGAACTTCTTCAAGTGCAAGATATTGAAAGGATCAGGGAGCTACTCTCCCTCTTCAGTAGATAATAAATAAGCACCTGTCCCAAAAGCTGCAGTAATGATGTAAGGTCCAAGCCAATTAGGTTCAAATTTTTCCTTTTGATCTCTATGTTGTTGATTCTTAGGATTTTCATGTAGGACAAGATCTCCCACTTGGAATTCTCTAGGGTGAACCTTTTTTTTGAAAGCCTTGGACATGCGCTTTTGATAGACCCTCATATGATCAAATGATGCTTGACATTTCTCATCTAGAAGTTCTAACTCTTGGAGTCTCATGGCATGGTAGTCTTCATTTGTAACTAGACCTTTGAGGGAAACTCTAAGTGAAGGAATCTCAACCTCTAAAGGTAACACTTCTTTAGCACCATAAGTAAGGGAAAAAGGAGTAGCCCCAGTAGGAGTACGAATACTTGTTCTATAAGCCCATAAAGTTGGATTTATCTGTAAATGCCAATCTCTACCATTCTTATGAACTATTCTATGTAGGATTTTAAGAATGGTTTTATTTGATGCCTCTGCTTAACCATTTCCTTGCGGGAAGTAAATGGAGGACCAATGTTGTTTGATTTTGAATTTCTGGCAGAGTTGTTTAAGGTCCTTATTTTTGAACTGACCTCTATTGTCAGTGATAATATCAAAAGGAACTCCATATTGACAGATGATATGGTTCAGGATGAAAAGAGAAACTCTCTTGCCCAAGGCAACAAAAAGTGGGACAGCTTCTACCCATTTAGTAAAGTACTCAGTAGCAGTGATGATAAATTTGTGTCCACTTGATGAGTTGGGATGAATCTGCCCAACAAGTGTTAGAAATAGGAAATACTGAGAGGGGGGGGTGAATCAATATTTCACAAACTTTTTCTTTTGCCCACTTATGGATATAACAGATTACTTTAGTGCATACAAAGATTATCAAGCTGATTAACAAACATAGCAGTAAATAGAAAGAACTCAACACATCATATGTTCTCGAGGAAACCCTGGCCAAGGGAAAACCTCAGTGGGGATGGTACCCACAAAGATCACTAATCAAAAGTATCATGTTAGGGATATTGGACCCTGTTAGGAGTCAATTTACAATATATAGTAGATCTGTCCTGGTTAAAGGACTTTAGGCCTTGTTAGAAGCCTTAACCCTGTTAGGAGTTTAGATTACAAAACCTAATCACTAGCTGAGCTCATTGCCCAAACAACTAATACAAAAATGTTTCTGACTGTAATATGGTACTTCTTACAAATTCACATCAATAGCCTTTGCTTCTATCACAATATACAACTATCACAAGTTATCTTTTCTTTCTTTTTACATATCACTTCTATATTTCATTACATTTCAAGTATGCCTAATATATGAGTTATTAAAGCTAATAACTTTACATGGTCGGCATCCAAAATCATTATCCAAGAGTAAAAATCTAGGATGTCATCCCTTCATAATGTTAAGTCATTATTTTGACAAGCAAAAATAATCCCTTAACTCTTTCGCTAAGACTGTCTCCAAAAACTACTCTGTCTGCAAAACTGTCTTCAGTAAACTTTGAATAAATTTGTCTGTACTGCTCCAAACTTTATGTGCACTGAGATGGGGTATCCTCATACTCTATAGAATCTTTAGTTAACTGTGCAAATAAAAATATTTTTCCAGTGGATGTCGCCAACTAAATCTTCATCGAGTGCTCTGTTAGGATCACTGTATCCAAACTTAGACAATTTCTTTCTTCAACTTTGCATACTTGCATTCCAGATTCTGCACTCTTAATAGAGATCATATGTTTCCATAATGAAAACATCTATGCATCCACATTAGCCAAATTTCCAACAATCTCCCCCTTTGTCATTGGTGGCAACATATGGGAAAATTGGCTAAGTGTGCAAACAAAACTTTCAAAAAAAAACTTATACAAAATTTTGTGGCCAAAAGTTTATACAATATGAATAAAATATTATAATCCATAGAATAGCTCCCCCTATGAGTATCCTTCCTCAACATCTATACAATTTTCTACTACTATCTCTCCCCCTTTGACAACAATGACAAAGATAGGGTGTACAAAAATTTCAAAAACTTTATACCTTATTATCAGTTATTGCAAAGCCAGTAGGCTTGCAACAAAATCACCAAACTCTAACTTCCAAGATTCAAAATCTTTCTCCCATATCATCTTGATGGATTCAACAACATTGAGTAGAGTACTCAATCCGTATGCTGCTATTTGACAAGCTTGCAGGGAATTGAAGCTAAACTTCTGAAATGATGTCTTTGCTGAAAGACACTGCTCAATTTGATCTTCAACAATTGATATCTTGATTGAGACATGCTCTCTCAAGATTTTAACTTTGATCATCTTTCTATTCTTCTCCTCTGCTATCATTCGGATTTCATCTTTCAATTTCCTTATGTTCTTCTCAATAGAACTTATCTTGACATTAGGGCTTGTCAAGGTGTTTGTCTCAGCTTAAATAGCATCTAACTTCTCTCTGATCTTCTTATCCTCTTCAACTGTTATGATTTTTGATTTAGTACATTGTATATACAAATTCTTTCCTATCTCAAAGTGTCTCCTCAAATTCTTTATACATACATCTAAACTACCAATATCATTCTGAATATTTACACTCAAAGTTTGCTGCATTTTTGCTTCAAAGTCTTCCTGAACTTTTATCTTCGCAATATCCTTCAAGTTAGAAAATTTAGAGTCAAAAGAATTTATTACTGATTGAGCTTTCTCAAGTGGATCTGATTCAGATACCTTAGTGCTGATCACACTCTCAAGTTTCTCTGTTAAAACTCTAACTTTGCCTTCAAGGTCTTTCACCTTCTTATTCTTTCCAATAATTTTGTTCAGAGATGTAATGAACTCAAGCTGATCATCATCTTCAACTTCTGTTCCAAGGTCTTCAAACATTGAGCCAATATGCCTCTTCTTACTGTCAGGTGCACTAATGTCTTCAACTGGTTTAGAAGGTGCACTAGAGGTAGTGGCCTCTGTCAAAATTTGTTTGCCTTTGACTGATTGTTCTGCTGGAATTGATTCTGATACTGTTGGTGCTTCCTCTGCCTCTGTATTCTTCTCTGATTCTGTGACCTTTTCTTGCTCTTCCAAAGCCAAATTGTTAACAATATTTCCTAGATCATGAAATACTGCATCATCTGATTCTAAAGTCACTTAGGTGCCTTCAATATCCATTGATTCTTCGCCAATATTGATATGTGAAGAAGATGGAACTTCTTCAATACCAACTTTCTCTGCATGCGGTTCCTCTGATTGCTTCTACTAAGGGTCTAATTCAACATGCTTTACTGCAACTATATCTGCAAGAACTTGCATTACTGCTTGCTTTGTCTCTTTCTATACTTCCTCCTTTTTGCCTGCCATTATAAGGATTGTTCTTCTCTTTGTTCTCAATAAAGTTCCAAGAGACTTCAGGAATCTCTTCGAATGATCTTCATCCTTAACTTCACAGAACTATCTGATTACATGTTCTCTCATCTTCATGTCTTCTTCTTGTGCTCTCTATTTTCTATTCACAAGTCTGTTATACAAGTCTTCTAGGATCTTACCATGAATGGTGCTAAGTTTCTTATCTACCACAATCATATGTGTAACCATTGCATTTTCAAATTTCAATCTGTCAAATGATCCATATAGATCATAGAATTTATTCAACTTGGTGAAGTCTCCATGCTTCAATATATCTTCATTCACTCTTTCAATTCTTGGTTTCCAAGTTTTCTTCTTGACTGAAACTACATCATCATCTTTAATTATTGCTACATTTCTAGGAATAGGTGGTACAACCACTTTCTATCTCTTTCCGGGTCCTGTTGTACTCACTTTTACTCTTTTGCTAGGAATAGGAGAAAAAGATTTATCTCCTTCATCTTTTTTAGGTACTTCAACTTTTACCTTTACTGCAATCGGATCAACAGGATCTGCACTTGATGTCTCAGGTGGAATTACAAGATTTTCACTTTGGCTCAGGGCTTCTGTAGTCTTCTTAGCTATGTCAAACTCATGACTTGACATACCTGATTCTTTCAATATCTTCTTCATAGTAGATTCAACTCTCTTACTAGATTGCTTCTTTTCTCTCAAACTTATTGCAGAGTTGAAATTCTCTTCATAGGTTCCAAACCTATTTGCATGACCATCCAACTCACATTTTAACAATCTATTCACATATCCTACTATTTCTGCTTCAGATATTTAATAGCCAAGAGGGTCTATGAATTCCATTCTAGGCTCAACTACTTCAATGTAGGTGAAATCAGTGTCAACCATAAAACAAATGTCATCTTTATGCTTTTCAACTAAGGATTGAGGAATCCTTGACTTGTTCTTAACAATATTCTGAAAAGTCTTCAATACAAGCTTCACACTGTCATTAACTTTATCAAAAAGGTGTTTCATGTAAACTGAGTTTATTCTTTCCATTGTGTTCACATTGTCACTCCAATCAAATGTATAAGGAAATCTTCTCAAAATATGGAAAAACATATAGGTTATCAGAGATGAAAACCTAAACTGAGTGTACTTAGCCTTCTTAATCTTTTCTAAGTTCTCAAATAACTGAATTTTCAAGATTTCACATAGGTCTACTAGTTTCTTCTCAACACACATAAGATAAGCTACATGAATCATTCCAGCAGCCATGTCATCTTCCCTTGAACTACCACAGAATTTGGTTGTTAGGATCTTGCAAAGGTACCTAACATCATCTTGCTTAATCTTGCTTATCACAATTCCTCTACCATTATAACTAGATCCAGTGTTATCTAAAACAATCTTTCTCATGTTCTTTTCATTCAGTGGAATCTCTCCAACTTTAGATAATCCAGTAACTTCATGAATTAGGTCAGTAGTTATATCAATAACTCTATCCTCCATCCAGAATTTCCCATTGTGGATTCTACTTAAAATGATCTTGGTACATTCCTCATTATTGAATTCATACTTCATGGAATATTTGATGATTTCATTGTTCTCTAAGTGCCCATAAGCTGGTTTAACTGGCATGTCTTGATTGTATAATTTCCTGTAATCATCACTAAAGTCTGCATCTCCCAAAGTTTCAAACTTACAACCTAAATATCCCTTAACATTCTCAATGTGCAATACTTCATCTGGTACGGATGATAATGCTAGACTGTCATCAATTTCAGTTGGTTCTACTAGTTCTTTCTTAATCTTTGGTCTATTCTTATCCTTAACATTATGAACCATAGAAATATTCATCTTATCAACTAAGTAAAGATCAAGAAATACCTCAACTTTGCAAATCTAGGGTTTTGGTATGATTGTCGCTGCAAAATGCTTTTAAACTTCTTCAAATCATCCTTAACTTGTTTTTCTTCTTTCAAATCTCTTTTCAATCACTTTGTAATCGTAATAACTTTGATTTTGACCTTATAACACTTCACATTAACTCGATCTGACATCACATTCATTCATTTTGCCGCTAAAACCTCAAAAAGCTGATTCTGTAAACCTGCAATCATAAAACTTTCTGTGACCTCGCAAAACACAATATTTTCTTTTGCGCACTTAACCATAGCATTAGTACAACATAATAAACCTACATCTAACTGTGCAAAACTTAACTCATTCAAATTCCTAATCTACACTAATCCTAAGTCCTAAACTACAGAAACTTACATAATTTAAGTACTTAAAGAAGGTTCAGGTAAAGATTCATCCTTACCATCAGTTACATTACCTTCCTGACTACTTTCAGTGCTAACTATACCTCCTTGATCTGTACCTTTGTCAAATTCTACTTCATCTTTATTGCTATAGCAACCTTTCTCTTTGTTTCCTGCATTTTCATTCCTTCTTGCATTGTTCCTAGGGTTAGGGTTATGATGATAACCTCCATTGTTCATTCTGCAAAATCTTGTTGAGAGTCCAAACTTGTTGCATATCTGACAAATGATTCCATTGTTTCCAAATCTCTGTCCTTGCTGGTTAATCTGTGACCTGCAATTTCTAGCAATGTGTCCTACTATGTTGCATCTAAAACATACTACCACTTTTCTTTGATTCATTTCTTCAATAGATTTCTTATCTGCATTGTTAGTATTCCTAATCATTCTATCATAATTATTCAAAATTACTTTAGGTCTTCTACATTCGTTAGCTCTATGTCCAAAACTATGACAATTATAACAATGTCCATTAAAAGATTTAAATTGCTTACCTGTGCAATCTCTCTTCATGTGCCCAATAGCATTACAAGCAAAACATCTACCTTTGAATTCTCTTTGCATACCTTTAGATGGTTCTTCCTATTTTGATTCTTCTTGCTTTGATTCATCTTTCTCTCTAGTTGGTTCTTCTTTAGATGGTTCTTCCAATGTGTTCTCATCTAGCTTTATTTCTTCCACACTTTCAGATGTCTTCAGATCTGGCTTCTTACTTTCATGATTTGTTCTAAACATATTGTATCCAAATCCAGTCCTATCAAAGAATGGTTCTTCAAAAGAAATTTGTTTTTCAGTCTTATCACCTTTTGAATATAGCCTTTCAAGTTGTTGTTTAGATTGAGTTAGTTCACCTTTCACAATTTTATTATACTTCTCAAGTTCCACATACTGCATTTTTACTTTTTCAGATTCGGATGTTTCCTTTTCAAGTCTTGACCTCAAATCTTCATTCTCAATTTTTAATTTTTCATTATCAGATCTTAAATTTCCATCTTTCATACTAAGCTTTAGATTTACTATCTTCAACTCATGCTTAAGGATCTCATTTTCTTTTTCTAATTCATCACAATCTTCAACAAGCATATCATATTTCTTTTCAGATTTCAGATCTTCAATCTTACCTTTCAATTTGTCAATAGCATTCTTTGCATCTTCATATTTTCTTCTTAAGGAGTTTCTTTCATCAGTAAGCATATCAATCTGTTCAAGAGCTTCTTCAAGATTCTTCTGAAGTTGATCCATATCCATAGAGATCTTACTCAAGTTGCTAAGCTTTCCTTGAATGTTCCTTCTCCGAGTAACTGTGCTCTAATACCAATTGTTAGAAATAGGAAATACTGAGAGGGGGGGGTGAATCAGTATTTCACAAACTTTTTCTTTTGCCCACTTATGGATATAACAGATTACTTTAGTGCATACAAAGATTATCAAGCTGATTAACAAACATAGCAGTAAATAGAAAGAACTCATAACACATCATATGTTCTCGAGGAAACCCTGGCCAAGGGAAAACCTCAGTGGGGATGGTACCCACAAAGATCACTAATCAAAAGTATCTTGTTAGGGATATTGGACCCTGTTAGGAGTCAATTTACAATATATAGTAGATCTGTCCTGGTTAAAGGACTTTAGGCCTTGTTAGAAGCCTTAACCCTGTTAGGAGTTTAGATTACAAAACCTGATCACCAGCTGAGCTCACTGCCCAAATAGGTAATACAAAAATGTTTCTGATTGTAATATGGTACTGCTTACAACTTCACATCAATAGCCTTTGCTGCTATCACAATATACAACTATCGCAAGTTATCTTTTCTTTCTTTTTACATATCACTTCTATATTTCATTACATTTCAAGTATGCCTAATATATGAGTTATTAAAGCTAATAAATTTACATGGTCGGCATCCAAAATCATTATCAAAGAGTAAACATCTAGGATGTCATCCCTTCATAATGTTAAGTCATTAGTTTGACAAGCAAATATAATCCCTTAACTCTTTCGCTAAGACTGTCTCCAAAAACTACTCTATCTGCAAAACTGTCTTCGGTAAACTTTGAATAACTTTGTCCGTACTACTCCAAACTTTATGTGCACTAAGATGGAGTATCCTCATACTCTATAGAAGCTTTAGTTAACTACACAAACAAAAATATTTCTCCAGTGGACGTCACCAACTAAATCTTCAGCAGGTGCTCTGTCAGGATCACTGTATCCAAACTTAGACAATTTCTTTCTTCAACTTTGCATACTTGCATTCCAGATTCTACGCTCTTAATAGAGATCATATGTTTCCATAATGACAACATCTATGCATCCACATTAGCCAAATTTCCAAAAACAAGATCAAAGGCCCAGCGCTGAAATGGCCAATGAGATATAGAAGGAATAAGCCCCCTACCTGGAGCATGTATCAGGTGACCATGTTTTTGAAACTTTTCACATGACTTTGCAAAAGCTACTACATCTATCTACATTTTATGCCAATAGTACCCCACCCTAAGCAACCTTCAGGTCATGGAAAGACCATTGGAATGTCCCCCATAGATGCCTTCATGAATGTCAACTAACGTTTGATCGAGTTCTTCCTTTTCTAAGCATCTAAGAAGTGTCCCATCTAGACCCCTCCTATACAAATCACCAGAGATAAGGGTGTGGTGAGAGGCATTTCAGGAAAGGTTTCTTTGTTCAGATCAGTTAAAGGTATCAAGGATAATGCCATCACAAAGGTATGATTAAATGGCACCATAACGGGATGAGTCACAACGAACAAGGGTACAAATGACATGGCTTTCTTGGGAGTCATAGATAGGATAATGTAGCTCTTCCACCAAGAATTCAAATCTAGATTCATGTTGCTCTAACTGAAGAAGTGAAGCAAGTGTAGCCATAGCATCAACAACTTTGTTTTCTGCTCTAGGGATTTGCTAAAATGTGACGAATGTGAAGTATCACCTCAAGGAATCAACCATTTTCTTATAAGGTATCAGTTTCTCATCTTTTGTTTGATATTCTTCATTAACTTGGTTGATTATCAGTTGTGAATCCCCATAGATGTGAAACTCTGTGATTCTCCATTCTATGGCCATCTTAAGTCGATTTGTCAAAGCTTCATACTCAACAATGTTGTTTGTACATGGGAACAATAACTTGTAAGACTTAGGAATCGTGTGCCCATGAGGAGAAACAAACAACAAACCAGCTCTTGAGCCATTTGGCATAAAAGATCCATCAAAGAACATCTTCCATGTTCTCTCAGTCATGTACATGAGGTGCTCATCTAGAAAGGCAACTTGAATAGGTGTACTATCTTGAATTGGGAAATCAGCCAATTGATCAGCTATGGCTTGTCCTTTTATTTCTTTGCGCTCTACGTATTCTATGTCAAATTATGAAAGAATCATCATCCATTTAGCAAGTCTACCTGTGAGGGAAGCCTTACCAAGAAAATACTTGAGAGGATCAATTTTTTTAATGAGGTGTATTATGTGTGCAAGCATGTAATGTCACAAATTTTGGGAAGAAAACACCACTGCAAGGCAAGCTTTTTCAATATTGGTGTAATTAACCTCATATGAAACAAGCATATGACTAATGTAATATATGGCTCTTTCTTTCCCATGTTCATCAAGTTGCGCTAATAATGCCCCCAAGGAAGATTCTATTGTTGAAACATATAGAATGAGTGGTTTCCCTGGGATAGGAGGCATTAAAATAGGAGGATTTGCCAAATATTTCCTGATTTGGTCCATGCTCTTTTGATAATCCTCATTCCAGATACATTTAACTCCCTTATGTAAGTTCTTATTGAGAGGTTGAGCTCTATCTGCCAGCTATGAAATGAACCTCCTTATAGATTGAATATGTTCTTGAAGACTCCTCATTTGACTAATGTTTTTAGGAGGTGGCATATCCATGATTTCTTGGACTTTTTCAAGGTCTACATCTATTCCTTTTGCTAAAATAATGAATCCTAGAAGTTTTCCAGAGGTAACACCGAATGGACACTTTTTTGGATTTAACCTTAATTGAAACTATTCCATGCAATCTAGAATGACTTCTAAATCACCTAAGTGTGTGTCTCTTTTCTTAGATTTAGCCAAGGTGTCATCCACATAATCTTCCATATTCTTATGCATCATTTCATGAAAGATAGTTGTCATAGCTCGTTGATAGGTGGCTCCTGCATTTTTTAATCCAAAAGGCATAACGTTCCAACAATAGGTACCCCATGCACAAGTGAATGTAATATTTTCTTGATCTTCGAGAGCTATTTTAATCAGATTATATCCAGAAAAACTATCCATCAAGGAATAGATCTGATAACCCGCAGTCATGTCTACTATCATGTCTATATTTGGGAGTGGAAAATCATCCTTTGGGCATGCTCTATTGAGATCTCTAAAGTCTGTGCAGATGCGAATGGATTTGTCATGTTTTGAAACTGGTACAATATTTGATATCCATTCAGCATAATCAATAGCTCTTATGAATCCTGCGCTAAGGAGTTTTTCTAATTCTTCTTTGACTAAAAGAGCTATGTAAGGATGCATTTTTCTCAATTTTTGTTTGACTGGTTTCGCAGCTAGAGCTATGGACAAGTGATGCATAATAAGATTAGTGTCCAACCCTGGCATATCTAAATAAGTCCAAGAAAAATTAATCTTCTTTCTCTGTAAGAACTGAGCCAAGTGCACTATCGGCGAAGCCTCATCTGTACCCAAGTTGACTGCTTATGTTGTCTCAACAAGCACTGGAGATCTATCTTGAAAGTAAATCGGGAGATGATCAAGTACCTCATCCTTAGGTGCCTCAGAGAGGTTTTCACCCTTGGATACGTCATTTATTTTTACTATTTTTGGTTTTGAAACCACTACACAGTGGTTTTCACCATCAGAACTCTTATTATTATTTTTTTTCTTTTTATTTTACGACTAAGGTACTTGATGTCTGGCTCTATCATGCTAGTAGCTAGTTCATTGGTGGAAGAGACTATGGGTTCAATGGCATTCGAGTAATAGGTTATCTCATAGTCATTCTAGAATGTTAAGAGCTCAGGCTCTTGATAGCATTGGGACCAATCAATGAGATGAGCATGAGCAAGAGGTAAGTTAATGGTGGGTTCAAGGTTGTGAATACAGATGATGTCATCTCTAGTGACCGAAGAGTCAGAGTTTGCCAAGTATTCTTCTAAGTTACCCAAATCAGGTTTTGTCCTACCTAGTGAAGAATCATCCACTAAGGCAACACATGGGTTCCAGTCCTCCAATCTTACATGTGACTCGTTAGCTACCCCAGGGGGAGAACTATAAGTATGAATGACATCAACATCCATGTCAACTATGGAAGAATCAGAGAGAGACTCCCATTCATACTCATGTGAATCTGTATCCGAATCCCAACTAGGATGTTTACACCATGCATGTTTACGATGTCTAGATGTGGAGGCTCTAATGTCACCAAGGGTAACACCTTCTTGAACACCACTTGTGTATTGATGTTCTTGGACATGATCTTCTACATTTGATTCATCCTATTCTAGGCTTGAAACTGTTGCATGAGTAACTAGATTGTTTAAATCTCCCCAAAGGAGATTGGTGAAAGGGACCTAATCTTCACACATATCTTGTTGATTTGTCAAATTTGGCATGGATTTTGGCTCATCTTCACTATCCGACTCATCAAGGATAGGAGCAATTTTCTTGTTATGATTGGCAAATCCTAGGCCAACTGTCTTCTTAGAGTTGCGTCCAAAAAGAGCATGATCGAGAGGTTCAACCCTAGCATCCAATCTGTGACTAAGAGGGCCATGTCCCAGATAGCCCATATTTTTGACAAAAGTATACCCTCTTCCATAAGCCTTAGGAGAGGGAGAGAAGTTTTCATTGTGCATGTATTTATCTTCTCTATAAATCCAGTCTTTAACATCCACCTCTTCTTTCTCATCTTGGATAGGGACTGAGGACTCTACAAATGTGCCAAATAAATTCATGGCTGAAGAGGAAGGTTTCATCTCTTGGGAAGGCTTGCCATAAGACCTAGGTGAAATTGGCAATTTTTTAAAGGAGTTGAGTTGATACCCCCCCATACCAAGGTCTATTGACTTGAACTTATCTTTGCACTGTGCTAGAGTCGCATTGAAATCCTCTGCTTCTCTGTTGAGGGGAACATGAGTCCCTGCTAAAATGGAGTTGACAGATAAGGTGTTATCCCCAGGTATACAAATTTCTACTCCATTATAGGGGAACTTAAGACACTGGTGGTAGGTGGATGAAACTGCTTGCATCTCATGTATCCATGGCCTACCAAGTAAGATAGTGTATGCTAGAGGACCAACATCAATAATTTGAAACAAAATGTCTTTCTCAATGGGGCCAATCCTAACAAGAAGAATAGCCAACCCCTTGGAACTTCTTTCTGCCTCATCATACGCTTTTATGGTGATTTTATTTCTAGCATCTATGACTTCCTCTGAATAACCCAATGTTTTTAAAAGACTTAAGGAACAAATATTGAGCCCAACACCCCCATCTATCAACACATGCCTGACATGGGTTTTATGGATCATGACTTCAATGTGAAGGGTGATATTATGTGGGTGGCTCAAAGCTTTATCATCATCTTCTGAAAAAGTGAGGTAGTGAGGGCTAGCAATATGATTGACCATGTTTTGGAATTGGTCAAGATCTAAGTTGTTAGGAACATTTGCTGTGCACAAGGAATCCTCAAGGATACGCTTATGTCTTGGGGACAACTCCAAGAGCTCAAAGATCAAAATCTGAGCCGGGGTTCTCTATAATTGGTCAACAAGATTATAACTCATTTTGGGATCAACTGCTAATTTTGTAGTGACATTCTTGGATTCCACTTGCTTTGGTTTACTGGATGGGTTGGAACTGGGTCCTCTAATGACAACAGGACCTTGACTTCTTGTAACAGCATTAAGAGCTTGGGATGACCTTCTAGAGTGAGGACCCCTTAGCACCACCATAGGTTCCTCATCAAAGATAGGAGGAGAGTCCACATCATAACCGTAGGGATCCTTGCTCCTCATCATGTTGACACTTTCATCCACAACTTCAAGCATGTTGACCACATATTCCACAGCTATGTAAGTGTAGTTGATCTCAACCTTTCCGTTCTTTGGTTTAGAGGTTTCCCCCTTCTCATATTTAGGCAAAGGTTTGTTGAAAGCCTTGTGATCAGCATTAGTGTTCAAACCATCCACCTTAAGTTTTCCATTCTCAATGAGATCTTGGATGATATGTTTAAGTTTCCAACAGTGTTTGATATTGTGTCCAATACCATTGTGAAATTTGCAGAAAGCTTTTTCATCCCACCAATGTGGTTTAACATCAGGAATATGATGCTTTGCGGGATCTTGAGGATGTGCAAGATTGTTGGCAATGAGTGTTTTGAAGACATCCTCATAGGAATGACCAAGCTTTGAAAATTGATGCCTCTCTTTCTTGGGATTTTCTTGGTATCTTGGCTTATGTTCTTGTTGGTTGGATGCGTTGAGCTTCATTGCTTGAACAACTCTAGATAAGTGAAGAACACCTTGATCCTTAGGTTGAGAAGAGTCCACCACTCCATCATTAACCACTTGCTTGTTCTTATTCCAGTGCAAGTTTTTCCCTTTATCCTTATTAGCATTGTGGTTATTTTGACCATTGTTGTTATTTTTGTTTTTGGTCAAAATTCCTTGCTCTTTCAAAACATCTTCAATTTTGCATGTAGTTTCGACCATGGTGTCAAAGGAGTCAAAGACCATTTTCCAAACTTCATACCACATCTCAAGAACCAAGTTGCTAATAAGAATGTCAACCTTCTCCTTTTTAGGAATGGTCCTGGAGTAGCAAGAACATTGACGTCTCCATCTTTGCAAGAAGCAAACAAAGGACTCCTCTTGATTTTGTTTTAAGTTACATAGGTCCAACACGGTGACAGATCTTGAAAGATTGTAAGCGAAGTGTTGGAAAAATCTATGAACAAGCTCTTTCAAGGTCTTGACGGGGGGATTTATGTTGGTGAACCACTCCATTGCTTGACCTTTGAGACTCCTTGGGAACAAACTCATGAGATAGGAGTCGTCTTGATGAAACTCAAATCTCATAATGTAGAATTGGTGCACATGGTCATGTGGATCCCCATTACCATCATACTTGTCATATTGGGGAATTTCCACCTTCCTAGGAAAATCTTTCATGCTCACACTCTTGTCAAAAGGATTAGGACAAATTGAGTCTAGTGAGAATGAACTCTTAGGTGCCAATGGCTTTTCCATCATACTCTTCATTTGTCTGATCTCTTCTTATTGAGATGGATTCTGCTTCTTAATCTTTCTGTCCACATCAAAGTTATAGGGGATTCTAGCACCCTTGTTGATTAATATGTCTAGGAACTTGTCCTTGTTTTTCTCTAGATATCTCTCCACATAATGTTGGAAGAATGGTTCTTGTTGCATCTTCATGAAGTCTTGAGCATCAAAACTTGAGCTACTACCTCCATGTTGGGAACCATGATGAGCATGTTGTGATGGTTGTCTTGAGTGCCTAGGAGGTGTTTGTCTCCTATAATGAGCATGTTGTGAAGTCCTTCTTCCTCTAGGACTAGGAGATCTTGAAGGGGTTATTGAATTCCTTCTGCTTCATGGGGTCCCCAAAGGTGTAGATGGTGGGGAGTTGTTTCCACTATTGACACCCCTATTGTTGAATTGGGCATTAATTTGTTGGGCCAAAAGTATATCTTGTTCTTCTTGAGAGGCTTTCCTTTCCAATTCTAACAAGGCTTGTCTCTCTACCTCTAGGAGTCTAAACCTCTCTTCTTTTGCAGCTTGTTCATCTAAAAAGGCTTTCTTTTCCCGTTCGATTCTTTTGAGCCTTTCACTTGTATACCTTGAAGTTTTTTGGAGTGGTGAACTTGGTCTTGAATGTTTGAACAAGTCATCGGTATACGCTGCATTCACATGAGCATCACAAGGTTCATTGTCTTGGTCTTCGTGTTGTGACCATTTGTCTTGGTGAGCTCATCTCTTATGCTTTTTAGCCCTTTGATGGGCATCCAAATATCTAGTATTGATAGGGGGTGATTCTGATTGATTGTCATGAGAGGAATCACCAAATAGAATGTTGTCTCTATGTCTCTCAAATATGTCATCAAGATTTTTATCCATTGCTTCCCTCTCCCATCGAGTCATGGTGTAACTCATATCCACATCTGATTGAGAAGGTGCTAAGGATGTGCTCAACTCACTAGGATTGCTCTTAGGATTAAACCAAACTTCAGACTCACTCCTAGGTGATTGGTCAAATATGGGCTCTTTTCCTTTACATTTTTGGTGAGTTTGAACATGGGGTAATTGGTTAAAGACTATCTAAGGTCATTTCCCTTGATTCACTTGATACCTTGTCGTAACCAACATGAAAGGAAAAGCACTTGGTGGTAAGATGACCCTAAGAAACATTGGTATCAAACTAGGATAGCAAAAGCATTCAATTGTCCAAAAGAGAGATGGTAAGATAGAAAATTACAAAAGGTATAAACCAACATTGCCACAGAGGTGCCCAATCAATGGATAAGTATCCTAACACGTATGGATCAGGAGGATGGTTTACCCAAATTATATTTGATTGAAATTGATTTTGGATGAAAGTGAATTGGACAAGAGACTACTAAGACTCTCCAAGTGTGTTATCAAAGAATCCAAAGGTTGGTCTTTTCAACAAAGGCGATTTCTAACTTACCAATTCCAAGCAAGATCACTTGTAAAATCAAAGATTACTAATCAAAGGGTTAAAACACAAGAATCCCAAGTACAAATAGGCTTCCAATGATAGGAAAAACAACTTGATTTGACTCGGATCAACCAAAGGAGACTGGAAATAGGACACAAATTAGTAAGACATCAAGATGACTATGTGCGACAGTTCGCAAAGTATAGGGATGATACAATTTGTCCAGATGATATTTCTCACTAAGGTCATGTGATGGTTTCCAAGTAGCTGATACGATAATATCTAGGCAAGTGGTGTGACAGTCATGCAATATCATACGATATTTAACCAGTGAGTGTGAAAATCTTAGTTTTGAAGGCAATTGGTCAAAGTTGTAGGTTGATAAGCTCAATTTATCGATTTCAAATGTAGTAATATTAGAAAATAGATAGGTTTTCAAATAGTAAGTGATCAAACATGTCGTAAAACACTTGCACAAGGGAAAAAGAAACCTTGCCAAGACATGCAATTGGGATATCAAAGTGAAAAATCCTATGAGCACTACTGTGATGTTTAATGTTCAAGAACGTTTATATGGGTAGATCACAGCAAAAACAATTCAAGCACTTACTAGCCTAGAAAGACAAAGGCTCAATACTCAAAAACTTGGCCCACACTTGATGTCCCATCGCTTCACACAAAGTGGTTGCCCACAATAGATGTTGGATTTTTTATGGAAGTGTCAATGACACAACCAAAGGAACACGGATGGTGAGTAAAATCTTGGGGTGATCCAGGTTAGTCCACTAGGATCGATCCTTGCACCAAGATGTTGAGCAGAAAAATTGGGTAGCTTCTATCTATGGTTCGTAATAAGGGCTTCCATTTGTAATACCCCTCTTTCTCCCCAAAGGGACTCCTTACCTTGTGGCAAGTAACGAACCTCGCAGACACAAGAGTACCTTAAGCATTCTATCTTAGCATTTTCCTCATGGTCACAATCCCACAAGTACTCACAGCAAGCGAAGACAAGTACTACGTCTACGAAGGTTTTGTGTCCTTGATAGCCTTGAGTTTATAGTGGGTTGGAATAGCTAGGTATTAGCTTGTCCCCACTTGGGTCATTCCTCTTGATTGCTCAAGAGCAGGCCCGCTAAAGGATTCTAAAACTAAACAAGAAGTGGATCAACCTTTGAGGGTCAAGATTTCTAGTTCACCTCAAGGGTGAAGAGCATACTCTCCTATCTCAAAAATCTCCCCCAAACACACCAAGCAAAGTTCAATTAGCCCTCTTGCTTTTGAAATCTAAAGATGGGTCAAGATTTCTAGTTCACCAAAAGGGTGAAGAGAATACTCTCCTACCACCAAAAGACTCCAATAACAAGATATTAAGTGCCTAAAAAAAATGAACTAGTATATGCCGCACTTAAAAATGAAAGCAAAGAACAAGCACTTGATTTTTTTTATGCTTTGGGTAGCCCTGCAAGAAGTGTTAGTATCCCTTGTGCATTTGAAGCTTTGACATGCATTATTTTTAGCAAATATTCAAGCAATTAGGGCACACCTACAAACACAACTTGTTAGCCCCACAAAGGTTAGCACAATAAAATCAAGTATAATCTGCAAATGAAACTCTGTCTTAACATAGAAAATCAAAACCAGCAAGCAAACAACCCAAATCTTGCAAAGAAAGAACCAAAATCACTCACTGCCAAGCCTAGGAAACAGTTCTATCAGAAAATATTTTGCACGATACTTTGCAGTATAGTGGTGTGATATTTTTTTCCTGAATGATACTTTGTATTACTTGCAGGTGACATAGTGTAAAATACTAGTGCGACATAGCTCTATATGGTCATGCGATACTTTTACTGGAAAAGTATCACACGAGTATGTTAAGAACTGTCGTACGATACTAGAAGACTGTCGTATGATACTCTGTCAGAAAAATGAAAAAAATAGCCGAGAAAAACAAGATAAATATGACAAAAAATTAGCGGAAAGTCATGAAAAGAAAGGACAAAACAGAGTTGTTCTGCCCCACGGTGGGTGCCAAAAATGTACACTCAAAATGTGCACTTCTCTAAGTCATTACTTCCAAGGGCATCCATGGATTGGAAACCTTGAGAAAGTGACCTAGAGCTCCCTAGGCATGGAGTGCAAGGGTGTTTAGAGGGCTCTCAGCTAGAGCTTTTAAGCATATAATCTTGCTAGTAAACCATGCAATGGGAGATTCAAAGAGACAAGGGAAAGAATGCCAATATCCTCAAGAATCTTGATGAAGATGCAATGCAACTATGCTAGAATGAAAAATGCAACTAAGCTATGGAAATGAAAGTGTTACAAGCTTTGCTAATTAATCCATGTGAACTAAGCTAGAACTTGAAAGGAAACTACGTTAAGAACGCAATGAAAGAAACTATGCTATGATGAAAGAATGAAGACTAGAATGGGACTAGAATGCAACAAGCTCTCCAAAGCTCCAAAGTCACCAAGAAAACTTGCAATACAACATTAGCATCAAGAGTGGGATCCTTTGAATGAGAAAAGAGCTCTCCTTTTAAAGATAAATGGACCATGGAGATTAAGAGGCAAAAGATTTGATCAAGGGTGGAGTTTGAAAGTGGGAGCAATCCATGTGCACAAGTCTCCTCCAATGAGAAAGAAGTGTTGACTTTTGAGCCTCATGTGAGACAAAAAGGTCTTTTCTTCTTTTTATAAAATAAGAATAATGCTTTATTTGTGCAACTTAGGATAAGAGGAAAGTGGGGGCTTTTTATTTAATAAAAAGGGAGGGAATTCCTTTTAATTAAATAAAGACTTAGGATAAAATGGTTAACCCATAGAATATAATCAAATAAATGATAGAATTAGGATTTGATCAAGGAAATTGATTTAAATTTTGAAAATATTGAAAAGCATTGATTAAGGAAATTGATAAATTGAAGAATGGGGCCCAAAGTCTAGGCAACCATTTTAGGGTGCATACACCTCTATCTTTCCTCTTTTGTCCCTGATTTCATATACAATCTCTTTAGCATTACCTCTCCTGATCTACCCTCTTCATATGTCTTTCTATTTCATATTTTATGCATTCTAGTAAAGTTGTTTGATCTAGCCTCTATTAGCCTAATTTGTCACTTACAATAAACCTTAATCAATTACACACAAAATAACATGTAAAAAATTAGGTGTGTGTCTAGGAAAACATAGCTCTCCCTTGAGGAGTGCAACTATTTTGAACTAGAGTGAACTGAGAGAAGCATATATTTCAATTTGGACATTGAATTGGCTTGGTTATATAAGTCGCAACACAAATTCTCCTTTCTTCAAATGCCCCAATAAGTTGCAAGATCTCCTTTAAGTTGCCATTGGTGGGGAAGAGTGTCAAACATGACTAGCCAAGGGTTGTGAAGAAATTGACCCAAGTTGAGAAGAAGTTACCACTGAGTCTAGTACTGGAGTGTCAACCAATTTTGAAATAGTTTGTAAAACTATAACTCCTTGTATTGAGGGTTTTGAAGAAAACTTTGAAACACTAGAATTCTTGGTTTTGGGATTGAACATAGACACCCAATCGACCTTCTTAGAAGGAGAGATAAACCTCGTTGAGTTTTGTGGAGTGGGATTAAGATATAGGACAACCAATGGAAAATCCTTGATCTTTGATTTGGGACTAGAAATTGATAATAAGTCTTCAAAAGATTAACTTCCTAGATCTTATGAGTGTAACGAGTTAGACTAAGAATATGCAATGTTTCTTTTAGGTCTTTTAAAAGGTCAACCTCAACACAAAAACAATGGTTAGGTTGAGCCACATAACTATTTTTTGGATTTTACGCAAATAATAGAACCCACTAACGAGGTCATTTCAGAAGGAAAGTTCTAGAAAGGCAATGATAATCATGAGAGTTCAGCCCAAATCAAGACATGAATAGATTTTTAATTTACGTAGTAAAGCCTTGGGCCCAAGTTTAAGCATGAGAAAAGAGGAAAAAACAAACCATGGACCCAAGAAAGAATTGTTGGGCATGCATAGCATCCACAAATAAAAAAATGAAAAAAAAAACTTTTGTAAGGTTTTGCACAACCAACCAAACCCCATGTGGGCTCCAATATTTTCTAGCCAAGTCATGGATAACACTTTCAAGGTGGATCTTCCCAATAAAATAACCAATAAGTGTGAATTTATCAAACCATTAATATGCTTCATCAAACTGGAGAACTAGAAGAACAATTAGGTTGTGAGTCTAGAGACTTGCCTCGTGGAACACTTTCAAAACAAATCTTCAAGGTCCTCTAAGAAAAGGAGCCATTGAATGTTGTTGTCAAGATTTCAACTCTAGGAGTAGCAGTTGTGGAAAAATGAAAGGCTAAGGCCATTTAAACAAGTGGTAAGTAAGCCCTTAATGTTGGTAGAATCAATAGGACCACAATAAATCACTACTACATTTGGGGCCAAATTTCGACAGAAGCTTCCAACAGGTAATTTTTTATTATGAATTTGGTGTTTTTTTTTGTAATAGGCCCCAATGGTGTCAGTATTCTGATGGGTGTTTAATTGACCATCAGAATTCTAACAGATTCGGGGTATAGATGAAAAAAAAAAGTGAAACGACCTCATCATTTTTATTTTTATTAGATAGAGGAATGGGAGAAGGAGCTAAAGCTGTGCGTGGGAGAAGGGATGTGATTTCTTCATCTTTCAAGCCTCTGACATCATATTCGAATGCATTGCATTTTATTTGATCATGAATGCTCTCTGAAATGACCACATTCTATTGGTGTTGTGCCCTAGCCCATGCTTTAACTCCATTATTTGATGTTATTGGTGCTTGTTCTCATGGATATCCATTTTTTTGAAATGTTGACTGTGGTTATCAAATGGACAGCCCATGAGCTTCTAGCTACGTGCCATTTGTATATTTGATAGCTTAGGGCATCGAATGTGTTGTATCATTGATATTTGAGACTTGGTTAAAAGGAAATAGGACAAAGAATGATTTTGATTTAGTCTCTCTATTTTGATCCCTAAGTGGCTTACAACCCTAGATAGGTATATGCAGATTTATAGATGCAATTGCAGGATACATAGCAGCTGATAATTCACAAGAAATCCATGCATCCTATTTGAATAATAATTAATACAAAGACAAAGGGTCCTCCAATGGCCCAATCATCTGGACCTTGATTGTCCCCTCAACCAGTGACCCTTCAAAACTAGGTTATCATGCAATCAATGAGTGATCCTTCATTCTCATATTCTACCCTACATCCAAACATATTGGAAATATACAATACAATGATAACAAGTCTTTCACAATCCCCCTTCCCTCAAGGAACACTATCAACCATCCCTTCCACATAGCATTTCACTATTTTATGAGTGGATTGTGCAGGAACAGTTAACATTAAACAAGGAGCAATCTCCTCAACACATCTTGGAAACCATTGAATTCAATAATAAATGAAACCTAACACCAACACTATTCCTTCCATAGTCACAGGATACATAGCAACCGATAATTCACAAGAAATCCATGCATCAAATTTTTATAAGAATATCCTACTAATCAATAGGAATTTTCTTGAGATGACCAATGATTATGCATTTTGATGGCAATGTGCTAGTTCAAAAGGATAATATAAATCTGAAACAATTTTTTCTAATTTTCTCAAACTATAAATGTGGTTAAAGGAAAAATAATATGTGTAAAACCTACAAACCAAGCTAGAAAATGATTGTACATCAAATTATTCCTATATTCATTCAAGTATTGCTATGCTTCAGCTATCTGACCTTTGAGCTTCATCTAGAGGAATGCGTATCTTTAAGATAGAGTTACTTCTTGGGCCTTACAATAGGGTGGAATATGATCAAGATTTATTTAGGTTGTATCTTTGTTAGTCCCATTGTTAGGTTCTCATGGTTCATGGTTTGAATCTATTATGGTTGTGTAAGGGATTTGTAGATGTGTTTTCTAACATAATTATTGGACACCATGATTGGAACAACTGGTTGTTGGCTATTGTACACATGAATCATAACTGTCAATGGTTCTTTGTGTTCAAGAATTTGTTGATCAATCTTTGAGATTTATTGTCCCAACTTTAAAAGAGTGATAAAAGATATAGTGAGTGCTATCTTTTCCAAGTGTTTTGTGGGTGCCATTATCTTCTAGGAGTAATTTCTAGAACCAAATTATGCTCTTTGCCTCTAGTAAATATTGCAGACACAATCATCTTCTTGGTGAAGGGTTGCTTCCATCCCCATGAGGAACTATTGCATGGTTTCCATTCCCTTGTATTATAGTGAGCCTAATTTAATACAAGTGTGCACTATTTTGGGATCCATAATTTATGGCCCCTACACTATGGTTGTTATCCTAAGACAGGCCTACCTTTGCATATAATAAGAGGCCAACATGAAAAAAAATCCAGAAGTTAGGGGGTTGTTCCCTTTCCATAATTTATTATTTAAGTGCTAAGTGATGATGGGTATATCATGTAATTCATACCTAGTGTGTCTCTTTCTTTCTCTCCACATTTCACATTAGGAGTATATGCTATAAAATACTAATGAAATAAACTATTGGTCAAATCTAATCAAAATTACAATATAAAGATTAAAATAGATCTTGAAGAAATATGGGAGCCATTTTTGACAGATATTGTACAAACAAAGAGAATACTCCCAAGACGAAATGCTTCAATGTGGAAAAATTGAAGGACAATATTTTACTTTTATATGCACATCTGCAATGTTTTTGATATATTTCTGAGATAACAAAACCATAGAAAGAATAGCATATAGAAGAAAGTAAAGAGTAATGATCATACTTTGAGATATTGTGGAAACTTAAAGGAAAGAATGCTTTGGTTGGGTTATCATGAAATTAGTGAGTGATCCTTCATTCCCCTCTTCCAGTGACCCTTCAAAACCAGGTTATCATGCAATCAGTGAGTGATCCTTCATTCTCCTAGTCTGCCCTGCATCCAAACATATTGGAAATACACAATACAATGATACCAAGTCTTTCAAAATCTCCCTTCCCTCAAGGAACACTATCAACCATCCCTTCCACATAGCATTTCACTATTGTATGAGTGGATTTTGCAGGAATAGTTAACATTAAACAAGGAGAAAACTCCTCAACACATCTTGGAAACCATTGAATTCAATAATAAATGAAACCTAACACCAAAACTATTCCTTCCATTCACTTCTACCAAGAATAAAGCATTTAATCCATTCAACATTACATATAATCATTAGACAGTTACATTTCCTGACTATGTAGAGGAACAATCATGACCAAAATGATCAAAACTTCTTTCACCCTTGCACAAGCTATTCCAAACTTCAAGTAAAATGAGAAATATGCTATATCAAATCATTCATATTCATAGTAACCATTCAAAGGATCATTTTTTCAATGAACCCTCTGACTGTACCCCTACAGCAGAGAATGGAAACCTCAAAATAGAGAAAGGAAACTTAGTAAAACCAGTCTATGCCACTGTTTGTGAGGGAAACTTAGTCACAACATCAAGTATCATCTCATCATGGTCTATTCACCATGTTTCAACACCCCATTCACTCTGATCTATTCAACTTACACCATTCTTCTTCTCTAGGACTCAAAGGCTTGAAATAGTATATGTGGTAAAAATTCATGAAATACTATAGAAGACCTGCTATTTGTCAGATAAATCTTCATTGTCCCCCACAAAAAACTAAGTAATAACTACTCTACCCTTAATTTGTTTAACAATGCACCATATTAGATAAAGTAGGTTCTATCACACATGGCACGAACTCTCTTCAAACTCACAATACGTTGCATGCGTAGTACAAAACTCATGAGATTCTAAAGAAGGCCTCACTCTTAATGAGTTATAAGCATGCCATTGTTTTAGTTTTACTTGCGAGTAATGATAATTTTTGTAAACATGCCATTGGTTCAATTTAGTGTATTCATTTTTGTCAGACAAATCTTCATTATCTTCTGATTGTCTTCTTTATATACTAGCATGTATTAATTGGCTAACAAATAAAGAAGCATTTAGACAATCAGAAGACAATAAAGATAATTTTAAATGCATCTAACACAATTTTTTTTTACAAAACTAAACCAATGGCATGTTTACAACAAAGAAATAGAGTGATAATAATATGCTAAAAATTGTATTATGTTTAATACATGCCAAAGGACCAGTCCCAACAATTCTTAAACATACTTTATCTGATATAATGAATTCTTAAACAATTAAGGTTGGAGTAGACATAGTTATCACACAATTTTTTTTTGTGGTACAAGAAAGATTTGGCTGATTAAGAGTGAGGCCTTCTTTAGAATCTCATATAAATTTGGCTGATTGAGATGAGAAGAAAAACACAATTCATTAGTTAAATTTTTCAATTTCATGTATTTTTTCTCCTATTTATTAGGTGCATGAGTTGAAGGTTGAATGTAAGTGTCTTATAATGTTGTGTTACCTTTGGATCTTGAGTTTTTGATACTCCTATGATGATCTTTCTCAACAAGTATTTTATTCTATTGTTGTTTTTTGAATAACATATTGGGGAAATACAAAACTGTGTACTTCTACAGGATAGTGAACACAGAATTGAAGCATCAAACAAGACTTGATCAAGTTGCAGGTGGAACGTGCACTCAAATAGTAAGTAATGTAGAATAACACAATAAGTAATCTATCGTGTCTACATTTTGTTATTTTCTGAGATTACATCCATGTTCTATATTCACAGAATGGTTCAAAATTGAAATTTACAATTCGATAAAAGTACTGACGGGTGTTATTCCCTGCACCCTCAATCAAAAACTTGCCTCCATTTGTGGTCTCAAGTTGCCTCCATTTGTTGTTCCTTGCACCCTCAAAAAGAGTTAGATAGACATATTTTTCATTTTAAGATCAAAGATAAAGGCCCCCTTTTTTATGCGTGCACACACACACAACATATACAACCTTCACCATGCAGATTTGCCTCAGCACTAGTGGGACGTCCTTATACGCTACAACAAATGTATTATTGTGAAAATCATCACAAGTCCATTTGTTGTCAGGTCTAGCTCCCAGTAGTGCTTGGTCAAATTTGATGCATTGTAGGGATAATAATTTGTGTATAATATATATGATATTTTATTTTGATTTACAAACTACTATATTATTTGAATATCTTTCTTTCTTGCCACAATAGGAAGGAGTTTGAGGTGGAAGACTACAATAACAGAAGTGTTTCAATTTGGTATACTATACTACAACATCATTTCATAACTAAGTTTTCAATTTCTATATATAATTAGGTTATAGATAATCTAAATGAAGAAGGATCATGTCAAACAATCCAAGTGAAGAAGGTAATGGGGATACAATCAATAGATTGTGGTCGAACTTGAAAAGAAAAGGCGATGGAAAATTTTATTGTCCCTGCAATATTTGTAAGGGCTTAAACACTAGAAGATTGCTAATCAAAATAGTTAAGAGACATTGTAGGGATAATGGTCACATTGAAGGAGGGTTTTATTATCATGAATTGGTAAGTTTTTCATTATATTTATTTAACAATTAATATATATATGAAATACACTTGATGATGAGATAATTATCATGGTTTATTTGTGTTCATCATTTTTATATAGGTCGACCTCCCTAGGGGAGTACGTGATATGGACCATGGAGGTGCAAATATGGAGAATATGGCTTTGGAAGTGGAGGATCATGGAGGTGCAAATATTGAAGTTGAAGATTATGATCCCATGAAAGATGACGATGATGTGCCAGATGATGGTACTAATACATTGATCCATGACACATTTGGTATTGGCACAACTGATGATGATGATCAGGATGATGTTGATGTCCTCCATGATATACCTCTACTTGAGAAGGCAGTCATGCCCCTTTACGAAGGCTCCCAAACAACTCTTCTCTCTGCTATATTGTTGTTGTTGAACTTGAAGGTTATGAATGGTTTATCCAACACAACAATGTCACGTATGCTAAGATATGTCATATATGTCATTATAGTAATTAAATGGTGAAACATGTACCATAAATATTGTTAATATTAACAACTTATATTTTTTTCTATAGATTGATAGGTGAGTTTTTGTTACCACCATCAAATATTCTCCCTCGTGCATACCGAGAATTATGTGCCACTATGAAAGATATTGGAATAGAGTATCAAGCAATAGATACTTGTCCCAATGATCATATTATTTATCATAAAGAACATGAATTTACAATAGAATGCCCTAAATGTCATACAAGTAGATATCGAACAGATCGAATAACAAAAAAAGTGGCTCACAAGGTTCTTTGTTACATCCCCATTATACCATGTTTGCAAAGCTTATTTAGGTGTAGTAGTTTGGCACAATTTATGGATTACCATGCATGCACTTTATTGAAGAACCTCAAAATCTCAAGGTTTCAGTGGCAGCGGACGGTGTCAATCCATTTGGAGAGCTAAGATCTATTTACTCTGTTTGGCCTATTTTTGTCATCAACAATAACATTCCTCCATGGATGTCAATAAAGAGGGAGCACATTATGTTGGCAATGATTGTTCCAGGTATTTGATCATTTAATAGTTATCTGCATTATAAATCTTGCAGTAAAATGGTCACAATAATTATGTAATGTCATTGTTCATTCAACTAGGTAAATACCAAGTTAAAGATATGAATGTATATATTGAGCCTCTTATCGACGAGTTGGTGGAGTTATGGAAAGGTGTCACTATGTATGACATCTCTAGACCAATAAGAGACAGACAATTTCAATTCCATGTAATGCTTGTATGGACAATACATGATGCCCTAGGGCTAACACATATTTCTGGTATGTTATGGTGAATTCAAGTCGCACATGATAATTCTAAAAATAAAAATTAACATATTTAATCCAATTGTATCATTATCTTGTAGGTCTTCAAACAAAGGGAAAATTTGCATGTCCATTTTGTGGTCCAAAGATTAAATCTTGTCATTCAAAAAGTTTAGGAAAGCAGGTGTTTGATGAGCATAGATACTTTCTCCACAAAAATCATAACTATCAAATTACCAAAAAATATCTTTCCAATGGGAAAGAAGAGACTACATCTAAGCCATAGAGAATGAAACCTTGCCTATGGAAGTTGGAATATAATAGAATTAATCATCAAGGTACTACCATTCTACCTAATGGTTTATGTTTGGAATTTGTATATTTTTATTGTGTTGTGTTTGCTAATTATGTGATTGATGATTGTGAATGTCGTCAAGGAAACACTACTGAGTACCTTCCAAAGGGACTAAAAATTTATCCCAAACAATTTAGTAGGTTGCCCTACTACGAGCAGCTGCAAATTATGCATTTGTTTGATACTATGCATATTGGAAAGAATGTAATAGAGACATTGTGGAAGATATTGGATGGAAGGCATGACAAAAAAAAAATTGTCAAAATTTGTAGCGACATTCATGAATCCAATCATGCAATGAAAAATTTCATTGAATCAAATAGAAATGGAGAATGGATTAATACAAGTGCCCTTCCTTGGTTATTAACATAACAACAAAGTGATGCCATAAAAGAAGTCATACAAAAAATTTGATTTCCCATAGGATTTGCTGCAAACATAAGCAATACCATATCAAAGAAAAGTGAATTTGAGCCAGGGTTAAAAACACATGATTGGCATACCTTCATCAAGGTAAGTCATGTTCTTTTGTATTTACAATATATTTGTAAACTACATGTACTTCTCATTGTATTATATGAGAAAAGACTAACATGATTATTTTTATAATTGTTGCAGTACGTGCTACCCCTATCTCTCCCAAAGAACTTTGACAATAACATTAAACAAGTGATATATGATCTTGGAAAATACATGAGGTAAGCAATGATATCTATTCAATTTGTTGTATATATTGTAAAGTTTTGTGTTTATATATTTTTGTGTCTTGAATATCTTGTAGGTGGTTGTCATCTAAATAAATCCATAGAGTAGATATAAAATACTGGAAGAGAAGAATTCCTCATCTAATGTGTGAAATGAAAAAGTGTCTACCTTCAACCTTTTTCAATGCATAAGAACACTACCTCATACACCAAGTTGAGGAGATTGAAATGTGTGGACTTGTACACACTCGGTCAATGTGGATAGTTGAGAGGCACCTAAAATTTTTGAAAGCTTTGGTTCGGCAAAGAGCACGTCCTGAGAGTTCTATGGTGGAGGGATATATGGTATACTAGACTATGATGTACGTTACTAAATATCTTCCTAAGCTTGCAACAAAGATCCATATAGATTGCATTTGGGATCTCGACACCATTAGAAAATTCGAAGGGGAGTACTTGGTGGGGAAATGTAGAATGAGGAAAGTGAGAGGTAATAAATTATAAGATGTTATTGTAGCTGTTAATTAATTCTTAATCTTCAAAATTAATCAGTTGTCAGTCATCTATTTATTTTTTGTACAGCTGCTCGAGAGTGGGATGCAATACATTTGTATATTGCAAACAGTCAAGATTGGATGATGAAATGGATTGAATGGTGTCATCATTTAGGTCACACATTAACATGGGAAGTTGTGTCTTCATTGGTTAATGAAGCTCATCGTAATGGAGATCCAAATGTTACACAAAGGGAAATATATTTAGCACATGGTTTAAGAGATTTTTAGGTACGTATAAATTTTTTAATCACTCATACATTTATGAACTCTTGATGCATTAATTTATACATGTTTTACATATTTTTTCAAGTCAAACACCACAAGGCTATGTTTTGTAATGTCATAAATTTCACGTCAAAAATTTGGATGACACAAAGAAAACTTGTGATTCTGGGATAAGTGCAGTCTTTCAGGTGACTAATATTTCATCTAGAAATGACTTACATCCTCAAGAGTCTAAAAATTGATACTATGGAATTTTGGATGATATACTTGAGTGTGACTTTAATTGCTTCAGATTAGTTCTCTTCATCATCAAATGATATAGGCAACGACTTCATCAAAATGATCCTGATAGAACTGTTATTGAACATGGAAATGGATTTCCAATTATTAATGCAAGGTGGTTTGAGCCAGTTGGGGATGAACCCTATGTTCTTCCAAGCCAATGTGAGAAGGTATTTTACTCAAAGATTCCACATAAATTGGGTTGGTCATTTGTTGTTAGACTTGATCCAAGAGGAAGGGCGATGGGGTATAATGCGATGGAAGAAGAAGATTGTGAACAACAAGAAGATGATGTAGATGATGATCACAAACAATAGTTAGTCGATGGTGTTCTTGACGCAACTTTTCTTGAAGAAGAAGAAGATGATGATGATGATGATGCTAATGATGATGCTACTGATGATGATGATGATGATGATATTGTTGCTGATGATGATTATGATGATGATGATGATGATGCCAATGATGATGACTGATGGTGCCCAAAAATGATGGATCACTTTTGGCCAATTGACAGGTACACACTAATACCTCTACAATTTTGGCTTAATCAAGCCAAGGCTAGTAGGCCTAAATTCACTTTAAAATATCAAATTATCTATGCTGCACAACTACGTACATAAATAAACAAAGTTCCTCTGAAGGTGGTGAATGATCCTTGGAAGAAAGAAACAAATCCTCTAATAATCTCTATTCTATAAATCTTGACTAAAGTGGATTAAACTAAGCACTCAAAAGTAATATTTTTGAAATAATGATTATATAATCTACAAACCACAAAGTATGAACCAAATGACAATTTCTAAATTATAGTTAGATCAGTGCCTTCTAAATACTTGGGCTATAGAGTCATAAAAATTTCAATCCTACGTACAATCAGAGATGGTTTTAAGGTAACTCACTCTTGTAAAGTGAGACCATCACCCTACAAGCTTCTATTGAAACAAAATTTAAAACAACTTATACAATAGGTCCTATAGTTTTTAATCCAACTTAAGAGCCTGAAAGGAAATAGTAACAGGTTCTCAGACCATGCTACCATTATTCAAATAGTACAAATTAGTCATAAATGAATGCATCAAATAGAAAAACACAGTAGGATACCCTGGTTCATAGAGTAATCTGAAAGACTAATTGAAAACATATAACTTATAACCACAAATAAAAAAGAAGAGCACTTATCTTTATTAATGTTGAAACAAATAGGTCATTAGAGTCCATATTGTAGTTTTGATTTAATTATATCCTATGAAAATATATCTTGTATTGTATTGTCTCTCTTTACATTTTACATTATGTATATATACATGTTTGAGTGGCTTTCACACCTCTTTAGGGTGAAAAGACACACCCTTATTACAAATTGTTTTGAAAAAATGATAAACTAACTAAAAAATAACTACCTAACTTTTGGATTTAGGCTTGGTTGAAAAACCAAAACACCTCATGGAAAGCTAATATTTTCATTGGAGATAGGAAATTTGATTTCCCGAACTGGATCTTTTTTAGATTTTTAAAATTCGACCATCTTCTGCCTCTGTCGACATCATCTTTGCAGCAGGTTGAAATTTCAGCATTTTCTGAAGGCTTTGATCATAGAATTTTGATTATTCTTGTTGCATAGCTTCCTTCCATAATATATCAACTTTTTAATTGAAAATTAATGTAATATTTTATCCCATTTCATGTAATCCATCATTAATTATTGGGCATGGAGTTTAAGAGGCCATTTTTTAGGGTTTTATCACTATATAGGACTCTAAATTTTGCCCAAAATTTAGAGCTCCAACAACGACGATGACAAAGATGATGACAATGATGGTGGTGGTGATGGTGTCGATGTAAATGATGATCATGGTGATTAGTTGGATGAAGAAGAAGATGAATGACATGAATGAAATATACAATTATGTGATCACTTCTTAATCTATTTAATATTGATTTCTTGATAGAAATGTGTAGTTATGCAATCAATGCTTAATCTAATTAATTTGTGATGTACTTACTATGGGATGCTTATGGTTTTTAATGTACTTACTATGTGGTTTTGAGTATATGTATCATGAATTTTTTAGCTAACATTAGATAATTGAATTACATATGTAGGTACCTGGACCCCTTCACAAGCATCCCACACAGTCTCATGGATCGATAGGTATAAGTCAATACACCCTATCGAGATTAATGTATTTCAAAATTTGAAAAAATATCTCACATTGCTTGCTATCTCTCTCATTTGATGGAGTGCAGGTAGCAGAAAATAGGTATTTGTCAGATGTGTCTTCCTCAAGCAAAGAAAGTGAGTCATTTAGTATGTCTGAATTAGGAAGATCAACTAGAGGTCAAAAGACTAGAAGGTTTCAATAAACACATGAAATTTTTCCTTGCTCAAGGGGGTCATGTTCTTATGATGATGAGAGAAAAGGCGACATCAAAGTGTCCTCTAGGTACCAACATCTACAAAAATAATGGGTCCCCAAGGAACTTCCTCCAATAAACATTGATTTTAGTGTTAAAGGCAAGATATATCATATTGCACCATCATCAATACATGGTTTGGGCCTATTTTCCATGGATGGCATAAAGGTCTCTTACAAAAAATTTGTTGAATTGATGGAGTATGTTGGACCTTGTTACGATTACAAAAGTTGGATGCGAATTGTTCAATATAAAAAAAGTATGCGTAGGTATGCACTCTCAGAAAATTATATTCAACAAAAAGACAATGAGAAAAGTAAAAGAGTGGCTATATACATTGACGGAAGGCCAAAAACATCAGGGAATATTGTAGGTTTTATAAATAGCACGCGAACTTTGTCAACTATTAAGCAACCCAATTGCATATTTGAGGCACGCGAGGGAAGTCATGTATTTGTATGTGCGATAAAATCAATAAGTGTAGGGGAAGAGCTACTTATTGATTACAATTTGAATCACATAGATACAAATGATGTCACTATCATTAGGGTGTAGGTACATACTATGAACCATTAAATAATTGAGTTTTTTTGCCAACCACATTTAGAGAGTATCCTCACCATCCACCTCATCTCCATCATCATCTTCTAATGAAATTTATTACTGTAGTCCTTTCTAATTATTGGTTAACTTTAAATAATAACATGGGACCACAATATGGAGTAACCATGTAGAGGGGACAATGATGATCGTGCATGCACTTCTTCCCAGTAGGTAAACCTCTTTGTTGTTGTACTAAAAATTAGATAGAAGCAAAATGTTAAATAAATTTTTTTATTATATTCTTTTCATCACTGTTTCAAATAAATTCTAATAGTGTTAGTAATATTGTTGTCATAGACAGGTGGTCAGCAGAGAAAGGAAAAGGAACCTACAGTCCCTGAAGAGGAGTCCTTTGATGAGGACCTAGTTGTTGATTTGGCTACTTGTGATGAGTCGGCCTCTGCATTTAAAAAATGCCTCCACAAAATTGGAAATATATTGGATGAATTGGCATCTATATTCCCTCCAACTCTTGAGTCACAAAAGAGGGCAACTAAGCTGATGCACCTATCTCAAAATTACAGAGTAAGTATTAATGTAATTTTTAATTATAACAAAACTTCAATAATAGTTTTTATGTTATAGTAGTCTTTTATGTCATTAAAAAATAAGCGGATGTGTTGCTTTTATAGCTTTTTTTGCGTAATTTTGATCCTCACGGCCATGATGAGGGTACTACAGCTAGTTCAGGTAGATCGCATGTTGGAGTATATATATTTTTTACTCTCTAACAATATTATCCATGCTAATCATTGGTTTTATTATGCTCTAACAATCTTATTCTTTAACATGTGTCAATGACCATTTACTATCACCGCCTCATATGATGGAAGGCTCAGATGTACTACATCCTGCAATGTTGGCAACACGTAGCATGGCCATAGATGCCATGGCACCACCACTTGTACATAGATTTTATTTTCTCTATCATTATATATATATATATATATATATATATATATATATATATATATATATATATATATATATATATATATATATATATATATATATATATATATATATATATATATATATATATATATATATATATATATATATATATATATATATATATATATATGTTTATTTCCCTTAAAGTGTTCTTTCTTAGGGCCATTTGGTAATGGATTCAATTTATGCAACAGGAGATGTAACACTTGATGGTAATTTTCCTGGATGTACTAGTATTCCTAGTATGGGAATAGTGAAGGATTGCATATTGCTTATGAGCGAAGAAGGAGTTCTCTTGAAAATAGAAAAACTTCCAGGTACTTTAAAGATTGGACCTTTCTTTTACTATACAATCGTATGTTAATTACACCTTGCATTCAATATGAGAAGCTTACATCTATTGTATTATTATTTTATACTATTATATCCTTCGATAATGATCCCATGATTATTTTGTAGGGAATGATGTTTTTTATAGTAAACTTAATGACGAGTGTTTGTGGATATTTGGGCCCACCATTTGTACATGGTGGAACATCATATCCAAACTAAAACCCCAATCCACTATTTTGATTTCATATCATTGCTAGGATAGTTATCATTACATCCATTTTTTAATCTAATGTTCACTATTTTCTTTCTTAAAAGGTGGAAAACCCAAAATCAAAAGTTAAAGGATGATCTCATAGAGAGTATGACAAACTTTTTTGGACCTCGTGCATTTGAGAAGGGTAAGCTCCTTCAAAAATTTGGGTTATGTTTGAGGTATATTAGGGACTAGTATAGGTGTACATTAACTAAAAACCTGAATTACCAGCGCCCCCCTTGCATTCCTGATTTAAGTGGAAATCTCTTATTCTGGATGCGAATGAGAAAACTGAAATAAAAAAAGGAAATACACCACTAGAGAACAGAAGAAGGTATGTGATACTGTTAAGAATGTAAGTGTGTACTAAATACTCTTCATATTTATATGAACTAACATATTTCAATCTCTTCATAGATTTCCTGACACATCAAAGGCAACAAAAGCAAGACTACAAAAGCATGAGCAACACAAGCTAGGCTCTGGTGGTTATTCAAAACTTGTTGCACGAGTTGTAAGTGTTAATATTGTAAGAATTGAATGAGGAAAAATACAATCTGTAGATGGCTTTTAACACTAAATAATTCTTTGATTTTTATAATATTTATTTATAATTTGAAATCATTTTTTGTTTTGATGAAACAATAAAATAAAATTTGATGATACCAAGAAAAAATGTAGGGCACGAAGTTCAATGTAAGTCTCACAGAAGAGGACAAGAGAATTGGCTTCCAACAAGGCTATAAAGTCATGGCAGAAAGAATAAGAAGTGCACAAGGTTCTATTGATGGATCCGTCACAATAAGTAAGCTAAATAGATGATATTTCAAATTTAATTATTTATAAATTAGTTTATTTGATGTTAAGTTCCAACATAAAGTGAGTAAATTTGTTTTAAGTAAGAAAACAATGATAACATGAATGCATATGAAATTGAAATGCAGCCTGCCGATTCTTTCCATACACAAACTATGCGTGTTGATGACAATGAGGATGTGCATCACAGTAATACAAGTAAACATCTTAAATTGATTGGTGTAGTAATACAAATTTAATTGCAATTGGTGTTTTGATTAATGTAACAATTTGTATTGCAGCTGTAGAGAATGTAGAGGCCATTGTTAATGAGCAGGTTGAGGTTGAGGCTGAGGTCAAAAAAATTGACTTCGATGTTGATGATGTGACTAGATCAAGTAAAGAGCTATACGATTACGGCATGTAAAGTACTGAAATACTTTAAAAAAAATTTAATTATAATAAAATGTTTTAATCCTTTTATATGTTATTGCAGATGACCCCCCTTTGCATCGATAGAGAACTAGGCATGCATTGAGATCTAATGAGAGGGTAGATGATCATCATCATGATGTCGATACTCCTCTTAATGATTACTTCTTAAAAACTAGAAATCAAAAGAAAAAAAATAAATGATTGTCATCTATGCACCTTAATTGATAATGACTAATTTTTATATGCCAATGAATTTAATTATGTGGTATTGAATGTTCATAAATTTTATAATGTGTTAATGAATGTTATTGTGTGATAATTAATGAATGTCACATTTTATTAATGTGTGAATGAATGTTATCATGTGATAATTAATGAATGTTACATTTTATTAATGGATGAAATAATGAATGAATGTTAGATGTTAACGGAGAACTTAGAGTGATGTTAGGGTGGGGGGGGGGGGGGCAAATGAGCTTCCACCTTCACGTGGTTGGCCCTATTTGGTACAAAATATAAAACTCTTCTCGAAACAAAGTGAAGCTCAATAAGTTTGTTCCTTATATAGGGTCTCAAGTGTAGCCTGTATCACACTCTCAACATTGCAAGGCTTCAAGTGGTGTTTTGAGATTGGTTTCTCCATCTCCCACTGACATCTTGTCTTTCTCCTAAGAACTCTCACCAATCATATTCATATTCATATTCATCTTCATCATGATCATAGCCATCACGGTCAGCATTTGGTTCAACTTCATTTGAACCACACTCCATGTTGGGTACCATTATAAGGCATGGAGTGTGGTTATACCCATGTTACCATAATAATGAGTTAGCCTATAAAATTATGAATAAAATACCTCATGTATCATATTTAGAATACTACAGGTGCACCCGGGATTGGCCCAGGCACCCAAATTCCTACCAAAGGAACCCAAGTTGAACCCAGAGGAGAACAAAAGTAGAACCAGAACCTAGCCTCAAACAAAGAACTAGATAACTTGGCTTTTTTCTAATTCAAGTTTATTTCTGAATTCTTCACCAATTCCAACCTGATTATTCCATATTTTGTTTTCCAATTTTCCTTCTTCCTCACTCCAAATTATGTTATGTTGTTATTTCCTTTTACGAATTGTGCTATTTCAAGGATCACTACCCATGACTTGGTTAAGATGATGAATGTTGTCAATGCCTTTATTACCAAGGAATCACCACCCGCCATTAATGAATATTAATGATCATTGTTTCCTAAGGGTAATCATTATTTGTGTATGTTGATCACCCAAGTCTTTGGCTGTGATTTGCATGATGTGAGGTTTGTCAGAAGTGGGGGTATGACATGCTGGTTGCATTATAACATATTGACACTTACACCATGAAGAAGACAAATGATTAAACAAAAAGAGAGGACCAACTGAACCATCTTATGGTCAGTCTATATCACATTGAGAAACAACATCAAGACTCGAGAATCAAAACAATCCAAAGTTTCTTCAAGACCATGAATGATCAACAACATTCCATCAGAAAACAAAACACTAATCTATATTATCATTAAGCCATAAAATATGTCTTTAAAGTTTAGAAGCATCACAAAAACTTTCAAGAAACATAGTACTATCCAAAACGAATACCCTCCAAATGATTATGATTATGTTGATGTTGATGTCTATAATTTATGTCTAATGATTATGATGATGTTGATGTTGATGTCTATAATTTATTTCACTTACTGATGCTTGCCTAGATTGAATTTTGAATTGCCAGGCTAGAGAATGCTTTCAAAGTTTAGGGTATGTTCTACATGATACTCTTAGTTACAGCTCAAATGCAACTCAACATATTTTTTATGCTGGGCAACCCACAATAGAAAATCATCCGTAGGTAAAATTTAATGCCGTGAATCTTGGCATTGTTAATGTTATTACTTTTCCTCACGTTTCATATTTGTGAAAATGTTTCTTGGTACTATCTTCTTTTTCAATTCCTATATTTGTAGCTTTTTAGATCATTAACTTAAGCATTACATGTCTTTGTTGAAAGTTTATTCTAACACTATATTATATCTTATTCTTATTAAAATGTTCTTTTTTGTGGGGCAAGAGGTCAATCTTCATTGTCTTCATTGTGGGGGACAGTGAAGATTTCTCTGACAAATAGCAAGTCTTCTTTAGTATCTTATAATAACATGCTAAACTGATAAAGGTGTTATGGGTATTTAATTTTCAATTACTAATAGATTAAGAATATTATTACTATGCTTAATGTTCCATTTAAATTCATTTAACACAATTTTTTTTTTTACAAAACTGAACCAATGGCATGTTTACAACAAAGATGTGTTGAGGAGTTTGCTCCTTGTTTAATGTTAACTGTTCCTACACAATCTTCTCATACAACAATGAAATACTATGTGGAAGGATGGTTGATAGTGTTCCTTGAGGGAAGGGGGATTGTGAAAGACTTGTTATCATTGTATTGTGTATTTCCAATATGTTTGGATGCAGGGAAAACTAGGAGAATGAAGGATAACTCACTGATTGCATGATAACCTAGTTTTGAAGGGTCAATGGGTGTTGAGGGGAAAGTCAAGGTCTGGATGATTGGGCCATTGGAGGACCCTATTTCTTTGTATTAATTTCTATTCAAATTGGATGCATGGATTTCTTGTGAATTATCGGCTGCTATGTATCCTGCAACTGCATCCGTAAATCTGCATATACTTCTCTAAGGTTTTAAGCCACTTAGAGATCAAAATAGAGAAACTAAATCAAAATCATTCTTTGTCCTATTTCATTTTAACAAAGTCTCAACTATCAATGATACAATACATTTGATTACCTAAGCTATCAATACAAATGATGCCTAGCTAGAAGCTCACGGGCTGTCCATTTGATAACCATAGTCAACATTTGAAAAAAATGGATATCCAAACATTTGAAAACCAATGGCATGTTTACAACAAAGGTCTAATAGAACTCCCAACAATTCTTAAACATACTTTATCTGATATGATGAATTATTAAACAATTAAGGTTGGAGTAGACATAGTTATCACACATTTTTTTGTGTGGTACAAGGAAGATTTGGCTAGGTCAAGTTTTCCTCCATGCAGCAGTCTACAGAATTAGACCTTTATTAACAATTGATCATATCAGATAAGTAGTATGTTTAAGAATTGTTGGGACTGGTCCTTTGGTGTGTATTAAACAAAATAGAATTTTCAGCATATTATTATCATTCTATTTCTTTGTTGTAAACATGTCATCGGTTCAATTTTGTAACTTCACTATTGTATGAGTGGATTGTGCAGGAACAATTAACATTAAACAAGGAGCAACTCCTCAACACATCTTGGAAACCATTGAATTCAATAATAAATGAAACCTAACACCAACACTATTCCTTCCATTCACTTCTACTAAGAATAAAGCATTTAATCCATTCAACATTATATATAATCATTAGACAGTTACATTTCCTGACTGTGTAGAGGAACAATCACGACCAAAATGATCAAAAATACTTTCACCCTTGCACAAGCTATTCCAAACTTCAAGTAAAATGAGCAATATTATATATCAAATCATTCATATTCATAGTAACCATTCGAAGGATCATTTTTTCAATGAACCCTCTAACTGTACCCCTGCGATAGAGAAAGGAAACCTCAAAATAGAGAAAGGAAACTTAGTAAAACTAGTCTATGTCACTATTTGTAAGGGTACAGTCATGATAAGTGCCTCTCAAACCTCTCCAAATATGTAAGATTGTCTTTAAATACTTTATTGATCTCTTCTAAACATTAACCAAATCAAACCTACATTTGAATCCGCACACAATAACCCCAAAATGAAGGGTTTTGTATCCTTTAATGAATCTCAGTCACTGGTAACACATGGACAGTCAAACCAGTAGTATCCAAAGCATTCAATAAGTGACTGGATTGTATTTAATACATGCCAAAGGACCAATTGTATGAAATTGTCAATCACATAGCATTTCACTGTTGTATAAGTGGATTGTGCACGAACAGTTAACATTAAACAAGGAGAAAACTCCTCAACACATCTTGGAAACCATTGAATTCAATAATAAATGAAACCTAACACCAACACTATTCCTTCCATTCACTTCTACCAAGAATAAAGCATTTAATCCATTCAACATTACATATAATCATTAGACAGTTACATTTCCTGACTGTGAACTAGAGGAACAGTCACGACCAAAATGATCCAAACATTTGAAAATAGTGAATCGATATCCTTGAGCACAAGCACCAATAACATCAAATAATGGAGATAAAGCACGTGCTAGGGCATGACACCAGTAAAATGCAATCATTTCAGAGAGCATTCATGATCAAATAAAATGCAATACATTTGAAATTTGTGGTCGAATATGATGCCAGATGCTCGAAAGATGAAGAAATCACATACCTTCTCTCGCACTCAGCTTTTGCTCCTTTTCTCCTGCTCCTCTATACAATCAAAATAAAAATGATGAGGTCGTTTCACTTTTTTTTCACATATCCTTGTACCACACGAAGAACATGCCATTGGTTCAATTTTGTAATTTTATTTTTTTTGTAATTAGTAATTGGCAAATTAAATGCAGATAACACCTTTATCAGTTTAATTAGCATGTTATTATCATATCTAATAAAGTATGTTTAAGAATTGTTGGGATTGGTTCAGTTTTGTAGATTTGTTTTTTGTGTTAAATGCATTTTTCGTGAGGAGGGGTCTTCTTTTGAGGAGATTAATGAAGATTGTGCACCTCAAAAACTAATTCATAAAGTACCAATCATGTTTCCTATTCACTTATATTTTTGGATTGGTAAATCTCCTTATAATTTTCACGTCCTTTCTTTTGATTACTGTGGATGAGATATATATCTTACATTTAACATTCAACTTCTTTACATTTTAGAACATGTAGTGTGTTTTTTGAGGATTTTACCAAATCAAATTTTAACATAAACCAAAAACACCAAACTAATATCTTGCCCTTTCAACTTGACAAAATATTTGCATATGACCAATAACTGCAAGCAACTGAATGATAAATCCACATACCTATATCTTTGTAAAATACCTGGAACATCAAAAAGATGGCTAAGTGGCTACTGCCATGATTTTTATCTATTGAATATGGGAAAAAAAACACCAAAAAGAATCGAATAGAAAACATGATTGGTCATTTCAAAGAGCATTCATGATCAAATAAAATGCAATGCCTTCTCTCGCACTTGATCAGCTTTCACCCGCTTGTTTTCTCCCACTCCTTTTCTCTACAATCAAAATAAAAATGATTTGGCCCTTTCAAAATAGTGAATCGATATCCTTGAGCACAAGCACCAATAACATCAACTATTTTGATGTGGGTACCCTAATGTTGGCAAGAGTTCTTTTATTAATAAGATTACTCTCCAAGCTTGAAGAAGTGGTATATTTTGGCAAATGAAGAGTGGAAAGACAATGATATTCCTAAGATCATGGATGGACACAATGTTACAGACATAATGGAAAGACATCTTTCTATCCTGGCCCTGGATCCTTTGACAATTGGGGTAGGATCCAGACCCAGGCTAAAAAGATGTCTTCCTTTCTGTTGTGGAATATAGGCTCTGCTGCTGCAACAACTAAAGACTGCGATGTAGATATCACAACAGCCGAGAAATATAAATGTAGGCATCATGGTCACAATTTTTTGGAGACACAACATAATTGAGTGGTATTCCCAAACAATGCAAAGAAACCATTTATTTGCATCGTCTGGGAATACCACTCAATTATGTTGTGTCTCCAAAAAATTGTGACCATGATGCCTACATTTATGTTTCTCAGCTGTTGTGTCCCAGGACCCCTTATGACCCTAAGTTATGACCATTTACGATCCCTAAGAATATATCTTAAAGGTCTTAAAATGTCATAAAGGGTCATAAGAGGCTCCTAGGAGGGGCTAGATAAGCTTCCACCTTCATGTGGTTGGCCCTATTAAGTAGATAATTTTAAACTATTCTCGAAACAAAGAGAAGCTCAATAATTTAAGGTCTCAGTCCACGGAGATGCTGAAAAAATTACGGGAATCAATGATGGAGATTTTTTAGATTATGAGAAGACGTATATGGAGTGGAGACCAGATTGTGTACCAGTGTAGAGATGATGATTCAGTAACCTACGTCTATAAAACCTTCACAGTTATCCCTTCTTTGGCCTCCACTCATTCCTCTTCTAAAAAATGGTTATCTAGAAACTTTGGATACCGTTTCTCATCCATGCACGGAATGTGCTAGTGATCATATAAAATTACTTTAAGCCTCCAGTATTAATGAGCTACACAAGTGTAAATTTTTTTTGCGAGACTAGGATCAATTATATTGGATACTGTGCAGTGTACATAAATGCAAGGCAGTAATTATTCTCGACGATCGACATGTAGAAGTCTTCCAGGCCTTACCCAGTAGCTAGGAATAAAGATAACACAACTCAAGAGACCATAATAGTTGGTCTCTTTCTTTGGTCTATATTATTGACAAAAAAATTTACCTTTCATTAGCTCACAAATTTGGGGATTTGAAAGAATTTAATAGAATATTTTCATGTATAACATACATTATTTAAGTTTGACACTGAATGAATTTATATACTTCATGCATTGTATACTATGAGGACGGCCATAAAAAATCATCCCCTCCCGTGGGTTGAGTAATCTAGGCCATTGGAGGAGATGCTTCTTTATCATCGTCCTCATAGTCTACAAGTGTGCAAAGTAGATAAATTCGTGCAACATCAACTTAAATAATATACGTTGTCATGAAAATATTCTATTAAATTATTTCAAATCCCTGGATTTGATGAGCTAATGAAAGGTAAAACATTCTGTCAATAATATAGACCGAAGAAAGAGACAACCTATGATGGCCTCTTGAGCTTTCTTATTTTTAATGTGCAGATCCGTCACTTTTTTGACGCTTTAGAGTTTATTTTGATGGTAGTGCTATACATCTGACGGTGTTTCCCATCGGACAATACGCCCACCAGTCACCTCTCTGACATATCAAATGTCGAAGAAAATTACTTTTTGATAATTACTGCGACAGGAATGTTATATCTTCGATAGGGCTACCCGTCGGCAATATACTAGCATACTATTGCTCTTCCGACCATCCCAATGTTGGAGATGTGTAGTTTTTGACAAACTTTAGCAACAATAATACTATAGCACTGATGGGTTTATTTTTCAGATGTTGGCTACGGATCTGTCACTATTCCAACAGTTATAATGTTAGAAAGTAATTCTTTTCGACAGGTAATTGCGACAACCATGCTATATTTCTGATAGCTCTTCTTGTCAAATTTTTGACAAATGGACCATAGGAAATGTCATAACAAAGTAGGTATTCATGGGAAAGTTTCCAATGGAATGGGGTGTCAGAAAACTGACGCTTACCTCTTTTGTCACAATTTCCAACGCAAAAATGGTGACGGACACATATGTCAAATATTGACAAATGGGTGTTGTAAACTGACAAATGGTCGTCAGAATTTGACCTCAAATGTACTAGTGAATACAAATAAGGAATGCAAAATATCTTGTAAAATATGGAATGAATGGAATGATGCATGCACATAGCAAGGCCAAGAAACCCTAGTAGATCCAATCCCATATCAATATTTAACATCCATTTTTGTTTGTATTAACAGTCTAATAACCTACTCACATATATAGTAAACTCTCTATCTATTAGTTTGGTTCTAGAGCATTCAACTGGTCACAATGTACTATTTCATTTTCATGTTGTTTTCTTTTGGTTTTCTATAATTTTGGTGATGGTTTGTTGTGTGCAATGGAAAGTGATTCACCAAAACCCAAATAACTAAGAAAAATACCCCAATCATCACCGGTAACCAATTGGTCTCAAATCAGCCCTCTCCCCATCCTCCCCTCAGGGGTGGGAAAATGGATCATTCTCTATAAGGGATGGTGGATAGTCCGCTTCCCACCTTTCAGTAGGAAGCCTCAATTAATTCCTCAGCAATTTCTCCAAATCAGGTTTCGAGCTTCAAGATCTCTCCTTATCGTATCTCATAGCGGGATGGTTTTTAATATCCAACTGTGACTTTTCCCTTATTGGTTTCAAGCTCCACAACTCAGATCAATCCATTGGTTGATCCCTTAGAGCCACTTAACTCACCTCCAACTTCTCTGGGCTCAGCTGATATTCTGGTTCACCCTGCCATCTCTTTGCAGAATTTGGAAATCTCTGGTCATCATTTGGACTATGAACCTGATTGGCCTTTGGATAATACCCCTTTGCCCACAAATGTGTTGGAGGGGGTAACTTCTCTGCAATCCATTAGTAAAAATCTTCAAAATTCCTTTTTACAAGAGTTTGACCCTTCTCTTTTGGATCTAGTCACCTCCAGCACACCTAGTCATGCTCACCACAGGTTGGGCCTGGTAAATCTTGCAACAAGTGACATCCCAGATATGGATTTAGATGGGTTCATTGATAATTTGGTGTTAGATGTTGCTGATAAGAAATTTGATGGGGTTGTGGAAGATGAAGCCCCAAGACAAGATTTGGGGGATGAACAAGGAGAGGTCATTGGAAATATTAGGGATTCAGAGTTGTTGGGTCCTACAGGGGAACAACTCTCACCTTCTTCACATGAGTGTGCAATCTTGCAAACTCCAACAGACCTCTCTAATATTAAAGTATGTGTGTCCTCTAAAAAATCCACGGGCCGTCCTCTAAAAGGGAAGAAAATTTAGGAGGAGATTGCTGCAGGAGTTCAATCAGTCATCCCTTTCTCAAAGATTCTGAGGAAGTCTAAGGAGGAGGCTACAACTTCAATATCCAAACAAATGAAGTAGGGGAGGAGGGAAATAGGCTCTTTGAATCACCAATGAGGATTATATCTTGGAATGTTAGAGGCTTAAACACCTCTAACAAGGCCCGACTCATCAAGGATCAAATCTTGGTAAGTCAAGCAGACATAGTTCTAATCCAGGAAACAAAAATGTCTCAGGAAAGGGGGGAGAGTCATTTTGGATCATGGAAGGGTTGGGATTTCCTTCACATTCCTTCTTCAGGGGCTTCAGGTGGCTTGTCCATCTTATGGAAGTCTTCAAAATGCAAACTGGATCTAGTTTTAGCTGGAACAAATTGGCTATTGGTGGAAGTATCATTTTTTGCATTCTCCTTTTTTCTCCTTAATCTTTACAGTCCAATTTCTATTTCAAGTAAGCAAAGATTATGGGTCTGGATGTCCCAAATTATCTATAAACTTGGGGATTCCAAGCTTATTATTGGAGGGATTTTAATGCAACCTTGGGAGACATGGATAAAATGGGAGGTGTTGATCCTTCCTTTAAAGTCACTCAAGATTTTAAAAATTTTGTGGAGGGCCAAGCTCTCTACGACTGTATTCCACATAGCGGGAATATAACTTGGTCTAATAGGAGAAAAGGCTCCTCTTTTGTGGGAGTTAGATTAGATAGATTCCTCCTCAACTTGGCATGTATCCTTGCTCATGGCTATTTTTTTTCATCCATACCCAGTCTTCCAGGCTCTGACAATTTTTCAATTTGCCTTGAGATTGTGTTGGCCTCAAACACTTTCAAATCCAAATCATATTTCAAAATAGAGTGGATGTGGTTTCGTGATAAGAAATTTTTATCTTTGTTTTCCAAATGGTGGACCCAATGTCCCCCTCAGGATGGGTACAAAATGTTTCAGCTATTCAAAAAATTATCTTTCATGAAAGCAAAGATTAAAGAGTGGAATCAACATTGTTTTGGTAACATATTTGCAAAAAAGGCCCAAATACAAAGCCAACTTGAGGATTGGAATGATCACATCATCCACCATGGTCTTTTGCATCAAGTTTATGAGATCCAAAAAGATTTAAAAGATAGACTTGAGGAAGTCCTTCTTAGGGAGGAAATGTATTGGAGACAATTCTCTAGAGAGCTTTGGCTTAGAGAAGGGGACCGGAATACAAGCTTTTTTCACAACTCACCTAAAATTAGGAGGCAAAAGAATGCAATTTTTTAAATTAAGGATGCTAATGGTTCTATTCTTAACTCTGAAAAAGATATCCAAGATGAGGCTGTTCATTTTTTTTGGCTAATCCTTCAGATGTGAAGGCTTCCCTCTCTCAATCTGATCCTCTTCACTTCATTCCCACCTTGGTCTCTAAGGAGGATAATGCCCAATTGCTGCAACCATTTACCTTGAAGGAGGTTAAAGCAGCAGTTTTCTCCATGGGTGCTAACAAGGCTCCTGGTCCGAATGGCTTCACCCCCTTATTTTTTTGGAAATGTTGGGACTTCATGGGTCAAGATATTCTTCAAGTAGCGGAGGAATCTAGGATTCACTCTTGTATGTTTAAACCTTTCAACAACACTTTCCTCACTCTCATCCCCAAGTTCCCTATCCCTTCAACCTTTGCGGACTTCAGGACAATTTCTTTGTGCAACACCATATACAAGATCATTACAAAAGCTATTGCCCTGAGACTTGGGAATATTATCCCCAAGATTATTTCAGATCAGTAGGGGGTTTCATTTCGGGTAAGGATATTGTTGAAGTGGCTTTGATTGCACATGAGGTCCTTCACTCAATCAAATCCCAAGGGCTTCAATCGATGGTTCTCAAGTTGGACATGATGAAGGCATATGATAGAGTCAACTGGTCTTTCCTAAGGATGATTATGACTAAAATGGGATTTCACATAAAATGGATTAAATGGATTCTTGTGTGTGTCAAGGGGGCTAAATTCTCTATCCTCATCAATGGATCTCCCTGTGGTTTTTTCTTATCCACTCAAGGTGTTAGGCAAGGAGACTCACTTTCTCCTTTCTTATTCATTATCATGGCTAAAGGTCTGAGTAGATTGATTACTTTTAAAAATACCCAGGGTTTTTGGGGTGGCATTTCCCTTCATCAATCTCAAATCTCAGTCACTCACACCTTGTTTGCAGATGACTCTCTGTTATTTGGCTATAGTTCACTTTCAAAAGCCAAAGTAATTAAGGCAACTTTGGAAGAATACTGCTCTCTTTCGGGCCAAAAGGTCAGCATTTCTAAGTCCAAAGTTTTCTTTTTTAACACCCCTTCAAGGATTCAAGGAGCAATTGGTGATCTGCTGGGCTTTGAAATTGCCTAGGATCCAAGCACCTACTTGGGCATCCCTTTCTTTCAAGGCTCATGTAAAGCCTCCTTTTGGGAGAAGATCTCCCATTCAATTGCAGACAATATTGCCTCATGGAAAGCTAGGTGGTTATCTTTTGCAGGCAGAACTCTTCTTGTCAAATCAATGCTCTCCTCAATCCCAAATTACATCATGTCAGTCCTCTTGGCCCCCAGGTCGGTTATGGATAAAATCCTAAAATATATCAAAGATTTCATTTGGAAAGGTAACATGGACAACTCCTCTAAGATCCCCCTTGTGGCTTGGGATAAGATGGCCTATCCCAAAGATTGTGGGGGTTCAGGCCTCCATAGCCTATATGAAAGAAATATCAGCCTAGGAGCCAAATTATCTTGGAAATTATATGAAAATCCAACCTCCCTTTGGGCCAAAATCATCAGGATGAAGTATCTAGATTTAGATGACCCTGCCCGGATCTTCACTATCAAGGATCCCCCCTCAGGCTTGGTAATGTGGAACTTTTTTATTAAATGTCATCAAATCATTCTTCCAAAATTGTCTTGGATTGTTAATTTAGGAAATCAGGAAAATATTTGGGAAGATTCTTGGAATGGTCTCCCTCCTATCTCTTCTTCAACATACATTTCTCCCTCTACTATTCAAGTTTTGCAATCAAGATGGGGCTTTAAAGTGAAAGACTATATTTCCTTAACCCTATCGGGTGATGGTCTTAGATCAGATTGGAAAGACATCTCTCACTTGGGTCTCCCCAAGGACCAGTTGGAGGCCTTTCAAGATATTCTCCATTAGATACCCCTTCATCTTAACCTCAACCAAGGCAGGCTTATATGGTCTACTGCTTCGGATGGTAGGTACTCAGTCAAGTTAGGATATCTTCAATTAACTAAAATGTGTCAGTCCCCCAACAAGCTCATCTTTGCATTTTGCTAGCACACTACAGTTCTACCTAAGGCTAGGTCTTTCTTATGGTTGGCAATACTAAACCGAATATTCACTGGCAACCGTCTTCACAGATTGGGTATTGAAATGAACTTCCATTGTGTCATGTGTGATTCTAAATTAGAAGATCCTAATCATATCCTAGTGTCATGTCCCTTTTCTCAAGGTATCTGGTATTGGATTTTGGATAAACTGGGTTGGTATGGTCCTCTATCGGCTAGATTTTTAGACCTACTCTCCCAATGGCCTCTTCCTAAATTAGATTCTTTCTTTGAACAAATTTGGAGAGTGGCCCCAATAGTGGTTACATGGTCAATTTGGTGGGAAATGAATAAAAGAATTTTTAGAAAAGAAAAGAGATCAATAGAGAAAGTTTGTGGGGTGGTGGAAAAATCAATTTCAGAAATGATGAATGCATTTACTATAAGATCAAAGTCTTTATCCTCCATTTTCACCTCTCAGGACTCAAAATTATGAACTCATGGCCCCTCATTACCATCCCTTTTAATGGGGTCGTGATTGGCAAAATATCAAACAAGGAGAAAAGGAAAGATGTCAAGTGGGTTCCTCTGGATGAGCCCTTTATCAAAATAAATTTTGATGGTGCATCTAGAGGTAACCCAGGTATTTTCGGTGCTGGATGTGCTCTTCAAAACTCAAAATCCACCCTCATCCGAGAAGTGTGCTCGAGACTCCCATTTGGTTCTAATAATATTGCTGAAGTTAGGGCTCTGCTCATGAGAATTGGTTTGGCAAAATCCTTAGGAATTAGGAAAATCCACATTAAGGGGGACTCCCAAATCATCATTTTAGCTCTCATTAACAGGACAACTTCGAGTTGGGAGATCCAATACATCATTAAAGAGGTCTGGGCTCTCCTTCCATTCTTTGATGAATACATAATCTCCCATTGTTACAGGGAGGCAAAAGGACTGGCTGACTGGTTGGCAAATAAAGGGGCTGATCTACAATCGGGGGATGTTCAATGAAAATATGACTATCTTTTCACATCCTTACTCAACTCACATGGCATTGCCTAGGTTGCTAGAGAGTTTCTATCCATGGCAGATTGAAGTATCAAGCCCGAATTATCAATAGAGATGTCAAGAATTTTTTAGATGTGGTGGAGGGGTATCTTTTTGACGGCAGGGCTGACCTAAATTTAAATGCCCTCGCGCATGGGAGCTTTCCTTTCTGGGGACTCCTCATTCTTAGTATCAGTACTTTTCATTCCTTTTAGCTTGTGAGATCATTTATAGGAAATTGCATAGCAGCCTTGAAGTACAGATTGCATATCTTCTCACACAATTGACTTATGTGGGTTGTCGTCATCCCTCTTGCCATTGGCTTTTATACAAGTTAATTCCTCAGTCATATCTTATGTGTTTCTTTTGTAGACTTCTTTGGGTTTTCCTTCTCTCTTTGGACATTTGTAGGCTATGTCGACCATGAAGTATAGGGCCCAAAATCTTCACATCAATATGTCGATCCAACATTGGGAATGTCTGATTTTGGGGGACTATCTCCTTCGCCATTTCTAGGTGGTCTTCAAGCCCATGCCAGTGGAAGTAGCTAATGTTGTGCGGAAAATTATTGGTGACTATGAACTACTTCCCTCTTCTCCGAGGTGCATCTTCCACTCGCAGGTCCTGTCAGTGTTTCTTTCAAATTTCTATGATTTTTTTCTAGACTATGTGCAGTTCATGAATGTGATATCGAAGTTAGTCAGAGAAGACTTTGCAACTTCAAAAGATATCCACAATGCAGTGACCCAGTATAGCCTCAGGGCCTCTTCTGCCTAGGTGGGGGGCATTTTCTCTCCATCGTGCTTGGATAAGGATGTGGAATACATTAAAATGTTTGATGCCTTCAAGATTGGCATTTCCCATAAGGACAAGGTGGGTTTTAGAGCTTTAATGGTGGCGCTGATGGACTTCATTCCCATCTCGGTTCGGGTGCATGCTCTCAATATTTTTGACTTCATGTTGGTGATTCTGGCTTATGCCCAGGATGAAGGTTTGGTGGGCTCATCTTCACACGGTCGTGCTGCTCCTGAGGTTCCGTCAGTTTCTTCTGAGGCCATGGCTTCAGCTTCCCTGGCAAACAGCTGCAGGTACTCATGCCATGCTCAGGGCTCTCAGTGACGTCTTCCTTATCAGAAACTTAGTAGCTTTTTGTAATTTTGGGGTTGGGTGATATTGTGTGTTTTTGCCCTGGGATGATGGATTTTTTCTACCATCCTTCGAATGTAAGCCAGATATTTCTTGGCATTTTTTATCTTTTTGGTGGTATGGCACCACTTGTATATTTGTATATATTGGCTGAGAAGGGAGGTTTTCTTCCTACTTCTTTCCTCCTGGAGCTCCACTAAAGTATTTTTTTAATAAAAAATTGATGGCCTTGTCCATTTCTATCAAAAAAACAAAAAAAAAAATCCAAAATAACATACAAGATTAGACAGAAGGAAGCTATAAAAAAAAGAATGCAAACGAAATAAAAAACCCGTAACCTCCTTGATGCAATGACTTATCCATGGGTGTTTGGTTAGATGTGTGCTCACTCAAGATTTTGGAAGCATAAAAATGCTTCAAGTGCAAAATGGTTGAGAGTGATAACAATGGTGAATGGTTCAATTTATAGGTTTTGGATGAGATAAATGGACAGTTGAGATTGATTGAAAAGATCAATGGTGCAAATGCTTGAAAGGAATAAAAGGAATTAAAAATTTCTTTGTTGAGTACATGGGGGATTAACACATGTAACCAAATACATGGGCTCATGTGCATGATGTGATGAAAGAGTTGACTGATTTGCCTAATCTTCATGATTAGGGAACTGTGAATGTGATTAGAGAAGGTGATTAGGCTTAATGAGTGATCATGATTGGAGAGAAAGTGGGAAAAGTAGGAGGATGTGATGGGAGGAGAGAGAATGAGTGGGGAATTAAAAAATAATTTTAATTCTAAATGGGAGGAAGGGGATTGATTAACTAAACAAATTCATTTACTTAGTTAAATGAAGGGTTAGCCCACAAGTGGGCTTTCTAGGATTATACAAGTGGATGAGGGGAAATAGGATTTTTGAAATAATTTAAATTTAAAATAGAGGAAGAGAATTTAAATAAATGCGTGAATGTATTTATTTAATTTAGAGAGATGACACTATAGGCAAATTAAATTAATTAATTTACCTGAGAGGACTATATACAAAAGGGGAGATTAATTAAATAAATGAATTATTTAATTAATTTGTTGGCTTTAGAATAAAGGTTATGATGATTTAGTTTGATCAAATATTTAATAATCAAATTTAGGTGTCTACATTTTGCCCCTCTTTGAGATGATGTTGTGAAGTAGCATCATTTCAAATAAGATTAAGATAGAGCTAGGAATAAACTAATTAAATTAGAAAAGATGTCTCAGTCATTCAAAAGAGTGACTAGGAGGAAAGATGATGGGAGATGAGGATAAGGATTCCCTATTGAGAGGATAGGTGTTCTCAAGAGAACACATGTGTGCTCTCAAAATGGATAAGATGATGCATGCATGATAGATGAATGATAATGGTAATGCAATGATAAAAATGATAAGAGATAGACTAACAAGTCTATATTATGTAAGATTCTATGATATGTTAATGTAAGGGATGTGAATAAATGTAGGGAAGGATGAATGAAATAAAAATTTATAGAGAGATTATTCAAATGATGGGGGGATAGAAGAAGCAAGATGAGAGAGTGAAAGGATAGGATGGATACATGGGTGGAGATTGAGCACTGGATGATAACTTATCAATATAGTGAACACTTATTTTGATTTAGCATATGATGTTATGAAACAAGGTATGAGGAACCAAGGTGAGGCTATATCACATGCATATAACTAACACTAAAAATAGAAAAAGGTTAGTTTGACATCCTACAAAGCCACAAGGGACTTTGGTGAATATGATGCTAGAAAAACCAACAAGTAAGTGAATGTAGTAGTGCATCATGTGACTACATAGATCACATGTGTAAATGCAAGGGATTAGTCTAAACATGCACACAGAAAGAAAAAGATCAAGACCTTGCCCCTAATTTCACCACTCACAACACACCATGATATAAAGGATTATGGTGAACTTGAAGAGGTAAAACAAAGATGCTCAAGATAAAATATACTTGAAAATATCTAAAAGCACCAAAGAAATACCAAGTATCTCACATACCTTTTTCCATAGGGAGGAAGATGGATCCTAATTGATTTGATTGGTCTATTATGAGGAAGGATATCCTACATAGACTGATGATTGATTACTAAACTAGGATTCTTATGACAAGAGATAAGCAAGACACTCAAACCTCTAAGGGACCAATATATGATTGTTAGAGAACTAGCTAGATAGGGGCATAGTCTTGGAAAAACACAACCAAATGACACAAAGGATGGGACCTAAAGAAACATATGTATAAAGAATCCTAGGTAGAGACACACTTGATTGAGACTATGTACAAGATTCTATGTGTAGTATGGACAAGTTATACAAGGGGTTGGGATTGTGGATGAGGATGCAAAGATACAAATGTTCCCAAACTATAGAGAGGATCTACCTAATAACATAGTGGATCTATCCAATTAGATAGCTTGGCAAAATGGATTGATATTGGATGGGGTGTTGTTGATGTGGGAACGATATATCCCAAAACTACACTAGGATTGGATTGAGGGTTGATGGACTATTATTAATGTGGGAATGATATATCCCAAAATAACACAAGGATTGGGAAGGATGCATCCCAATGGTGATGATTAGATTGTGGTTAAGGCTTGTAATAAGGCTAGGAACAAGACCAAAGATGTGATTATTTGGGTTGATTAGAGTATCATTGTGAATAGTTGGAGGAGATGAATAAGAGTTGAAGATGGAAGCATGAACAAACATGGATGGATTGATGGAAAGATTATGGATGAAAGGATTGGGGATGACAAAATGAAGAGGAGATAAGGATGAAAGGAGAGTGGGTCTTAAAAATCTCAACTTTATTCGACGTGAATTTCTCATCAATATCTTTTTTTTTTTTTTTAAATTCAAAAGTAGGGCTCTGGGGGAGGAAACACCTACTGGGGTCAAGGGGCAGCAGCCAAGGAACACTCCCTATTACAATACAGGAGGGATCGAGGGGGAGTTCCCACTACAACATTTGGGGTCAAATTTTGATGCCAATTTGCAATGCCACTACAATTTGTGTTTGTTTTTTGTGTTTTTTTTTTTTAAGTGCCCCCGACGGTGTCGTAATAGCGATGATCACATCATAATTATGACACCCATTTGGTTATAAACAAAAAAAAAAGAAAAAGAAAGTGTCATTTGTAATTTGTGAATTCGAAGAGCTGCAGCGAAGATGGCACTGCACTTTTGCATGGCGCGAAGAGGGCATTCAAGTTTGGCATGCACAAAGAGGTCAACACCATGTGGAAAGAGAGCACTGGCACTTGAGGTAGGCATTTGAGCTTTTTCTTCTCATTAATTCAATTTTAGTGGCATTGTTTACATCTTAGCATTGTTAATAGTTGCATTGTTTACATCTTAGCATTTGGAATGCTCGATGACCCGCGAGCTTTGAGAGCTAGGGCATCATTGCTATTACCTTCAAGGCATTGTGTGAAGTGTTTGATCTCTCTTTATTTGTTTTGTTGTTGATATTCACTATGTGGTACTCCCTATTTATGATCATTTCATGAGGAAATGTCTTGATGGCTTGCAAGTTGCAAGCTAGGGCATCATACATTGTTTATGAGCTCACTATTGAATACTAGCATTGTTTACATCTTTTCATTTGGAATGCTTGATGACCCGCAAGGTTTGAGAGCTAGGGCATCATTGCTATTACCTTCAAGGCATTGTGTGAAGTGTTTGATCTCTCTTTATTTGTTTTGCTATTGATATTCACTATGTGGTACTCCCCGTTTATGATTATTTCATGAGGAAATGTCTTGATGGCTTGCGGGATGCAAGCTAGGGCATCATACATTGTTCATGAGATCATTGTTTAATATTGACATTGTTTACATCTTTTCATTTGGAATGCTTGATGACTTGCGAGCTTTGAGAGGCAGGGCATCATTTCTATTACCTTCAAGGCATTGTGTGAAGTGTTTGTTCTCTTTTTATTTGTTTTTTTGTTGATATTCACTATGTGGTACTCTCCATTTATGATCATTTCATAAGGAAATGTCTTGATGGCTCATGGGCTACAAGGTAGGGCATCATACATTGTTCATGAGCTCACTGTTTAATACTGGCATTGTTCATGAGCTCATTGTTTAATATCTGGCCATGCCAAGTAAATGGTACCAGGCCAACCCAATTAGCCCAACAAAATGTGTCATGTTTATCTTTGTCAAATACACTCGTTCACCATTTTGTTCTTGTTCTTCACACAAATATTGCATCAAAAGTAATTGTAAATAATGATTCAAAGAAAAAAGAAATAACTACAATAGATCGGACCCCAAAAGAATACAGTCAAGGAGAAATAGTGCCCTAATCAGAGACAAAATGAACTCTTAATGTAAGAAAGCATGGAACCAAAGAGGGGAAAGTAAGACACCAACCAGACTCAGGAAAATATAGCATCTGAAATCATAGAGGATGCTAATAGAACAAGAAGGTTAGCCCACAAAAATTTTGTACCTTTCCCACACAAGATTAGCTGTAAAGATCTTAGCCTTCTTCTCCCCTGAATTCACAATAAGAATAGTTAAAATTGAATGCTCTTAGTTTTTCTTCAAATCTATTTGAAACTCCTATGAATTCACTGTGCATCAGGTATGACATATGAAGGAATGGATTTGAAATAAGAAAGAAAAATATTTCTGTTTAAAAACTAACATAATTAAGCCTCAAACAAAAAAAGTGCAAACTTATAAACTTACAAGCTATATACACCACCCTGATCCGCTGAAAAGGTCTTAGCCTTCTTCTCCCCTGAAATCACAATAGGAACAAATAAAATTCAATACTCTTAGTTTTTATACAAATCTATTCGAAACTCCTATTAGCTCATTGTCTAATAGTTAAACTAACCAATGACTTCAAAGGAGGAATTATGAAATATAGTTGTAGGTAGTTATCTCGTCTATGATGATGGAGGAGTCAAAGGTAATGATCAATGAGGTTGCTATTATTAGATCATACATTAATACACTTACTATTTTGAATTTGATCTCGAGCATCATGCAATGTTATTGTTGTCATTGCATGCTTGTTGTTGTTGTGCACCATATATTGTTTTATATACTATTTATTTCATTGAGACCGTGAGTTTGACATTTGTAATGTATTTTCTTTTATTGGATCAATGCTACCATGTTGTTGAGTCTGTGTATGGCTTGACTATGCACATGCATAATTGTAGATGAGAATCAGTAATAGGGTGCTAGGCATTGCTTAGATCCTTTGGATCTAACCCCATATTTTCCTTCCTTGCAGGTTTTGGATCATACAAGAGCATACTGGATTGAACCCTAGGTCAACACTTCATTACTTTAGGCAATGTTTGGTACCTTCATTATTTATGTTCATCCACTTATGTATGTTTTCATATTCATTCATATTCTTCTAAAATTTGGCTATTAGTGATCATATAGGACCATTCTTGATGAAATTTGGCATGAAATTTTATAACATAGTTTCTTAGCATTTGATCTTTATATGGCAGCCATGACTTGAGGTAGACATTCGAGCTTTGTCTTATCATTAACTCAATTTCATTTTGATGAAATTTTTTGATGGTACTCCCCGTTTATGATTATTTCATGAAGAAATGTCTTGATGGCTCATGAGCTGCAAGCTAGGGCATCATGCATTGTTTATGAGCTCACTGTTTGAGCACCTCATGTCCCTATTTGATTGGTCAGTGCTTTGTTTGTTATATTGATGCTATTAGGTCAAATAGGGACATTCATAATAAAATAATACACTTACTATTTTGAATTTGAGCTTTGGCATCATGCAATGTTATTACTGTCAAAACAGTAAGTGTATTAATGTATGATCTAATAGTAGCAACCTTATTGATCATTACCTTTGACTCCTCCATCATTATAGAACTACCTACAACTATATTTCATAATTCCTCCTTTAAAGTCATAGGTTAGTTTAAAATGGAGAGGGGTCTCAAAATATCGTAAGTAAAAACATTACACAGTGGCATTTAGATTAAGTACAATATGAATTCACATGCCTTTAATTATGTTACACTTTTGAAATTATCACTCATTGGTCGTTTGACAATTCAAGATATAAGTATCAGAATATAAAATGTTGTAAAAGGAAGAAACACATATGTATCATCATTTAATACAAAATATAAAAGTATCCCACAGACACACAGTTGCTATTATAACAACCATCATCTAATCCCATGATGTACTAGTCTCAAGGTAAGAACAATTTACTTAAGCCATCATATAAGTATCATCCTAAAGTTTAAATAGACATTGACTATGGATATACAACACTAAGCCATAATAAATTATAGAGTTTCACTGCAATTTCTATGTCCACTTACAATTATCCTACTACTTACACTGCAATTTCTATATCCACTGCCATTAAAATATATCACTCCTCCTGTTATATAGGCATCCTTCTCATTAAGTGTTTCCATTAAAATATATCACTCCTGTTATATAATGTATATGCATACTTGTTTAAAATGCCATACTTGTTGCTCTTAAATATTATTACCATTTCACTCAAATTTACATGATATTAAAGCCAAGCCCAAAATGTATACATACATGTAAGTATAGGAGAAGCTAGATTCTGCAACTATTGAAAAAGAAAAAACTATACCAATAGTAGCTTATGAGAAACTGTACTTGTGCTTACCACACCATACCTCAGCATCATAATGCTTATCATTTTCAAGCTTGAGTGAGGCTTCATACCATGCACCATCTGCAGATTTGTACATAACGCTGATTTAGGCTAGAGGTAAACTACATGTGTCATGTAAACAACATGGTTGCAGAATGCAATCTCTTTTACGTGTTTTCAAGAGTTTTCCCACCAATACAAGCGTAAATAACATATTGAACGTAATCTATGAACACTGCATGGTATGAAGTCTCGTTGTAGCTTGAAATATATCACTCCTCATGTTATTGTCAAAATTAAATTCAAATATTTATCAAAACATTTATTCTTGCAGAATTAAGATATCCTTATCTCAATAATAAAACAATCTTCCATAATAGCTTTTGAATCACATTAACACACACCCATGTTTTGTAGCATAGTTCATTTTAGAAGTGTATGGCTTGACTATGCACATGTATAATTGTAGATGAGGATTAGTAATAGGGTGCCAGGCATTGCTTAGATCCTTTGGATCTAACCCCATCTTTTCCTTCCTTGCAGGTTTTGGATCATACAAGAGCATACTGGATTGAACCCTGGGTCAACACTTCATTACTTCAGGCAATGTTTGGTACTTTCATTATTTATGTTAATCCACTTATGTATGTTTGCATATTCATTCATATTCTTCTGAAAGTTGGCTATGTATGTTTGCATATTCATTCATATTTTCCTAAGCAGTACTTTGAGCTTTCCTGCAACATGTGTACTATTGTGAAAATCATCACAAGTCCATTTGTTGTAGGAAAGCTCAGAGTACATGTCTGGATGACATTATTTACATCTTAGCATTTGGAATGCTCGATGACCCATGAGCTTTGAGAGCTAAGGCATCGTTTCTATTACCTTCAAGGCATTGTGTGAAGTGTTTGATCTCTCTTTATTTGTTTTACTGTTGATATTCACTATGTGGTACTCCTTGTTTATGATCATTTCATGAGGAAATGTCTTGATGGCTCACGGGCTGTAAGCTAGGGTGTCATGCATTGTTTATGAGCTCACTATTTGAGCATCTCATGTCCCTATTTGATTGGTTGGTGCTCTGTTTGTTATATTGAGTTTACATCATATATTTAGTCTTAATAAATATCTTATAAAACAACATAAAGCTAACCCAAAATACTTTGTCTTAATAAAATCTTAATAAAACAATATATTTAGTCTTAATAAAATCTTATAAAATAACATATATTGTGTGAAGTGTTTGATCTCTCTTTATATTTTTTTTGTTGATATTCACTAGCTATGTGGTACTCCTCATTTATGATCATTTCATAAGGAAATGTCTTGATGGATCGTGGGCTGCAAGCTAGGGCATCATATATTGTTCATGAGCTCACTTTTTAATACTAGCATTGTTTACATCTTTTCATTTGGAATGCTTGATGACCCACGAGCTTTGAGAGCTAGGGCATCACTACTATTACCTTCAAGGCATTGTGTGAAGTGTTTGATCTCACTTTATTTGTTTTTCTATTGATATTCACTATGTGGTACTCCCCGTTTATGATCATTTCATAAGGAAATGTCTTGATGGCTCACGGGTTGCAAGCTAGGGCATCATACATTTTTCATGAGCTCACTGTTTAATAATGGCATTGTTTACATCTTTTCATTTGGAATGCTTGATGACCTATGAGCTTTGAGAGCTAGGGAATCATTTCTATTACCTTCAAGGCATTGTGTGAAGTGTTTGATCTCTCTTTATTTGTTTTGTTGTTGATATTCACTATGTGGTACTCCCCATTTGTGATCATCTCATGAGGAAATATCTTGATGGCTCGCAGGATGCAATCTAGGACATCATGCATTGTTTATGAGATCATTTTTTGAGCACCTCATGTTCCTATTTGATTGGCTGGTGCTCAAATAGTGAGTTCATAAACAATGCATGATGCCCTAGCTTGTAGCCCACGAGCCATCAAGATATTTCCGCATGAAATGATCATAAATGGGGAGTACCACATAGTGAATATCAACAACAAAACAAATAAAGAGATATCAAACACTTCACACAATGTATGTTGTTTTATAATATTTTATTAAGACTAAATATATTGTTTTATTAAGATTTTATTAAGACAAAGTATTTTGGGTTAGTTTTATGTTGTTTTATAAGATTTTATTAAGACTAAATATATGATGTAAACTCATAATTATACTTGATATATATATACTTCAAAGGAGGAATTATGAAATATAGTTGTAGGTAGTTATCTCTTCTATAATGATGGAGGAGTGAAAGGTAATGATCAATGAGGTTGCTGCTATTAGATCATACATTAATACACTTACTATTTTAATTTTGAGCTCGGGCATCATGCAATGTTATTGTTGTCATTGCATGCTTGCTGCTATTGTGCACCATATATTGTTTTATACACTGTTTATTTCATTGAGACTGTGAGCTTGGCATTTGTAATATATTTTGTGTTATTGGATTGATGTCACCATGTTGTTGAGGCTGTAGATGCATTGAATCACCATTTCCATTCTATTTTGATAGCAGCAATATAACAAATAGAGCATCGTCCAATCAAATAGGGACATTAGTAAGATATTTAATGCATTATTACTTCATCATGATGATAAAAAATTCATTGGCTCAAAGCACATAGAATGTGGTTAGCTTCATTACTTCATTAGATCTGTACCTTTTGTTAATTTCACTAGCATCATGCAGCTTTCTTACTTATCCTTTAAAATGCTAATTCAAATATACTCCATGCCATAGCATTAATGTATAGATGATGCATATTTGTGTACCTCTTTGTTTTAATGTAACTTACTCACTGCATGCAATGAGGCCTCCTTGGGGCTGCCAACCATGTTGTGATGTTATGATCTATATTTGAAATTCATGATGTACTCCTCCCTTAATATGCATATTTGATGCTTTTCTCCTCTTATTTGATGATGATGTATGCCCCTTCCATTGCTTACTCATGCTTGCTCATGACTGCCTTGTGCTGATGGGCATGGTGTGTGACTGTTGTGGGTGCATCATTTGGAAATGATGTCACATCAACACCAGATGAAACAACAACATTTGGTGTCATTGTTGCACTGTTTGAATGATGTAGTCACAATAGTGACTCACCAGGTGTTCATGCAGACATAAATGCAGACATATTTACTCTCTGCAACATTCTTTTGAGTGCACATGTCCTATAGCATGGTTTTTTTTTCAGAAGTGTATGACTTGACTATGCACATGCATAATTGTAGATGAGGATCAGTAATAGGATGTCATTCATTGCTTAGATATTTTTTTATCTAACCCCCATCTCTCTTTTCTTTGTAAGTTCTGGATCACACAGGGGCACACTAGATTCATACCTGGGTAAAAAATTCATCACTTCAGGCAATATTTGGCACCCTTATTATTTATGTTCATCCTCTTATGTATGCTTGTACTCTTGCATTTTCTTCTGAAAGTTATTTTCCTTGTATAGTATATACAAGTTATTTTTCATATATATACATGTAATCTTTAGATGCAAAAATTTATTTTCCTTTACATGTATCTTTGCATGAAATGAACACAAATTAAACAAGATCATCTAATAATGCAAACTAGGGTATTGTAGTCACTCATCGAGTAATTAGTTCCCCAAACCATTACTAAGGATTGAACATAAGTCTAAGTCCCCAAACCTATTGTTCTATGTGTCCTTATTGTCTTCATAATTTTGGTTCAACCCCTCTAGGATACCCAAGCCTAGAGGCCAAGGAAAGTACCCAAGATCATTTAAAAGAAAGATGAATGAAACCATTGTCCTTATGTGGGTAAACCCATATAAGTGTTCTTCCTTTGCATCACAACTCCTACTTGAGGATCCACAATCATGCATTTATGTTCAAGACTTATTATTACCTTGGTCCTTTTGAATCTTAGGATGACATCTCAATTGGGAAAGGCAAACCAAAACCTTTCATAGACCAATAACAACCAAGGCATGTAGGTGCTCTTCTATTGTACAATTATACTTATAAAATATATGTACGGTTATAAAATTTCATGCCTTGAAATTTTATAGCATAGTTCCTCTTCATCAAAATAGAATGGAAGTGGTTATTCAATGCATCTACCCACATTCTATGTGCTCTGAGCCAATGAAATTTTTGTCATCATGATGAAGTAATAATGCATTAAATTTCTTATTGATGTCCCTATTTGATTGGTCAGTGCTCTATTTGTTATATTAACCTTCCTTTATCTTTGTCAACATGATCAACTGCAAAATCTTTTGTTGAATTCGACTAGTATCTACAAGAAACAAGGTCAGTATTATCATGAAAGGGGTTAAGAGTGCTAAGTTTTCATTATCACATGTGTAGGTGAATATGGAAAAGAATAACAAGAAACATGAAATACATATGAGAGCATACATGATATACAAACTAAAAATAAAGGTATCATCAACATCTACTATGCAACATCAATAACATAAACATGGGGCAAGATATTTCAACATATGAATCAGTACCATACAAATGACATGAGATATATCGCCTTAAGCATAAAGAAAACCATCAACAATAGTATACATGAGAATCTATCAGCATAAATCATGATCAAAGATATAATACATAAAGAGTAGAGAGAACAACTATAATAAAAAATTATCCATCATATATATATCAAAAAATGTTTGAAGTAAAAAAATGATGCATCCTCGATGTAGATACAACAATGAATACATGAAAAATGGGAGAAGGGGATAAGATGTAAGAAAGGGAAAATTAAGACTGGCTCCCTCCCTCTGCCTGATCTCAGGGTGGAGGAGGGGGAATGTACTCTTGTGGGCACTAGTGCTGGCATGGATCCCTCAAACTGAGCAATAAACTATGTGTATGATGGTGCCCTGGCTACAACAAGTATCGTTGTGATGTATAATACATAGTAGCATGAAGCCCTTAAATCTTGATAGGTGGTGGTCTGCTGGATCTAGTCCTGTGAACTCTACAACTCCTACACCTACCTATCTTTGTCCATAAGCTATGCCTCTAGCACTACCTCTCATGTTCTGGATGCTATGAGATCTTCTCTAAGCTATGCAATCTCCTAAATACTGGTCCCATGTGTTGCCTCAACCAGCGGTGCCTCTGCTATTGCCTCCTCCTCCATCGACTCCCCTCTCCCTCCAATGGTCTCCCTTAATGATCTCTCCTCAGAGGGTGTCCTTGGTCCACCATCTATCTCACCAGTTTCTGTCCCTCCTCCTCCGTTAATCCCTCCTCCGCAACAAAAACACCCTAGCGACCCTCTCTCTCCCCATGGTCTTTGTTGTCCTGTACCCTGATACCTTCTACTGTTGGCCCCTAGATCTCCTCGCCCCTGTCTCTTTCTCTCCTCTCCATGCAGATCATCTGCTATCTCCTCATCAAGTCTATGGACTCACTCGAATGGATTATTAAATCTCAAGAAAGGGTGATCAACCAAATGTTGTCTGTAGGTGGAGGTAACACTAGCATATGTAGCATTAGATAGGTACTCCCAGTCAGCCCCAATGAGATACCTAAACTCCTGTATAACAACTGCATAGGTAGGTCATGGCCCCTAGTCTACCTCCTCATTTGAAAATCGGGCATAAGCCGCAAACTCGGTTGGCGTATCCTACCTCTGAATGAATTGGTGTCAAACTCTACTGATAAGATTATTGCAGATACATGAATAACATAGAGTATACACCAACAACATTGAATGACCAAGAACTAGATATTTTAAATTATATTTCCACACGGTAGAGATAGATCCGACAATGAAGTACAAAGTAAAATATCTAAAGGGATATCTCCAATGGAAGACTAGGGTGAGGAGTTACTCTTGTCGAAACTACAAATACAAAATAGGGAGGATCTTCCACCTCTGAAATGGTAACAATGTTGAACTCCAACTGGAATTCACAAATGCAAAGAAAATATAAAATCCACAATGTCTTCCTATAAAGCCAACCCAACCTTATAAAGGGCTTCAAGAAGTTTTCCAAAGGGTTACAAATTATAGGCCAACATACTTTATTTTTATTATTATTATTTTGGCCCCTTTTATTTTATAACTAAATTGATTAATTAAAGAAGTTCTTTATAATATTACTTAATTTTTTAGACCAATTAATTAATTAAAATTGGAGATATTACAGTCCTCCCAACCTAGAGATTGCTTGTCCTCAAGAAATCCACAAATTGTAAGATCCCAAATGATGTGCGGATATTGGTATCCATATCTGTTGAAATCTCCATGCTACCTCATGATCACATACAAACACTTAGATGTAGGCGAGAAGAGTAAATATCTATCAAGCTTCTGCCACTCCATTTTGATATAAGTATTTCCATGCCCAAAGTCATCAGGATCCCACTGAAGCTAATCATTAAACACATCGATGCTCAGATCCAAATCCTTCATGCTATCATTCCATCAATCTCTTCTAGAATCTCATAGCTCAGGTATAAATTTTTGTTTCCATGAGGAAGACACTCACATGAAGAGATGGAAATTATGCATGCCTCATGCACAACCAAAGGATAAACTCCATATTTGACCAACCATAGAGATTCCTCTTAAAAGGACTCATCGGTAGAGTCTACATATCCATGAAGTTGATCAACCATTAGTAGAGTATGCTCGTTCAAAGGATCATTGATAGAACCCACATTTCCATCAAGTTGATTGATAAGTGTTGGCTCAAAGATTTAGGTGATCTTCACTTGAAGGGATAACTGTTGATTCTTTCTTGTCCATATACTCCTATTGGTGAAGTGGATTTGTGATCATGAATTATCCTCTTTGGGATTTAAGGTGTCATGCAACACATTGTCAATCTTCCTCTTTAGATTATTTTTGTAGACTCTTATACCCTCAGAGGATGGATACTTAATTATGCAGTTCCATGTAGTCCTTGAGAGGTATGTTTTTCTATCATCCACCCTCAATCCAATCCTGCTTGAATTGCTTCAAGGACTCAGCCAAAGAGGGTTTTTATTGGCTCCTTGGAGGGAAAGTTGTCATCATTGGTCTTGTATTGGGATATTGTGAGTGTGACATGTTGCCCAAAAGAGTCTCACCAATATGATTTTGTCCTCTTGCTAGGGTTTGGCGAAGCTGCTGCTGACTTCTTAGCTCCCTCAACAAGACTATTATATCCATCTTCCATTCCATCACTCAGGACCATGATTTTTATGATAGGATGGCATAATCGCCAACTCTGATACCATTGTAATGTATGAAACTATGTGATACCTAAATTTTCAATGCATGTCATGTACCACTATGATGTACCATCTCTCTCTTACAACATAGTACCTGAGGGTACTACCCAAGGAAAAAATATCTGATGGAAGTACCTAAGGAAAGTACTTGAGGGAAAAGTACCTTTGACACCTTCAGCCCTCAATCAATGACACTCGACACCCTTTGGCTCCGTACGGTAAAGTTCCACTCATACAGAAAAGTGGGCCACACACTTCCAAACACTCTATATGACAATGTTACTTCCAATGAAGGATCAAATCATAGATAATTCATTTATCGATAAGATTATTGCAGATACATGAATAACACAGAGTATACACCAACAACATTGAATGGCCAAGAACTAGATATTTCTAATTATATTTCCACACGATAAAGATAGATTTGATAATGAAGTACAAAGTAAAATATCTGAAGTGATATCTCCAATGATAGACTAGGGTGAGGAGTTACTCCCACTGAAACTGCAAATACAGGATAGGGAGGATCTTGCACATTTGAAAATGCAACAAAATTGAATTCCAATTAGAATTTGCAAATACAAAGAAAACATAAAATCCACGATGACTCCCTACAATGCCAACACGACCTTATTTCTCGAAAGGTTACAAATAGGCCGACATAATTTATTTATTATATTATTATTTTGGCCCCCTTTTATTTTATAACTAAATTAATTAAATAAATATTCTTTATAATATTATTTAATTTTTGGGACCACTTAATTAATTGATTTAATTAAATCATTTAATTAAAATTGGGGATATTACATATGTACAAGACTTCCTTCTACAATGATACTTTTTTTAGAATGACACTTAAATAAACTTCCTTTTAAAATGTAAACCTTCATTTATGCTTTCACTTCATAATTAAATCGTTTAATTAAAATTGGGGATATTACATATGTACAAGATTTCCTTCTACAATGATACTTTTTTTTAGAATGACACTTAAATAAACTTCCTAAATTAAAATTTAAACCTTCATTTATGCTTTCACTTCAAAGACCTATCGGCTTATCCCTTGCACCTTCTTTTGGTGCAAGTGCTAGTTCTAACCATGTTAGAAACTTGAGTAATCTAGAGAGCATGTCAGATGCCGCCAATGTGAAGATATTAGTTCTTCAACTATTAAACCGATAAGAGGTCTACCTAATTAACTTAGATTACAAAACCAATTTCTGCCTAAGTATATTGCTCATTATTGGAAAATTGGATGGTTTCTTAGTGGCATGTTGAGTACTTGAGGTCATTTGGAAATCATACTTACTACCTAATAATGCATGCCTTTGGGGAGTTGGGTGTAAGCTTGAACTTTCACACATGTCTATTTTTAGTTTTAATGTTTGTAAAAGTTCCCGGCTTTCCAACTATATGTCAAAATCAAAAGTTATTAATCGCTCTCTAGTTTTTTAATCGGGTCCATAAAGTCCCGACCTTAAAAGGGGAATCTTATAAAACTTTTGAGTGAACTTGTATGGTGCATTTTTATGAGATCATTTCTTGGAGGTCTCTAAAACAGTTTCTGACTAAGTCTTTTACATAGATGTTGTAGTCGTGACTCCAAACCTTCAATTGTCTTGTTTACTAAACATTATTTTTGTGTGCATATCTACTAATTCTTGTTCAACCAAGGCATAGTGAAACCTAAGATGTTTTGAAATAAATTCATACGCCTCTTCTATGAGTACTCAAGAGGGGCCAAATTAGATGGCAAAGGTAGATAAGTTCATTGGAGGTATTATCAATAACATAGTGGTAGGGATTTAAAGCTTAAAATTGGCCAAGTTCAAAATTGGGGTAACAACAGACTCTTATTGGGGATGAGGACCAGAAAGACAAAGAAAAATTTAGAAATCTAAACAAAGATCATTTCTTTATCAATTGGGTTACAGAGTCAAGGAGACTAGTAGAAAGAGGGGAATAAGGAGCTACTTGCAGAAGGGTGGAGGGAACTAGGCAAATCCAAAAACTAACAAGCCAAAAATGGTACAAGGCAGAAAAGAAACTAGAGTAATCACATCAAAATCACCTACATATATACATGGTCATGATACCCTACATTAGAGCATGCTTGCAACTGACCATGCAGAGCCATTGGCAGATTGTGAGAAATAGGATCCACTGTAGAAAAGGGATGCATGATTGTGAAGCACCAACAAACTCAGGAACAAAACATAGGTCCAATGAAAACTCAACTCATATAAGAAGCCATTGTATATCAACATGCAACCAAAGAGCCATATTTCATTATATACCTCTTGGGTATAATCAAATATACCTCCATGCTTTGTTTTAGATAAAAAGAAACCATCCAAAAATACAACTTTGCTATTTTCCCCAACAACCAGTTCACCAAAATTTTCCTCTTCAAGAACCAATTTTTTGTCTTCTTTTTCATCAACTAAAAAATTGTCTACCATGGTTTGAAGGCAAGGTATAATAGTTTCATTTTCAAGTAAACAATCATTAGTAGAAATTTTTAGGTACTGATCTGGAATGCCAACATTATGAACATGATCATTTTTCATTTGTTTACAGTAGCCAACAACAATAGACTTAGTGTCCATATGATTTTACCCCTTTTTTTCATGCCACATTATTTCAAAATCACCATTATTTCAAAAACTAATCTCAAGAAAAACTCTTCCATTTCATTTTTGTTATGAGAAAATAACAAACTTTTATTAGATGATTGAGAATCATATAGTTCAAAAAGGGCAATATTTCTAATCTTTGAATATTCACAATACTCTATCAACACATATAATGCATTAAATTTGTTTGAACCATTCCTTCCTAATTATTTGTCCTTTCTTATCATTACTTCATTTGTGCATGCAAGGGAAGAGTCAAAAATCAAATGTTCTTTCCATAGACTGTCAGTTGGAACAAAATTTATGTGTGCTGCCAATTGTGATTTCTGAGTGTTACATTCTACAAGTATAGGGTCAAATTTGATAGGAAATTATCTCCTCCTTTTCTACAGAAAAGATCTTCGTTGGACAATAAGCGGATAAAGAGTACAAAATATTCATGTGTTTAATAGGTCCAATCAAACTAATTTTACATGCATGCATTTCTTTTGTTGATATTGTCTTTTCCTTAATCCTTTTATCAAAGGATTCAAATGATGACACATTCATACCTCTTTTGTTGTTGTCGGAGTCACAAATAAATGCATCTACTCCAACCTCAGTAACATGGCTACTTTCATCCTCATCTATGTATCGAAACTCATTATCTGCACCTTTCAGGAACTAATCTAGAATAAAGATAGTCTTGTGTTCATGTGGCAGTACCTCTTTTGAGGGAAAATAATTAATTTCTCACTTAGCCCCGCCTGCATGCATGTTAGAAAATATTTAGGTTCCTTATCCTCGACATGGTGCAAACTTATTTTTTTGTTACTGATTTTGATTCCATGGGACTGATAAGTTATCAATCCAATTTAATGTTTTGCACAAAATCTTGCTTCCCAAGAATAGAGGAATTATAAGATATTGATTCTTCCTCTTCTGGTTCTTCTTTTAGCAATTTTAATCTTTGTACTTCAGTTTGCAATTGGTAATTTTTTTTGTTCGAGATCTTTGAGTACATAGTATCTATGATGCACACTTCTCAATAGTAGATCATATGTATAACCTTAAGATAAATTCAACTTTTTCTTTTTAGCTTCATAAATGCTTTCCTTGATAGCATTCCAAAAAGGTTGAAGTTCTTTGTCATCCTCAACAATTATTTCTTCAATTGTTGGTATAGATCTCTTTCTTGTTTTGAATTGGTTTCCTTGCTTGGCTTGACATCAAACATTTTTTTCTGAGATGTCTTGATTAAACAAAGTCGCCAACCTTAATTTCTTGGAAGGTCTACAACTCTCTCTTATGATGCATTTGGTTTTATGGGTGTTCTTTTGACTAAAAAATGAAAAAGATACACTAATATCTAAACATAGCTATGATATAGATGTGATTATGAATTTAGATTATAGAGAGGACAGATATAAATGATACAAAGCTCATTCTCCCAACACACTTATGAGACGATCAGTAAAATAGCAGAAAATCCCTTGAGGTTGTGTGAATATCAAAGACCTAAAGTTCATAAAATATCCACACTTATGATCTAATGCATAGATAAAATTATCCAAAGATGGTTGTAATTAACATAAGAAAATGACAACCAAAAGCAATATGAAGAACACAAAGTTTCAGAGATTCTTCTTTAACCCTTAGACAAAAGCAAAGAGTTCAAAGACTCTAAATCCCTTGTACATACATATCATATTTCTCTTCATAAAAAATACACTATCATCCCTTTACAATACTAAAACTTAGAAAATGACTCCCTCCCTGAGCATAGGCTTGAGAAAGAAAATTTCCCCCTTCTTCTTTGAGAATTTCACAATAAATAACCCAAGGTGACTTTTCAGTTGCTGCAACTAATTCTTTTAAAATTAATCCCCTATTTATTTCTTTGTGTAAAGAAATAACTTTTCGAATTAATGAGACATGTGTCTTCTTGTTATTCCAAATCCTCAAATAAAGTATTAATGGTATATGAAGGAACGCCTCTTCATAGCATGCCATCGGGTATTGCAAGTCATTGGTCATATAAATACCTCCTAGACAGTTTTTTTCATGGAAAATTTGATTTGTCAAAACAACCGACCAACTTACTGTCAATTTTCTTCAAAATCAATTGATCCTTCACCTTTCTGAACATCTAACAACTTGAATCTTTTTGTAAGTTTTCAAGACATTGACATGCTTAGACAATTCGAGCTTTCCTTTCACTCCAACATCTCATACAAATATCTGCACTTGCTATCCATGTACATGTATTCTACAGTATTAAGTTCTTTACTTCTCATTGCAATCATAGCATACACAAGACCTCACATACTTTCAACTTTATTCCACAGTTTGAATGTATGCCTACCATCAGATACCGCTTACATGCATGAACTGTGTCTTTCACATTTGCGAGTGTTATACTTGGTTCCACATTTTGTGTGTAATCTGACTCTAAATATCTTCAACAATAGTTTGTAGTCCATTTTGGGGAACTCAAACATCAGAAAACCATTTTGGGCACGATTTAATCAAGTGATGCATGTGCTAAGCTTTCATCATCAGTACCGTACTTGTGAGCTCAGTTGATTTTCTTAGCATTACTATTGCTTGTCGGTGTTGGAGTGAATTTTTCAAACCATGTCAGAAACTTGAGTAATCCATAGACCATGTTGGATGCCACCAATGTGAAGATATTATTTCTTCAATTGTTGAGTCGATAAGAGGTCTACCCAATGAACTCATTTGATGGTTACCAAATCAATTTCCTCCCAATTATATTGCTCACTGTTGGTGATTTGGATGGTTTTGTTACGGACATGTCAGAGTACTTCAGGTGGTTTGGAAATCATACCGACTGCCCAACAATGCATGTCGTCAGCGAGTCGGGTGTAAGCCCAAACTTTCATACCTGTCTATGTTGAGTTCTGAAGTTGGTAAAAGTGCCCGACTTATCGACTGTATGTCGGATTCGAAAGTTGTTAATTATCCGCCAGTTTGTTAATTCCCAACCTTAAAAGGGAAATATTAAAACTTTTGAGATAATCTGCATGGCACATTTTTTCGAGGTCATTTTATTTTATTTAGTGGTTCACACGAACCCATCTCTTATGAGAATGAATGGAACACTTAGCATTCATTGGATCTAGGTGATGCTCATTGAGGTGAAGCACCGGGACTTCCCGGAAGGTCACCTCATTGGGTGAGTTCACTTAGCACTCATTGGATCTAGGTGATACTCAAAGAGGTGAAGCATCGGGACTTCCTGGGACTTACTGGGATAGGTGAGTTCACTTAGCACTCATTGGATCTAGGTGATGCTCGCAGAGGTGAAGCACCGGGACTTTCCAGGACTTACTGGGATGGGTGACCTCCCGGGAAGTCCCAGTGCTTCACCTCTGTGAGCATCACGTAGATCCAATGAGTGCTAAGAATTCCATTCATTCTCATGAGAGATGGGTTCGTGTGAACCACTACTCATGAAACATGGGTCAATGAGTTTGACTCAAAAACTATACAGTTGAATTTTGCTAGCAATATCACAGTTCTTGGAGGTCTCTAAAATAGTTTTTGACCAAGTCTTTTGCACATATCCTACAGTCATGACTCCAAACCTTCAATTGTCTTGTTTATTTACTATACATTGTTTTTGTATGCCTATCTACTAATTCTTGTTCAACCAAGGCAGAGTGACACCTAAGATGTTTTGAAAGCAATTCATTCACCTCTTCTACAAGTACTCAAGAGGGGTCAAAATAGATGGAAGAGGTGGATAGATTCAATGGAGGAATTATCAATAAGATAGCAGTAGGGCATTAAAGCTTAAAACTGGCCAAGTTCAAAATTGGGGTAACACCAATGAAGTGGCCACTTGAATCATATTTGCCTCAAGTTGATCCAATTGATCTTTTGTAGGGGCTATACTAATGGGCCATTGTAGAAAAAAAATGATTATGCAACTCAATATGATTCACCCCCACCCCTCTTCTTGTGTGTATATTGACATTATTGTTGTGTCCTGAGCTATAGTAGAGTGAACCTCAGGGCTTTAAACTTGTATGGTATATCTTCATTAATAGCACATGGATGTACCTCTTAAATTCATCAACACAAATCAAATCTATTGGCACCTTATAAAATTCCCTCTCCATCAACTTGTAATGTAATTTATTATATGTTGGTTAGGTCTCTTGGAAAATATCTACTAGAATTGGAGCTACCATTTCTATGCATGAGCTAGGGAATGCAAGGGTTTACAAGTATGAGTGTACCAGAACGCATGAGTAGCAGTATATAGGAAGTAAGTTGTTTGTGTATTCCCTATCATTGTATTTATAGAAATGAACATATCGAGTTTACTAAACGTTATAATCATTTCTACATTCCCACAATTTCTTGCGCATTGAGTTTTCTACAATTCTTTTTCGACAAGTTGATTTTTACCATATTATGATATAATTATTATAGACTATGATACAAATAAGTACATACACATGTTGATGAAGGGTGCTCCCCTTAATACCACAAACACATAACAAAAATAGAGAACAACAACAATTTGCAAGAACAAAAAATGGGCTTCTTATTATCTCCACAAGTGTGGAATTACAAATTTCAGAATTACAATATGCAAAGCCACATGGGCATTCCCTTTACAATATTCTGTAGGACAAAGCCTCGAATCATTACCCAGATCTACCCAAAACTGTCCCGAACTGCTCCCAACTGCCTAAGACAACACTACAACCTTCCTTATATAGGCAACTTTCCACCGCCTAGGAAGGTTCCAGAATTTTAGCCAGCCGACCAAACTTAGAATTATTTTATTTTTCATTTTATTACATCATAGTCGGCTCAAAACAACTTTTTGAAACACGAACATAAATTTTGAAGAAAATTTATTTTCTGCCATTTTAGGTGACCCAACTTCCAAAGACCATAAGTCATCACCAGTTGATCTGATTGACTATTATAACCCCAATTCGAAAAGGGCACGAGGAGCTCTACAACGCCTGAATCAAGCAAGCTTCATTCAACCAAAGTTTCGACCTCATCCGGGGCCTCTAAAGCCTTCAAAACTGAGTTCAAAGTTTCTGTACCCAATTTCCAAAATTGAAAATTTTCAATATCTTCAAAACTAGACTTGATCTGGCAATGAAACTTTACTGACAGGTTGATACGACCAAAATGAACCTCCACCTGTGAAATCGGAACATTTTGAGATCATATGACCAACTTACTAAAAATAGTAAGTTTTCATAAATAGCAGCTCTGCACAAGATAGCCCTTATTGAAAACAAAACCAGAAATATTTTTGGGTGATGCAAGATTGCTCTTACACCCAGGATGCTCCTGCATCACATGTACATTTAATTCATTTCCTACACAACTCATGAGAGAAAAACATGCATACAAGCTTATAGAATAACCATTATACATAGATCAAATATACAAGCCACAAAATAACATAATATATGCCGTGGGAAAACTATTGTAAGGGAAAAATCCAACCTCCAAAATTATCTATACTCCACCATATTATTTAGCAATAAGCAATATAGAGCACTTAAAAAGTTATAATGAGTACTTTTTAAACATCAAGCTTCTCTCATGCATTCTCCATGTGTCCAAGCATGAATCCACACATCCCATTCCATGCTTCACATGTACACTTGTCAACATGACTCAATAATGATAACTCACTCGACCAACCAACCTAAACCACTAGCATGTGCTTTCTTTCACAAAATCAAGCTCACATGATTTACAACTAGTGGTAAAGTAAACACAAGTGCCACAAAATCATATGAATATAATACCATTAACCCCTCATTTAACTTTGGGTACTAATTTTCACTTCATTGAATATATTTCTCCAATATTAAATAATTATTCAATTGTGACACCCACATTAAATATAATTCCCAATGTTAAAATTTAACACATAAAGTGGCCCCAATAATGTTACTCTTAGTGATACACATCCATATAGGCTCCTCCATGTGCACCACACACACAGTAATAAACTATTATATTAAAAATATCATACAAGGTGTACAACACCTTATCTCAACATTTACCCACTTCTTCCATACTTTGCATAAGGGCCAATCAATGAAATACATCATCATGGCCATATATGTAACCACACGAATCTCCAAGTTTCTCTCGTGCTTCATGAAGATACCTATAATGAAACCAATGTAACCAACATCTAAAGCAATAACTCCTCTCATCATCCAACGTTCCACCTATGGAAGAAAAGGAATAAACCAAGGTGAAGATGCACCAAACCAAGAACACAAGCATCACATCTAATGTAATAACAAAGGCCCCAAGTTGTGGAACCATAAGGCTAATGTTAGCACCTGCAAAATTTCCATGGCTATATAATTTTTCTCTAGTCTCTGCAATGTTTTTCTACGTCCCTGGCCTTGAAAACCCTAGGATTTATTCATATTTCTAGCCATTAGGAGGAAAAACCCTAGATTGTCTTGGCTTGATTCTTTTTCGTTGTTACCTTTTTCGGGCCACTTAAGCGTTTATAAAAGCATGTGCACTTTTTTTTTCTCCCTTTGGTCGCCAGATCTCTAAGTCCTTCGGCGGTTAGCACTTTCATTCAGCGACTTAGATTTCTTTATTCGCGAGATCTCTTGATTTTAGCAGTTAAGGGTTAAGCATTCAACAACTCTGCTAGAGGCTTGTATCTTCCTTTGGTCGCTAGTTCACGTGACGGCGGGCCCAGGTCTCTCTATTTCCTTTTAATCTTACGGTAGGCGCATGATCTCATGGAATATTCTTCCCCCTTCAAATCATGCGCCGGTCGTCCGATCTTCCAACATGTTCAGATAGACCGATAGCAGGTCCATTGTCAGGTGTGCACAAATGGTGGCTTCTGATTGGTCGCGCTAGATGGTAAGTCAGATGATTCAGCGGGGCCTGACATTCAATAGATTCAAGATCTACAGCTGGCGTATGATCGCATGGAATCTTTCCATGCTATGCGATCATACGACAGCCGTTCGATTCTCCAGAGGACAGAAGGGCTTAGTGGGTCTGATGTGCTACATGGTGCTAAGGTGCTCGTGTTTCATTGGTCAACGTGGATGGTGACAGAGATGTGTCAGTGGGCCCAAATTTTTCAAAAGGGAAAGGGAAGATCTATGGTTGTCGCTTGATCGCATGGAATCTTCTCAGGCCATGCGATCATGCGACCACCGTTCGATTTAAATGCTTACCAGGTGGGTTTGAGTTGCCAAGTCATGTTGGGTGCCAGGTGTTGCAGAGTTGTTCTTTTCTGATTGGCCGAGCTCAGTGGTGATGTGGTGGACATCGGTGGGACCAGTGTTTTAAGCGTTTAGGCTTGTTAAACAGCAGATTAATCATGTGGTCGTTGTTATACCACTGGGGTAAATTGCACGTTGTTTAGACATGTAGTATAGCGACAGCCATGGATTTCATTTAAGTGATGGAACTGTTTGGTGGGTCCTCTGTTTCTAACTCATTGTGATATGAGCGAATGTTTTGACGGCACGTGGAACCAGGGTTCCTTTGGGTTAAATTTGAGATGCCCGAGAAAAGTGAGGATCTAACGGTGATGTTTTAAAGTTGGTCTCAGTTTGATTTCTGACCGTCGATGTGTTGTCTCGCACCCTGATGTAGCTGTTTTCTTCCAGATTTAAATTTTTAAGGGTTTTCAACCACCAGAGGATTGAAATTCAATGCTGGAGCGGCTGCATTAGGTGGATTTTAATTTTGTTTGCTATTGCAGTGTGGTCCAGCGGCGTGATGATTGTTTGCAGGGGGTTTGTACAATGAAAAAGTGGGTAACCGGACTGCTCAAGGCATGTTGCAGGTGGACAATCAGATTGATAAACACAGCAAATTCATGGTCCTCAGTACAAATCAGGAGATTTCTCATATATGAGGATCTTTCTTGGATCTGTTTTCTCTAAGTTTCTTGGTTTTCCTCCCATGTAGCAAATTTTGATTGTATTTGGTTGGTTTGGTGGTTGAAAGCCCTAGCCCTTGCCTCAGTCATCCATAGCTTGTTGCATCTTGACCTTTTGGGGATTCCAAGATGACTGGTGGTATATATTGTTGTAGTTTTGATTTTGTAGGGGTTCCAAGTCTTTTGGTCCCAAAGGTTGTTGTTGATATTATGTTGAAAATCAATGTAGAAGACTGAACAAGGAGAGCTTGGATTTTGGGTTTGTTTCCTAGCATTTTGATGTCTTGGTAATGTATAGATTTTGTAAATTTTAATGAGAGTGCACTTGAATTCCAATCTTAGATTTATGTTTGTCTTCTTGTTTTGATCTTGGGCTCATATATGTTAATATCACAAAGTGAGTTATCATATGGTGGACAAAGAACATTGTGGAGTTATCATTGAGTTCCTAACAAAGTTAGGATTAAAGTCTTTAAGGTAGTTTCAATGAGCTTAGGGTTGGATAGGAATTTGATGATCAGATTTGGGAGTGAGAGGGAGAATAGGCAAAGCACTTATTCTGAGTTCAGGAGTATTTGATTTAGGATTTTTAGTTGATATATGTTATTGGGTGACTCTATGCTCTAGGTTAAGGCACTGATCCAATCTCTGGAAGCAGTTCATCATCATCAACCACACATTTAAATGATAAAATATTTAAAACCAGTTTGTGAAGGGTATAGTTGTACAATATTTAGTGACTCCTTTGAAGAAGTGAGTCAAAGGTACACCCGCCTAAGCATCTAGGCTCAAAGTGTAGGAGGATCCTTGTGATCCTTGTTAATTGGCCCTTTTCCTTGCAGACTTTGGAGTGGTTATAGAGTTAGTAACATTAATTTGTCAATCATAGTGTAAACCTGCAAGTAGAAAGAAAAGACAACCAACAGCTAAAACCCACATGATAAAAAATGACATCCACAAAACATGTCAATACATCCAACTATCTATACCTCCTAGGTACAATCAACGTCAGTAAACTTATGCCAACATCATATCAACCCATTAACCATAATCAATCTCACAGTATCAAAACTTGTTAACAAAGAAAATATACATCCTAAAAATCCCAATGCATGGGTAATACCAAATCTTAAAATAAGTTCAAGGCATATCAAGTATACCAATTAATGCTAATATCAAGGTGTGATAAGTAAACAAAACATAAAGTACCAAGAACAATCACAATTATATACACATGCAACCCAAATAGTTGCATACTATCTCGTAATATACTTTATCATCCTCCCAAATCATATAATCATGGATCTCATGGAAGAAACCGTTGAATTAATAGGCAAGGTATGTAAATAATAAGTTTTTTCTTCTACCAACACCTCAAAAAGACACATTGTGTCAACTATGATCTCTTCCAAAACATCCCAAATGAAAAACCACAACAACACCCAAGCCCATTCAATATGCTTGATCAAAAAAATATATGAATCATGTAATGCCAACATCTATGTAAGTCTCTCATAACCAAGAAGGTCAAATTCATAATAACAATTCCTAGTAGAAGAAATAAGACCAACAAATCATCTCCTAATATAGTCATAATGAATGTCAACTCAAATGCACAAGGAGATAACCTATGCCAAAAATATCTAAAATTGAATCCTTCAGAACTAACCATCTATCTATAACTCTTGAGATACATATCTATGAATGATAAGCATAAAATATAATGATCCTGAAAGGAACAATGGGTAATACCTCTCAAGTAGTAGACTTCCAAGTAGACCAAGAGACGGGAATGGAAATGCTCCTCCAAGAAATCAAATTCATTGTGAATAACTATAAGAAGAATCTCCTCTTATGTCCATAATAGGTGAAAGCTCCTTGATCTTCCTCATGAAACGTAAAACCATCGCAACACATGTCTCTAATTATAAGATAATACAAGCATCACTTAAGTCTCCATGTATCCATGAGCACATATAACCAATCAATCCATTCCAAACTCCAAATGCAACATATCAATGAAGTAATCAAGAAAATGATCATGTACTCAATACAAAAAGAACCATACAAGATAAATATAAAAAGATTCAATTGCAGAATAAAAAATATAAATATGGAAATATGATCTAACCATATCCTCCTAGGACATCACATGCTCCAAGTGAACATAACACAATCCCAACAATAATGATATGCCAAATCTCTAATCTAGAATCAAGAGTACATTGTGACATAATAAAAACCATACTCTAAACCAAACATCACCTATCAATCAAAGCTAACATGTCATAAGATAGAGTATATACTACACATCAAACCAAAAACTTTATGTGTCCTTCATGGATCCAATATGTCAACATCTCCAATATCATGAATATAATCATCTCCTATTAGTGAATAGGCAATGTGAAAGGTCCTTTTATATCAATGAGATCAAGAGCTTCTCCAAACATCTTCAACACTAATAAACATAATCCACCATCCAATGATGAATCTACATCATTGAGCATCTCTTAATATGAAAATCATATAGGCCAACACATATAACTAAAATGTCCATAGAATTAGGTGAAACCAAGACCTGCAAGCCAAGAAGATACAGTTACCAAAAAACCATTAGGAATCAAACCTACACTAACAATCCATCACTAGAAAAAGATCCCACTAAAATGTGTAAGCAATTAAATAGAACCAAGCTATCATGAAATAATGATAAGACAACACTCTACCACTCCCAACACCAACTATATATCTAAGTAATATAAACATCATCCATCCTCTCATCTCAAAGAAAATATAGTAATGCAGTAATGATCACAAACAAGGCCAATTAACAAAGCCCACATCAATGCTAAATCAAGCCCGTTGGACAAAGATAGTCCACAACTGACTCATCCCATTGCAATTGGATAGGTGATCAATATACTCAATTGCATAACTCATAGGTCAAACATTGAATATGCAAACTCATCATCACATTACTAAACTAGAAATTGAGATATCAAAGAGAATAATCCTGTGAACCAAATAATTCAAACTCAAAATCAATCTCAGATCTAATTTGCCAAATATGTCAAAATCCAAGTATCATAGTAAAGAAACCAATCAATTATCTAAGAGATAAGACACAGCCTCCTAACATCAAACCAAATCACCACAAACCTAACTATGTTGTGACAATAAACAAAGTGCACCTATATAACCATGACACCATAGTCAACACCCACATTGTACTTGCACTCAACTATCACCCACACGAAACTCCAAGTCTAAAGCCATGTCTAATCATGTCCTCACACAAAAGGCAACTTGTGTATCTATCATCATTCAAAGTCCAACTTATGCACTCCCTCAAGGTTTTGCCTCTCAACTTGTTTGAATGCTCACATAATAACACCCCAAATCAAATAGATATACAAGTGATCGAACAAGTATACACCTCTTCGTACTCATAGAACTAATAAAATAATAACACTAATGTGTAATAGACTTAACATTCTCTCCAATTATTATTCAAAAAAAAAATTGATTCTATATGTAAACGTTATGACCAAAACCATGTAAAGGAAAATATCTAACTTCCAAGCCCCCAAAACATACCAAAACAACAATTTCAAAGAACCCAACTTGTAATAACACATAGTGCTTGGATCCATCTTTTCAACGAGTATAAGAAGTTTAAAAAAATGAATCATGAGGTGGAAGTTATAGCCCTTTTAAAAAATAGCCTATTATGCTATATAGGCAATATATGGTGGACTTGAAAAGTTGAATCAAATAGAGGTCTACCTAGACCCAATTTGCAAATTCATTACAATTAAAAATTTTATATTCAAAAATATTGGGGCCCATTTAAAAACTTTGGAGGATTTATAAAAAATGTATTTTCAAACTTCAATTAAAATTTTGAAAGGCCTAAAAAGTTTATTTTACAAGAGTTAATTTTTTAACCTTGGGGAGGGTTGGTTCGAATTATCTGGTGGGTGCCGACAGTTGAGGATCTTGCCGAACTAGGGGCCAATGTTCTCTACAACAATAATGGTATAGGGTTGATCGACCCCATACCTGTGCACTATTGTGTGTAGAGTATGAAGTTGGGGGGATATGTTCTGTGAACTCCCTTTCCATAACATTTTCTTTCTTTTTCAATATATGAATTTTATTTGCAGGTAAAAAAATTGCAATGAAAAATAAGTAATATTTTTTTCTCCTCTACAGGTGCCTTGAGTTGTATGGCCCTAGTATTTTTTCCAGTTTTTTAAAATTTACAAAATAGGCCAAATCCTCATCTAGATCCAAATTTAATGGTAAGGTTTGTTTTGTCTCTAAAGGTCATTTGCAAACTTCCCCTACAAAATCCTCATATGAAAGTCCATCTTAGGAAACTCTTTTGATTAATTTTTCTCAAGCAACCAAATATGCAAAGAACCCATCATAACAAAAAACCCAAAACCCTTGGATATGCAATAAAAGAACCCACAAGTGTGTTTGATACCTTGTAATGTCCCAAACTTTCATGTGTAGTCATGACTTCAATTTTGCATCTCATCCACTCAAGCTAGGATTATAACTCAAAATCAACCATGAAATCTCTAACACCACTTGTTAGGAAATAATTCTTCATGTCCAATTACAATTAATCCACTTCCTATAGAATCCATGAGAGAAAAGAATTCATACGATCTTACAAATCACTATGCATAGATAAAAAAAGACAAGCCATGTAAGAAAACACAAGATATACTATAATAAAACCCTCACAAAGGAAAAACTCAGCCTCCAAAAGCGTCCATGCCCCATTATAGTATTCAACAATAAGAAATACAAATCACTTACAAAGTTACAATCAATACTTCTGAAACACCAAGCCTCTCCTATGCATCCTCCATGTGTCCAAGCATGAATCCCACATCCCATGCCATGCTTCACATATGCATTCCTCAAAAAGACACAATAATGTTAGCCCACTCAACTAGCCAACCTAAACCACTAACACATGCTTACTTTTATAGAATCAAGCTCACACAAAACATAACTAGTGCTGAAGTAAAACCATATACCATAAAATCGTATGAATACAATATCATTAATCCCTCATTTATTATTGGGTACTAATTTTTCACTTTATCAAAGATATTTCCACAATATTAAATAATTACACTAATGTGACACATACATTAAATACAATGCCCAATGTTACAATTCAACACATAAAGTATCCCCAAGAATGTCATTGCTAGTAATACATGTTGAACTTAGTTCCTCTAGATGTACCACACACATAATAAAAAAGTACTAAATTCTAAAGATTATGCAAGGTGTACAACACCTTATCCCAACAAATACTTTACAACATCAAGTGTTATGTTAGAATGTTATTAAAATATATTTTTTCTAATTCCTTGTTTGATGTCCTTAGAGTTAGGTTGAGGAAATGGGTTTTCAAACTTGGACCTAATTGATAGTATCACCTTATTTTAGAATTAATTTGTATGTGTTGGGTAGGGTGAGATTTGCAAAACCCTATTATATGTGATTCCCTTTTTTAATGCACTGTAATAAGGCATATTCCCTATATGTATTCCTTGTTTTTCTATGACTCGAGTATTAAGGTGCTTTATTTACATGTAACCTTTTGGTTTATAATTTGTACAAGTGTGAGTGAATGAATTTTTTCTATTAGACCTGGTTCTTTCCAATTTTATTCTTCTCTTTGTGATAGTTTGTGGAGGTTTCTTGTGTTAACTTCATATCGTGAATGCTCTTTGGATCCCATATACTTTTTGAGAAGTTTTATTCTTGTTCATCCACATCCATGTGCCTATGAACTCACTATTTGTGCTATTATTATTACTAGCCAACTCAATTTATCTTGTGTTATTTGGATCTTCTTCATCATTTGTGGTGGGAAATTTTGAGATTGAGAATCTTATTCTTGTATTATCTTCTTCATTTCTATCTTCAGCAACTTCCTCCACATAATATCTATCATTGTCACAACTTAAGGGGGTGTGTACCACCCAATTTTCATTCGTAAATGAATATCCTTCTTCCTTGAGTCTACAATGTCATTGGCATTTCCAAACTATTTTAGGTTGAGTAGTACCTTGAAAGTGTTGAATGATTATTTTATCTCTACCACATCAAAATATGCTAGTTTTTTTAGGCCATGTATGCTCAACTCAACATTCTTCCATGTGCCCAATGCCTTCATTATTGATCCATCAACTACTCTTATATTAAATAGATTTTTTTATCATCTTAGGATGCCCTACTATTTCCCAAATGGTTGCTAAAATGATGTTCTTGTATACATGCAAGTCCACCATGATATGTTTTACCTTCACATTATTCAGGTGTGTACTAATAAAAAAATTTATATTCTTCCAATTCTAATATTATGTGATTTGTTAATATTCCCAATTGCTTCAACTTTACCAGAAAATATTTAGGCTAAGCCAAACAAGCTTTTCAGCATAGGTACTTTCCTCTTCTAAAAACCAAGGTACATTTGCATTTATTATTGTATTATAGTTTGTTAGGATTCTCTACTACATTTTCATATTGTTGTTTATTAGGCCAAAAGTAATCATGTTCATCTTCTTTTCAACTAGATTCTTTACTAATCTCTTTAATTATTTTCTTCTTTTTCCTCCTGGTATCCCTAGGCAAGTTAATATTGTAACTTTATCCTTTCTGTTATTTGACTATTTTATTTTATTCAGTCCTCATCTTTTGTTGTTGTTGTTATTGTTGTCGTCGATCTCTAGAGTATTCCTCATTTGATGTATCTAATGTCCAATCATCTATTCTCTGGCATCCTCTCACACCTTGCAAATGAATTCTTTTGATTACCCTTGATCCTCTTTTCTCTTGTTAGTCGTCACTTTGGGAATGTGGTGGGAATTCTAAGAGTATTGTATGTGCTTCCTAGAAAAACATACACTCCTTACTATAAGAGATCTTTGGATTTTTACTAGACTCTATACATTAAAAGTGATATAACCTTTTTCTTTTGCAAAAAAATCATAAAAATCTTCACACATGCTAGTCATAATTCTCTTAAATAATTAATACATCAGTTCACAGTTGGAGTAACATGAAATTGTCAAATCAATTCCTACGACACAATGACACGTCAACTCTCTTATACTTAACCTAGCCAAAAACACTACTAATAGTCTAGTCATGCAAACAACTCACATGTACTTTACACGGTTTGTATGACACACCCCCCCAACTAAAAGTTTTAATTTATCCTCAAATTAGGATAAGGAAGGGACTTGTACAAAGACAAGTAATTTGAAAAGATACAATAATAAAATGGTAGAAATAAAAGATTGAATCATGTGAATGTAATAACTAATTACAATTAAATAATATTGAAAGAAAAATAGATGTTTTGTACCATTGAACTGTAGCAAACCAAAAAACATACTAGTGCAACATTCACATACCATAGACAATACAACTAGAGCCACAAGCCACCATCATCTTATGCGGACGAATGTAGAACATTATCCCATAGGATTTCAAATTATCTTTCTTCCATATTCAACCTTCCCATATTGTCACCTTTTGGATTCAACACATGCTGACTCAACATCATAACAACATTTGATCACTCACTTTCTGACCTCTATCATCATCCACACATCAAGTAGCACATCACTCCACCAAGTTGACAAAAATAGACACAAAAGGTTGACATCAATGACAATATTGCTAACAAGCATCAAATTACTGTTTCCACATTTCATTTTGGTGAACCTAATGTATCCTACACTTGAAATCATTTTTTATTTCTCTTGCATATCTTAATGCATTTGATTAGCTAGTTAGTTAATTGCATGCTTTAATTGGTTACAATTTTTATCATTTGTAAAAGCATTGCATCCACTTTAACACTTCTCATTAGCATATATTATCAATTCATGTAGGAGCATACTCTTGCATATTTTCTATTTTAATTACATATAGCTTAGAAATTGGTTAGATAATGTTCTCTTCGTGTTATGTTGGTTTTAAATCATTAGTAGATGTTTCTTGTTCCAAGTTTGATACTTCTTGTGATGATAGTACGAATCTTTGTCTCTCTCCTAAAATTGGCCCTACTTGTGCATACATTTTGGCACAAGAGGACCATGCTATTTAGATCCTTCATGATATTTCATCTATAATCCATAGCAATGCTCTCCCTTATAGAGATGAAACATTGGTAAATAAAGAGCTTTTTCCCTCTCCTAAATTTTTTATTGCTCATTAGGATATTTTCGTGCAAGAAAATATTATCAACACTAGTCTTTATAACACATTTGTAGTTGAGAATTTGTGGATGGATGAGGCTCACAAGGATTTGCATTCTTGTAAATTGATCAATATTTCTTCCCGTACTCATCCTTATTTTGCTTCAAAATATGATTACACATCTCAATTAAGTGAGATTAGTAATGAGATTCATCCCCCTCTATTGGAGTTAGAAACACATTATGAGGTTGATTTTAAAATGCTCTCTAGACATGGTCTTGGGCGTATGAAATGAGGAATTAAGGCCCATGTGGAGATTACAATGTAGTATTATTGAGAGTTTAGGCTTCTTTCTTTCTTCTTCGCCTACACCTCCTTCTCCATTACCTCCTAGCAAGCATAAAAACCTTCCTTCGCATGGTTAAGCTTACTTCTTGCTCCTTTCCCTCATCTAGGCAAGACCAAACCTTATTGAGGCTCTTAATAGCCCACTTGATTCCCCTCTAAAATATTATAAACCTCACAAACCTAACCAATCAAATATCTATTTTTGTGCATATCATCACATGTTGCTAGTGAATGTAATGTCTTCAAGAGGAAAGTAAGGCGATTTTTTGATGATGTTATCATATGCATGACAAGTGACATTGAGTTTCTTATTTTTTATATCCTCATAATTAATCAAGCATCTCATTATATATTTCTCCCTACCATGTGGTATTAGTAACCCTCCATGGGGCTCCTTGTCTTTCATGGTGGTACAATATCAAGTGCATCCATTCTTTATATCAGATAGCAACATAATAGTCTCTAGTACGATTATCCTCGCCTATATATTGGAGGACAAGGTCAATCTGCCTTGGAGGTGTGCATCATTTTTTTGATGGTCCTCTTCTTTTCCTTATTCCTTAAGATGTCAACATAGAAATATGGCCTCCCTTTGTGGTGGTTTTTTTTCATAATGTCCCTTGATACATGATAATTAGTCTAATCTCTTACAATTTTGGTGATCCATGAATCACCCAACCTAAAAAAACTTGTTGGCCAATGGAATTCATATGACTCACCTTGATCACCTAGCATAATGCAACTTGCTAGTTTATGATTGTTGTTTTTGTTGTTTACACTCTCTAAGGCATTGGTGGTCTATGAATCACTTAGCGCAACACAACTTGCTAGCTAGTAATATTCATATGATAACTTGGTCACCTAGCATAATGCAACTCGTTGGTTTGTGATCATTTTTATTGTTTACACTCTCTGAGGTGGGTGGTCTATGAATCACCCAACATAACACAACTTTTTGGCCAATGGCATTCATATGACTCATTTTGATCACTTAACTTAAGGAAGCTTACTAGTTTGTCATTGTTGTGGTTGGTTACACTCCCTGAGGTGTTGGTGGTCTATGAATTATCCAACATAATGCAACTTGCTAGTTTGTGATCATTATTGTTGTTTATGTTACAACTAGCGGTTGTCGTTGCACCAAAAGATCAACCTGCTAATGCCCGATACAACCACTAGACATATAGAAGACATAGGAGGTTGTTAAACCATGTCACAAACCACTATTGCTCTGAACAACCAAGGAGACCAAGGGGGAAATCATTCTTTCTCACCATCATAACAATCCCCCCCCCGATGCAAACACGGGGTTCAAACCTGTGACCAAGCTCTGATCTAGAGGAGCTATCACCCCAATCTTTTCCCTGAGATACTCAAAAGTATCCTTCCGCAAAGGCTTTGTAAAGATACCCACAATATGTTCCTTAGAAGACACAACTTCCATCTTTACTTCTTTTTCATTAACTTTATCCATCAAGACATGATACTTAATAGAAATATGCTTTGTCTTTGAATGCAAAACGAGATTCTTTGAGATATTTATAGCACTGGAGTTATCATAGTGAATAACAATAGGTTCATCAATGTTTATCCTTATGTCCTTCAACATTTGCTTCATCCAAATAGCTTGATTATAGTTAATTGCAGCAAGAACATACTCAGCTTCAACAGTAGATTGAGAAATACAATCTTGCTTCTTACTAGTCCAAAAAAATAGTTTCTTACCAAAAAGAATGCACCTCCACTAGTACTTTTTCTATCATCCATATTACCTAGCCAATCAACACCAGTGTATGCACATATACTAAAATCATCATCTTTTTCATACCATAATCCATAGTCAGCTATACCCTTCAAATATCTGAAAATTATTTTTACAACAGGCATATGCGATTCCTTCGGTTCAGCTTGAAATCTTGCAACAATTCCAACAACATTTGATATGTCTGGTCTATAGTGAGTTAGATATTGCAGTCCACCAATCATAGATCTATACAATGTCTAATTAACACAAGGGGAATCATCATCCTTAGTCAACTTACAATCAGTAACATAACACCTAATCAATTGAAATCCTTCATACCGAACACACTAAACACACTATCTGAAACAACAACTAGTATGTTGCCATCAATGCCAAACGGGGAGATTATTGGAAGATTGTTGAGTCTGCCAGAGTTTTGTATTTGGATGTGCAGACTTAATGTTTTTTCATTGATGTCAACATACTATTTTTTTCAAACATTGTGTTCAGTGCATTCGATATGAAGGATTTTGGTTGATCAGGTGATATGTTGAACAACTTGAGTTGCAATTGTGAGGTACAATTCAGAGGTTGGTATGACAATTTGAATGAGGAATGATCAAGTTGTTGAATGTTGGTGTCACAATGTTCCTCTAAACAATGGATGAATATTTGGTTTGATATGACTAGGATTTAATGTTTCAGAGGTTGCAAAGATGGTGACTACATGTTTCCTTATCATAGTGTTCGCAACTAGTGTTGTTCATGATTCCGAGTACAACAAGCTATCTTTTGTTATGACTGAATTTGGTATTTTAGTGTTCCTATTGATCAGAGTTAAAGATGATTTTAGATTTCATATTGGAGATGATGCAAAGGTTTTAGATGGTATTCATGTTTCTTTTTGGTCTCAGTTTGATTTCTGACCGTCGATGTGTTGTCTCGCGCCCTGATGTAGCTGTTTTCTTCCAGATTTAAATTTTTAAGGGTTTTCAACCACCAGAGGATTGAAATTCAATGCTGGAGCGGCTGCATCAGGTGGATTTTAATTTTGTTTGCTATTGCAGTGTGGTCCAGCGGCGTGATGATTGTTTGCAGGGGGTTTGTACAATGAAAAAGTGGGTAACCAGACTGCTCAAGGCATGTTGCAGGTGGACAATCAGATTGATAAACACAACAGATTCATGGTCCTTGATACAAATCAGGAGATTTCTCATATATGAGGATCTTTCTTGGATCTATTTTCTCCAGGTTGCTTGGTTTTCCTCCCATGTAGTAAATTTTGATTGTATTTGGTTGGTTTGGTGGGTGAAAGCCCTAGCCCTTGCCTCAATCATCTGTAGCTTGTTGCATCCTGACCTTTTGGGGATTCCAAGATGACTGGTGGTATATATTGTTGTAGTTTTGATTTTGTAGGGGTTCCAAGTCTTTTGGTCCCAAAGGTTGTTGTTGATATTATGTTGAAAATCAATGTAGAAGACTGAACAAGGAGAGCCTGGGTTTTGGGTTTGTTTCCTAGCATTTTGATGTCTTGGTAATGTATAGATTCTATAAATTTTAATGAGAATACACTTGAATTCCAATCTCAGATTTATATTTGTCTTCTTGTTTTGATCTTGGGCTCATATATGTTAATATCACAAAGTGAGTTAGCATATGGTGGACAAAGAACATTGTGGAGTTATCTTTGAGTTCCTAACAAAGTTAGGATTAAAGTCTTTAAGGTAGTTTCAGTGAGCTTAGGGTTGGATAGGAATTTGATGATCAGATTTGGGAGTGAGAGGGAGAATAGGCAAAGCACTTATTTTGAGTTTAGGAGTATTTGATTTAGGATTTTTAGTTGATATATGTTATTGGGTGACTCTATGCTCTAGGTTAAGGCACTGATCCAATCTCTGGAAGCAGTTCATCATCATCAACCACACATTTAAATGATAAAATCTTTAAAACCAGTTTGTGAAGGGTATAGTTGTACAATATTTAGTGACTCCTTTGAAGAAGTGAGTCAAAGGTACACCCGCCTGAGCATCTAGGCTCAAAGTGTAGGAGGATCCTTGTGATCCTTGTTAATTGGCCCTTTTCCTTGCAGACTTTGGAGTGGTGATAGAGTCATTGACATTAATTTGTCAATCATAGTGTAAACATGCAAGTAGAAAGAAAAGACAACCAACAAAATGGCGACACTGCTGGGGAGAGTCGAGAGAATAAAGTTATTAAGTGGACTCTTGTTTTTCCTATTGTATTCAGTTGTTTTCTTTAAGATTTTAAAATATTTCCCACTCTGGTGGGTGGCGAATCAAAAGGATTAGAACCAGTGCTATAGACTGTAGATCATGGACAAAAGAAGGAATACTAGGTCCTTTGTCAAGAAAAATCTGGAGGTTACTCTGGAACAGTTACCTAGACAGGAAAAGAAGAGTTGGATTAGAAGAGATGGAGATTCTACTAGTGCTCCCATGAGAGAACAGAGAAATACTAGAAATAGAGCACCACATGCATCCTCTAATGAGGAAGATTCACAATACAAAAGCTCTAGATCAGATAGTGGTCACTCTGAAGATAAATTTTATGATACCCCAAAGGCAGTATTTCAAGATAAGGGTTCATTACCTACAGGTCAGGATGAACAAACTAGAGAAAGGGGTTTTGGACCAAATTTAGATCCTGATGAGGATATGTTCAGAAGCTGACCCATGAGACCAAGACAGGTCCATTTCCTATATCAAAGCCTCACTGATATGGATGTGTCATCAAGTTCTGATGATATTATGATAGACCCAAATGATTTGAGTGCACTAATGTTACAGTTGGCAGAGCAGGATGCCATACACAAGAGGTTACAAAAGGAGAGAGAAGCTAAGAAAGTGAATGCTCTGATAGAAAGAGAGTCTCTTAGAAATATTAATGAGTTGAAGGAGAGAAACAAGATTCTTTCTTCTGCTCCTAAAACCTTGCAGCACGATGTCTTTGGTGATCTTGATGCTTTGAGAAGTGAGCAGGAGTGCTTGCTGCAAGACCGTGAGTTTGATAAAGAGGGCCCTGTGATCAGATAGGTTCAAAGTTATGCTTCCCTCCCCAAAGATAAAGATGGGCATGAGATCACTAGGCGTGCTGTTTCTATTGGAGAGAAAGGAAAGAAAAAGATGGTGGGACACCAAACAAGCAAATCATTGACAATACCAGGTGTCCTAGCACCCATTTCAAATAAGGATATAGAGATAGAGAGAAAAAGGAAAGAAGATGAGGACCTAGCAAGAGAGTTAGAGAAGGCTGAAATTGAAGCCTCCATTGTAGAAAAAAGAAGAAAGATCTAGTTCTTGAAGGCTTCATCTGCCAGTGCTCTTGGCCCATCTGCTATTGAAATAGGTATGCCATCTACGACTACTACTGTTCCACTTAGTAATGCTACTACTAGTAATCTAATTCCTACTGCATCTACCAAATCAGTTGTTGACCCTAATAAACAGTCAAATACACAAATGGGTGGGAATGCAGATAAAAACATTGATCCTAAGGGGAACACTAGTTCAAGTTTTCAAAGAAGACCTATGCAATTAGAAGGCTATAGGCAAATTAGTTTTGATGGAATACCTGGCTACCCAAATGCTTTTCCAACTGATATAAGAGATAAGGTACCTAAGTTTTCTGGTAACAATGCCATTAGTTGTGAGGAACATCTTAGGTTATTTGTTGATATGCTAAATGATTATGAGATAGAGCATGAGGATGTAGTCATGAAATTATTTGTTCAATCTTTGGTGGAGGATGCTAGAGATTGGTTTAAGAGACTCCCTGACCAATGTATTGACACTTGGGATTCTTTTGAAAAGTGTTTCAAAGAGCAGTATGGTGATAGACCTAATGCTAGTTTCATGTTGAATGAGTTCAACACTATAAGAAAAAACTAGAATGAGTCTGCAGCTGAGTTCAATATGAGATTTCAGAAGGGTATGCATAAGTTGTTTCAAGTCATGAGGTTAGATGACAATGTTTGTTTGACCACATACTTCAATGCCTTTGATGGAAAAATGGGATATTTGTCGAGGGACAAGGAACCAAGAACTCTCAGAGATGCTTTTAGGATTGTTGTCAACATTGAAAACAATATGAAGATATCAGGAAAATTGGGTGGAAAAAGAGATGATCCAAATTTGTTTGTAGACAAGTATAAACGGGATAATGAAAGAAATGTTGGAAACAAGAAACAAGAGGAAGATAAATTGGATAAGGTGTTGAATGCATTGAAGGATTTGAAAGCACCTACTAATAGATTTAATAATACTCCTGCCAATGAAAAGCCTCAATTCAACAATAATTTCAGTAGACAGAATAGATTGCAGAATTATCTGTATAACACCCAATGGAAGGATGGCAAGCCTATTGTCCCTGCTGCAAGAGGAAATAATGATAAAGTTGTCCCTAATCCTTTGCAAAATTCCTTTGTAAATGTCATAGAGGATGCACCATGGTGCATAGCATGCCAATCTCCTCATTCTGCAGAGCATTGTGTGGTTGCATAATCCATGTTAGCATATCAAGATGATAACAATGAGGAGTTAGATCAAGAAGAAAATCATGATGACATTGGATGCAACATGGAAACTTCATATTTAGGATATGAACATGATTATAATATTGATGAAGAAGCAGATGTGTGTTTGAAAAGACACAATAGGGCACTTTTCCATCAGGAGGTTTTTTTGATAATGATGACATTGATGAAAAGACATGTAACATGATTTCTTCCTCAAAAATAGTGAGTTTGAGAAGACCTTCAAAGGAAGAAATGGATAGAATTACTATAGAAATGATAGCCCAAGTGCAAACTAGAGGCATGGTGGCAAAGGAAACAAATGGGAAAGCTGCAAGAATGTTTATGAAGAACACCAATTCTGGAGAACCTAGTGAAAATAGATCAAAGGATGATCATTTAGTAAGGTTCAAAAATGTGAAAGGTAAGAAGTGGACACCTAGGGGAGTTGGAGCTAAGAAGATTCCTACTGTTCAAGACAAAAATCATCAGAGTGAAATTGGAAAGCCAATTGGCAATATGGCTAAATTTGAAAAGGTAAGAGTCACAACTACAACCAATGTATCAGATAAACAAAGGGACATTAAGGCAGAACAGATTGAGTTTCCTCCCTCTGTCCCTGTTGACATGTTGGTTTTGTTGTCTCAAATAACTGTTAAGGTTCCATTGTCAGAATTGTTAAAGATCCCTGAACATAAGGATAGGGCTATTGCATGGGTAGATAATGTTCATAATAATGATGTTGCATGCAATGAACCTTAGGATAAAGTTTTGAAAGAAGTGGAGGTTCAAGGATTGGTATCGCACATACCACCTATATATTTGGACAGTTCTGTCAATGCTAGCCTTGAAAACATAGACCCATTCTTTTTTAGTATCCTCGTGAATGGAATGAAACTAAGAAATTGTATGATTGATTATGGTGCTTCCAATACTATTATGCCTTTTAAGATTATGGAAAAGTTAGGTCTCAAAGTCGATACAAATCAAGGCAGATGTTGTGCAATGGATTAGAGGGAAGTACCAGTCATTGGGACTATAAATGCAATGCCATATAGGTTGGTAGCTTATCTAGAGAAAGAATTGACTATGAGTGTCTTAGTAGTAGACATTCCACCCCATTATGGTATGCTATTATCTAGGAAATGGAGTGCTTCCATGGGTGGGTGTTTGCAGTGTGATCTTTCTTCTGCAACTTTCAAGATTGATGATCAGTTTGTTAGGATTGAAAGAGAACCAAGGGTAACTTATATGATTCAAAAGGACATTGATAATGAGGTTACCTACTTTGTAGATACTGATGTCAATTCTTTTAGAGCTGAGGTCACTGTACTTGAAAAGGAGCCTGTATTGCCATGTATTGCTGAAGAGATTGGTCCTAGGTCTGTGAAGGGTGATTTGTGAGTGATGTACTTTGATGGTGCTAGCTGCAAAGATGGAGCAGGAGCAAGTATTGTACTCATATCTCCTAATGGGAGCACTTACAAGTTCTCTTTCACATTGAATTTCTTTTGTACCAATGATATAGCAGAGTATGAAGCATTATTGCTAGGATTGAGATTGGCACAAAAGCATGGAATTAGATGTATAAAAGTTATAGGGGATTTTGAATTAGTGGTGTCCCAAATAAGATCAATATATGCCTCAAAGAACAAAAGGTTGAAACAGTACAGAAATGTTGTGTGGGATTTGATTGAGCATTTTGATGCCTTCAATATTGAGTGGAAGGATAGAAGTAACAACAAGATGGCTGATTTGTTAGCCAATATAGCAATCAATCCCAGTGACATCACTTTTGCAGGCCTCTCTAAAGTTGAAATTCAGACTAGGTCTAGTATACTAGACAATGTTGAGAATTGGAAAGTTTTTGAAGATGACCAGGATATCTTGAGGTTTATGAATTGTGAAGATCAGTATTATGGTCATGAATTAGATTGTTCAACCTTGGTTGAGATTACAGAAGGAAAGGAGGTTGTCCTTGGTAATGAGGTCCTGCAACTTAAAACTAACAAGGTTCCTAAGGGACTTGTTGTTCTAGAAACTATATTTGATAGTCAGGACAGAGTTCAAAAGGATATCAAAAAGGAAGTCCAAATGGATTTAGAGGAGATAAATCTTGGAACACAAGAAGCACCTAAGAAGGTGTACATTGGTAAAGAAATGTCTCACAAGGTAAGGAAGTCCTTGATTGAATTGCTAAGAAAATTTAGGCATGTTTTTGCATGGTCATATGATGACCTAAAGGTTTATAGAGAAGACTTGTTCCAACATGTTATTCCTTTGAAAGAAGATGCTAAACCCTTTAGGCAAAAATAGAGGCCTATAAATCCTACTTTGGCACCTAAAATGCAAGAAGAATTAATGAAGTTAAGAGATGATGGAATTATCAAGCCCATTAGGCATTCTTCTTGGGTGTCAAATTTGGTCCCTGTCAGGAAGAAGAATGGTGACATCAGACTTTGTGTAGATTTCAGAAATTTGAACATCAGCTCATTAAAGGATAACTATTGTCTGCCCAATATGGAGGCTATGTTGCAAAGAGTGACCGGATTTGAATTAATGTCTATGATGGATGGTTTCTCCGGTTATAATCAAGTAATTGTAAAAGAATCAAAACAATTTAAGACAGCTTTTACTACACCCTAGGGGACTTATGTTTATGTGAGAATGCCTTTTGGTCTCACAAATGCTGGTGCAACTTTTCAGAGGGCAATGGATGTCGCCTTTTCAAATTTTATAAATGATTTCCTTGTTGTTTATCAAGATGATTTAACTGCCTATTCTAAGAAGGAAGAAGACCATTATACTCATTTAGAAAAAATATTTGTGAGGGCTTTGGAATATGGCATTTCATTAAATCCAAGGAAATGTGCATTTGGTGTCACTGAGGGTAAGTTGCTTGGACACCTAGTTGGGAAGCAAGGAGTAAGAATTGATCCAGAAAGGGTGGCAGCTATTGAAAAAATCCCTAAGCCAAAAAATGTTAAAGGAATTCAATCTTTCTTTGATCAAGTAAATTTCTTGAGAAGATTTGTTACAAAATTTGCTGAAGTCACTAGGTCTATATCTAAGATGTTGAAGAAAGGATCTGAGATCAAGTGGGAAGGTGAGCTTGATGAAGCTTTCAAGAATATCAAGCAGGCTATTAAAGATGCACCTGTGCTCAAGGCACCTGATTACAATGTCCCTATGCATATCTTTTCCTTTACATCTTTTCATACTATTGTTGCAGTTTTGTTGTAGAAGAATAATGAGGGTTATGAGTAGCCTATTGCATTTTTTAGTAAGTCTTTGCAGGTTGCTGAACTGAAATATGATATCAATGAAAAACAAGCATATGCACTGGTGAAGGTTGTCAAGGCTTTTAGGTGCTATCTGATGGGAGCAATTGGGATTTCTTTTGTGCCTAGTGCTGTAGTAAAAGATATCTTTTCACAAAAGGAGGTGTCTGGAAGGAGATGCAGATGGATAAATAGAATTCAAGAATTGACATCCAGATTACCAAATTGGTTAGAGGACAAGGATTGGCAAAACTGATGGCTCAATCCAATCTTGATGCAAACCAGATAAACCAGACTGAGATTGATTACACTTGTGATATGGATGATTGTATCTAGTATCAAGATATTATATTTTACTTAAGGAATATGAAATGTCCTGAAGGAATGGATGATAGTAAGAAAAGGACATTGAAGTTACAAGCCATCAAGTATGTGATTGTAAAATGTAAATTGTATAGGAAAAACCTAGATTGCATACTTTTGAAATGTGTTGATGAAAATCAGACTGACAAGTTGTTAAAATAAATGCATGAGGGAGTTTGTGGAGGACATTACATGGGTAAAAATACTGCTCAAAAAGTCTTGAGAGAAAGATTCTAGTGGCCCACAATCTTCAAGGATGCAAAGCAATTGGTAAGGAGGTGTGATGCTTGTCAAAGGTTCTCTGGTAAGCTTAAATTTTCAGGCAATATGCCCTTGAGGACAGTAGAAGTGCAGGCTCCTTTCCAACAGTGGGGAATAGATTTTATAGGAGAAATACCAAACAAGTCTAGTGGAGGACATTCTTGGATCTTAGTTGCTACTGATTATTTTACTAAGTGGGTAGAAGCTATCCCCACAAGGAATTCAACTAGTAGGGTGGTGACTGATTTCTTGTTGAATAATATTGTTACCAGGTTTGGTTGTCCTAAGAGGATTGTCAGTGATAATGCAATGTGTTTCAGGTCTGCTGAATACAAAGATTTCTACAAAGGTCTAGGAATCCAGATGTCATACTCCTCACCATATCATCCACAGGGAAATGGATAGGCAAAATCAATAAATAAAAGCTTGATGAAAATCCTCAAGAGGATCTTTGATAAGAATAAAAGAGCATGGAATTCAAAGTTACCATTAGTTGTATGGGCTGACAGGGTAACTGTGAAGAAAGCAATTGGTTGTGCACCATTTGATTTACTGTATGGGATACATGCAAGGATACCTCAAAACAACTTATTGGAAATGTATAAGTTTATTCAGTTATATGATGATGATATAGATGATGAAATGCAATTGAGAATTGAAGACCTCATCAGGCTGGATGAAATCAGAAGAGAGTCAATTTCAAGAAATGCCAAGTTGTAGTTACAAGTCAAGAATCTGTATGACAAAAGGACTATTGAAAGAAAGTTTGAACCAAATGACTTGGTATTAATCTAGAATGCTAGATTGGAGGACAGAGGAAAACATCACAAATTTGATCCAATCTAGTTGGGGCCATATCGAATTCATGAAAAATGGGACATGATTCTTATATTGTCAAAGAACTAAATGGTGATATTCAAGAATTTCCAGTTCATGGACAATTCTTGAAAAAATACTTCAATTGAAGGTATTTATCTTTCCATGAACAGTAGTTAGGTCTATATATGTTGTACATTTTGTATAGTGGTGTGCTTCCTTTTGTCTTGTTGCTCTCTGCTTGTTCAAAGTTTTGTCTGGTAGGTGGTCTGCTTAACCTGAGATTCTAGATCCTTGCATGGGCACAAGTTACCCATCATCCCTAGACAGAGCCACTGTTAGCACCTGCAAAATTTCCATGGCTATATAATTTTTCTTTGGTCTCTGCAATGTTTTTCTACATCCCTGGCCTTGAAAACCCTAGGATTTATTCATATTTCTAGCCGTTGGGAGGAAAAACCCTAGATTGTCTTGGCCTGATTCTTTTTCATTGTTACCTTTTTCGGGCCACTTAAGCGTTTATAAAAGCATGTGCACTTTTTTTTCTCCCTTTGGTTGCTGGATCTCTAAGTCCTCTGGTGGTTAGCACTTTCATTCAGCGACTTAGATTTCTTCAGTCGCAAGATCTCTTGATTTTAGCAGTTAAGGGTTAAGCATTCAGCGACTCTGCTAGAGGCTTGTATCTTCCTTTGGTCGCTAGTTCACATGACGATAGGCCTAGGTCTCTCTATTTCCTTTTAATACTACGGTGGGTGCATGATCTCATGGAATATTCTTCCCCCTTCAGATCATGTGTCGGTCATCTGATCTTCTAGCATGTTCAGATAGACCGATAGCGGGTCCACTGCTAGGTGTGCACAAATGGTGGCTTCTGATTGGTCGTGCTAGATGGTGAGTTAGATGATTCAGCAGGGCCCGACATTCAATAGATTCAAGATCTACGGCTGGCATATGATCGCATGGAATCTTTCCATGCTATGCGATCATACGACAGCCGTTCGATTCTCCAGAGGACAGAAGGGCTTAGTGGGTCCAATGTGCTACGTGGTACTGAGGTGCTCGTGTTTCATTGGTCAATGTGGATGGTGACAGGGATGTGTCAGTGGGCCCAAATTTTTCAAAAGGGAAAGGGAAGATCTATGGTTGTCACTTGATCGCATGGAATCTTCTCAAGCCATGTGATCATGCGACCACCGTTCGATGTAAATGCTTACCAGGTGGGTTCGAGTTGCCAAGTCATGTTGGGTGCCAGGTGTTGCAGAGTTGTTCTTTTCTGATTGGCCGAGCTCAGTGGTGATGTGGTGGACATCGGTGGGACCAGTGTTTTAAGCGTTTAGGCTTGTTAAACAGCAGATTAATCATGTGGTCGTTGTTATACCACTGGGGTAAATTGCACGTTGTTTAGACATGTAGTATAGCGACAGCCATGGATTTCATTTAAGTGATGGAACTGTTTGGTGGGTCCTCTGTTTCTAACTCATTGTGATATGAGCGAATGTTTTGACGGCACGTGGAACCAGGGTTCCTTTGGGTTAAATTTGAGATGCCCGAGAAAAGTGAGGATCTAACGGTGATGTTTTAAAGTTGGTCTCAGTTTGATTTCTGACCGTCGATGTGTTGTCTCGCACCCTGATGTAGCTGTTTTCTTCCAGATTTAAATTTTTAAGGGTTTTCAACCACCAGAGGATTGAAATTCAATGCTGGAGCGGCTGCATTAGGTGGATTTTAATTTTGTTTGCTATTGCAGTGTGGTCCAGCGGCGTGATGATTGTTTGCAGGGGGTTTGTACAATGAAAAAGTGGGTAACCGGACTGCTCAAGGCATGTTGCAGGTGGACAATCAGATTGATAAACACAGCAAATTCATGGTCCTCAGTACAAATCAGGAGATTTCTCATATATGAGGATCTTTCTTGGATCTGTTTTCTCTAAGTTTCTTGGTTTTCCTCCCATGTAGCAAATTTTGATTGTATTTGGTTGGTTTGGTGGTTGAAAGCCCTAGCCCTTGCCTCAGTCATCCATAGCTTGTTGCATCTTGACCTTTTGGGGATTCCAAGATGACTGGTGGTATATATTGTTGTAGTTTTGATTTTGTAGGGGTTCCAAGTCTTTTGGTCCCAAAGGTTGTTGTTGATATTATGTTGAAAATCAATGTAGAAGACTGAACAAGGAGAGCTTGGATTTTGGGTTTGTTTCCTAGCATTTTGATGTCTTGGTAATGTATAGATTTTGTAAATTTTAATGAGAGTGCACTTGAATTCCAATCTTAGATTTATGTTTGTCTTCTTGTTTTGATCTTGGGCTCATATATGTTAATATCACAAAGTGAGTTATCATATGGTGGACAAAGAACATTGTGGAGTTATCATTGAGTTCCTAACAAAGTTAGGATTAAAGTCTTTAAGGTAGTTTCAATGAGCTTAGGGTTGGATAGGAATTTGATGATCAGATTTGGGAGTGAGAGGGAGAATAGGCAAAGCACTTATTCTGAGTTCAGGAGTATTTGATTTAGGATTTTTAGTTGATATATGTTATTGGGTGACTCTATGCTCTAGGTTAAGGCACTGATCCAATCTCTGGAAGCAGTTCATCATCATCAACCACACATTTAAATGATAAAATATTTAAAACCAGTTTGTGAAGGGTATAGTTGTACAATATTTAGTGACTCCTTTGAAGAAGTGAGTCAAAGGTACACCCGCCTAAGCATCTAGGCTCAAAGTGTAGGAGGATCCTTGTGATCCTTGTTAATTGGCCCTTTTCCTTGCAGACTTTGGAGTGGTTATAGAGTTAGTAACATTAATTTGTCAATCATAGTGTAAACCTGCAAGTAGAAAGAAAAGACAACCAACAGCTAAAACCCACATGATAAAAAATGACATCCACAAAACATGTCAATACATCCAACTATCTATACCTCCTAGGTACAATCAACGTCAGTAAACTTATGCCAACATCATATCAACCCATTAACCATAATCAATCTCACAGTATCAAAACTTGTTAACAAAGAAAATATACATCCTAAAAATCCCAATGCATGGGTAATACCAAATCTTAAAATAAGTTCAAGGCATATCAAGTATACCAATTAATGCTAATATCAAGGTGTGATAAGTAAACAAAACATAAAGTACCAAGAACAATCACAATTATATACACATGCAACCCAAATAGTTGCATACTATCTCGTAATATACTTTATCATCCTCCCAAATCATATAATCATGGATCTCATGGAAGAAACCGTTGAATTAATAGGCAAGGTATGTAAATAATAAGTTTTTTCTTCTACCAACACCTCAAAAAGACACATTGTGTCAACTATGATCTCTTCCAAAACATCCCAAATGAAAAACCACAACAACACCCAAGCCCATTCAATATGCTTGATCAAAAAAATATATGAATCATGTAATGCCAACATCTATGTAAGTCTCTCATAACCAAGAAGGTCAAATTCATAATAACAATTCCTAGTAGAAGAAATAAGACCAACAAATCATCTCCTAATATAGTCATAATGAATGTCAACTCAAATGCACAAGGAGATAACCTATGCCAAAAATATCTAAAATTGAATCCTTCAGAACTAACCATCTATCTATAACTCTTGAGATACATATCTATGAATGATAAGCATAAAATATAATGATCCTGAAAGGAACAATGGGTAATACCTCTCAAGTAGTAGACTTCCAAGTAGACCAAGAGACGGGAATGGAAATGCTCCTCCAAGAAATCAAATTCATTGTGAATAACTATAAGAAGAATCTCCTCTTATGTCCATAATAGGTGAAAGCTCCTTGATCTTCCTCATGAAACGTAAAACCATCGCAACACATGTCTCTAATTATAAGATAATACAAGCATCACTTAAGTCTCCATGTATCCATGAGCACATATAACCAATCAATCCATTCCAAACTCCAAATGCAACATATCAATGAAGTAATCAAGAAAATGATCATGTACTCAATACAAAAAGAACCATACAAGATAAATATAAAAAGATTCAATTGCAGAATAAAAAATATAAATATGGAAATATGATCTAACCATATCCTCCTAGGACATCACATGCTCCAAGTGAACATAACACAATCCCAACAATAATGATATGCCAAATCTCTAATCTAGAATCAAGAGTACATTGTGACATAATAAAAACCATACTCTAAACCAAACATCACCTATCAATCAAAGCTAACATGTCATAAGATAGAGTATATACTACACATCAAACCAAAAACTTTATGTGTCCTTCATGGATCCAATATGTCAACATCTCCAATATCATGAATATAATCATCTCCTATTAGTGAATAGGCAATGTGAAAGGTCCTTTTATATCAATGAGATCAAGAGCTTCTCCAAACATCTTCAACACTAATAAACATAATCCACCATCCAATGATGAATCTACATCATTGAGCATCTCTTAATATGAAAATCATATAGGCCAACACATATAACTAAAATGTCCATAGAATTAGGTGAAACCAAGACCTGCAAGCCAAGAAGATACAGTTACCAAAAAACCATTAGGAATCAAACCTACACTAACAATCCATCACTAGAAAAAGATCCCACTAAAATGTGTAAGCAATTAAATAGAACCAAGCTATCATGAAATAATGATAAGACAACACTCTACCACTCCCAACACCAACTATATATCTAAGTAATATAAACATCATCCATCCTCTCATCTCAAAGAAAATATAGTAATGCAGTAATGATCACAAACAAGGCCAATTAACAAAGCCCACATCAATGCTAAATCAAGCCCGTTGGACAAAGATAGTCCACAACTGACTCATCCCATTGCAATTGGATAGGTGATCAATATACTCAATTGCATAACTCATAGGTCAAACATTGAATATGCAAACTCATCATCACATTACTAAACTAGAAATTGAGATATCAAAGAGAATAATCCTGTGAACCAAATAATTCAAACTCAAAATCAATCTCAGATCTAATTTGCCAAATATGTCAAAATCCAAGTATCATAGTAAAGAAACCAATCAATTATCTAAGAGATAAGACACAGCCTCCTAACATCAAACCAAATCACCACAAACCTAACTATGTTGTGACAATAAACAAAGTGCACCTATATAACCATGACACCATAGTCAACACCCACATTGTACTTGCACTCAACTATCACCCACACAAAACTCCAAGTCTAAAGCCATGTCTAATCATGTCCTCACACAAAAGGCAACTTGTGTATCTATCATCATTCAAAGTCCAACTTATGCACTCCCTCAAGGTTTTGCCTCTCAACTTGTTTGAATGCTCACATAATAACACCCCAAATCAAATAGATATACAAGTGATCGAACAAGTATACACCTCTTCGTACTCATAGAACTAATAAAATAATAACACTAATGTGTAATAGACTTAACATTCTCTCCAATTATTATTCAAAAAAAAAATTGATTCTATATGTAAACGTTATGACCAAAACCATGTAAAGGAAAATATCTAACTTCCAAGCCCCCAAAACATACCAAAACAACAATTTCAAAGAACCCAACTTGTAATAACACATAGTGCTTGGATCCATCTTTTCAACGAGTATAAGAAGTTTAAAAAAATGAATCATGAGGTGGAAGTTATAGCCCTTTTAAAAAATAGCCTATTATGCTATATAGGCAATATATGGTGGACTTGAAAAGTTGAATCAAATAGAGGTCTACCTAGACCCAATTTGCAAATTCATTACAATTAAAAATTTTATATTCAAAAATATTGGGGCCCATTTAAAAACTTTGGAGGATTTATAAAAAATGTATTTTCAAACTTCAATTAAAATTTTGAAAGGCCTAAAAAGTTTATTTTACAAGAGTTAATTTTTTAACCTTGGGGAGGGTTGGTTCGAATTATCTGGTGGGTGCCGACAGTTGAGGATCTTGCCGAACTAGGGGCCAATGTTCTCTACAACAATAATGGTATAGGGTTGATCGACCCCATACCTGTGCACTATTGTGTGTAGAGTATGAAGTTGGGGGGATATGTTCTGTGAACTCCCTTTCCATAACATTTTCTTTCTTTTTCAATATATGAATTTTATTTGCAGGTAAAAAAATTGCAATGAAAAATAAGTAATATTTTTTTCTCCTCTACAGGTGCCTTGAGTTGTATGGCCCTAGTATTTTTTCCAGTTTTTTAAAATTTACAAAATAGGCCAAATCCTCATCTAGATCCAAATTTAATGGTAAGGTTTGTTTTGTCTCTAAAGGTCATTTGCAAACTTCCCCTACAAAATCCTCATATGAAAGTCCATCTTAGGAAACTCTTTTGATTAATTTTTCTCAAGCAACCAAATATGCAAAGAACCCATCATAACAAAAAACCCAAAACCCTTGGATATGCAATAAAAGAACCCACAAGTGTGTTTGATACCTTGTAATGTCCCAAACTTTCATGTGTAGTCATGACTTCAATTTTGCATCTCATCCACTCAAGCTAGGATTATAACTCAAAATCAACCATGAAATCTCTAACACCACTTGTTAGGAAATAATTCTTCATGTCCAATTACAATTAATCCACTTCCTATAGAATCCATGAGAGAAAAGAATTCATACGATCTTACAAATCACTATGCATAGATAAAAAAAGACAAGCCATGTAAGAAAACACAAGATATACTATAATAAAACCCTCACAAAGGAAAAACTCAGCCTCCAAAAGCGTCCATGCCCCATTATAGTATTCAACAATAAGAAATACAAATCACTTACAAAGTTACAATCAATACTTCTGAAACACCAAGCCTCTCCTATGCATCCTCCATGTGTCCAAGCATGAATCCCACATCCCATGCCATGCTTCACATATGCATTCCTCAAAAAGACACAATAATGTTAGCCCACTCAACTAGCCAACCTAAACCACTAACACATGCTTACTTTTATAGAATCAAGCTCACACAAAACATAACTAGTGCTGAAGTAAAACCATATACCATAAAATCGTATGAATACAATATCATTAATCCCTCATTTATTATTGGGTACTAATTTTTCACTTTATCAAAGATATTTCCACAATATTAAATAATTACACTAATGTGACACATACATTAAATACAATGCCCAATGTTACAATTCAACACATAAAGTATCCCCAAGAATGTCATTGCTAGTAATACATGTTGAACTTAGTTCCTCTAGATGTACCACACACATAATAAAAAAGTACTAAATTCTAAAGATTATGCAAGGTGTACAACACCTTATCCCAACAAATACTTTACAACATCAAGTGTTATGTTAGAATGTTATTAAAATATATTTTTTCTAATTCCTTGTTTGATGTCCTTAGAGTTAGGTTGAGGAAATGGGTTTTCAAACTTGGACCTAATTGATAGTATCACCTTATTTTAGAATTAATTTGTATGTGTTGGGTAGGGTGAGATTTGCAAAACCCTATTATATGTGATTCCCTTTTTTAATGCACTGTAATAAGGCATATTCCCTATATGTATTCCTTGTTTTTCTATGACTCGAGTATTAAGGTGCTTTATTTACATGTAACCTTTTGGTTTATAATTTGTACAAGTGTGAGTGAATGAATTTTTTCTATTAGACCTGGTTCTTTCCAATTTTATTCTTCTCTTTGTGATAGTTTGTGGAGGTTTCTTGTGTTAACTTCATATCGTGAATGCTCTTTGGATCCCATATACTTTTTGAGAAGTTTTATTCTTGTTCATCCACATCCATGTGCCTATGAACTCACTATTTGTGCTATTATTATTACTAGCCAACTCAATTTATCTTGTGTTATTTGGATCTTCTTCATCATTTGTGGTGGGAAATTTTGAGATTGAGAATCTTATTCTTGTATTATCTTCTTCATTTCTATCTTCAGCAACTTCCTCCACATAATATCTATCATTGTCACAACTTAAGGGGGTGTGTACCACCCAATTTTCATTCGTAAATGAATATCCTTCTTCCTTGAGTCTACAATGTCATTGGCATTTCCAAAATATTTTAGGTTGAGTAGTACCTTGAAAGTGTTGAATGATTATTTTATCTCTACCACATCAAAATATGCTAGTTTTTTTAGGCCATGTATGCTCAACTCAACATTCTTCCATGTGCCCAATGCCTTCATTATTGATCCATCAACTACTCTTATATTAAATAGATTTTTTTATCATCTTAGGATGCCCTACTATTTCCCAAATGGTTGCTAAAATGATGTTCTTGTATACATGCAAGTCCACCATGATATGTTTTACCTTCACATTATTCAGGTGTGTACTAATAAAAAAATTTATATTCTTCCAATTCTAATATTATGTGATTTGTTAATATTCCCAATTGCTTCAACTTTACCAGAAAATATTTAGGCTAAGCCAAACAAGCTTTTCAGCATAGGTACTTTCCTCTTCTAAAAACCAAGGTACATTTGCATTTATTATTGTATTATAGTTTGTTAGGATTCTCTACTACATTTTCATATTGTTGTTTATTAGGCCAAAAGTAATCATGTTCATCTTCTTTTCAACTAGATTCTTTACTAATCTCTTTAATTATTTTCTTCTTTTTCCTCCTGGTATCCCTAGGCAAGTTAATATTGTAACTTTATCCTTTCTGTTATTTGACTATTTTATTTTATTCAGTCCTCATCTTTTGTTGTTGTTGTTATTGTTGTCGTCGATCTCTAGAGTATTCCTCATTTGATGTATCTAATGTCCAATCATCTATTCTCTGGCATCCTCTCACACCTTGCAAATGAATTCTTTTGATTACCCTTGATCCTCTTTTCTCTTGTTAGTCGTCACTTTGGGAATGTGGTGGGAATTCTAAGAGTATTGTATGTGCTTCCTAGAAAAACATACACTCCTTACTATAAGAGATCTTTGGATTTTTACTAGACTCTATACATTAAAAGTGATATAACCTTTTTCTTTTGCAAAAAAATCATAAAAATCTTCACACATGCTAGTCATAATTCTCTTAAATAATTAATACATCAGTTCACAGTTGGAGTAACATGAAATTGTCAAATCAATTCCTACGACACAATGACACGTCAACTCTCTTATACTTAACCTAGCCAAAAACACTACTAATAGTCTAGTCATGCAAACAACTCACATGTACTTTACACGGTTTGTATGACACACCCCCCCAACTAAAAGTTTTAATTTATCCTCAAATTAGGATAAGGAAGGGACTTGTACAAAGACAAGTAATTTGAAAAGATACAATAATAAAATGGTAGAAATAAAAGATTGAATCATGTGAATGTAATAACTAATTACAATTAAATAATATTGAAAGAAAAATAGATGTTTTGTACCATTGAACTGTAGCAAACCAAAAAACATACTAGTGCAACATTCACATACCATAGACAATACAACTAGAGCCACAAGCCACCATCATCTTATGCGGACGAATGTAGAACATTATCCCATAGGATTTCAAATTATCTTTCTTCCATATTCAACCTTCCCATATTGTCACCTTTTGGATTCAACACATGCTGACTCAACATCATAACAACATTTGATCACTCACTTTCTGACCTCTATCATCATCCACACATCAAGTAGCACATCACTCCACCAAGTTGACAAAAATAGACACAAAAGGTTGACATCAATGACAATATTGCTAACAAGCATCAAATTACTGTTTCCACATTTCATTTTGGTGAACCTAATGTATCCTACACTTGAAATCATTTTTTATTTCTCTTGCATATCTTAATGCATTTGATTAGCTAGTTAGTTAATTGCATGCTTTAATTGGTTACAATTTTTATCATTTGTAAAAGCATTGCATCCACTTTAACACTTCTCATTAGCATATATTATCAATTCATGTAGGAGCATACTCTTGCATATTTTCTATTTTAATTACATATAGCTTAGAAATTGGTTAGATAATGTTCTCTTCGTGTTATGTTGGTTTTAAATCATTAGTAGATGTTTCTTGTTCCAAGTTTGATACTTCTTGTGATGATAGTACGAATCTTTGTCTCTCTCCTAAAATTGGCCCTACTTGTGCATACATTTTGGCACAAGAGGACCATGCTATTTAGATCCTTCATGATATTTCATCTATAATCCATAGCAATGCTCTCCCTTATAGAGATGAAACATTGGTAAATAAAGAGCTTTTTCCCTCTCCTAAATTTTTTATTGCTCATTAGGATATTTTCGTGCAAGAAAATATTATCAACACTAGTCTTTATAACACATTTGTAGTTGAGAATTTGTGGATGGATGAGGCTCACAAGGATTTGCATTCTTGTAAATTGATCAATATTTCTTCCCGTACTCATCCTTATTTTGCTTCAAAATATGATTACACATCTCAATTAAGTGAGATTAGTAATGAGATTCATCCCCCTCTATTGGAGTTAGAAACACATTATGAGGTTGATTTTAAAATGCTCTCTAGACATGGTCTTGGGCGTATGAAATGAGGAATTAAGGCCCATGTGGAGATTACAATGTAGTATTATTGAGAGTTTAGGCTTCTTTCTTTCTTCTTCGCCTACACCTCCTTCTCCATTACCTCCTAGCAAGCATAAAAACCTTCCTTCGCATGGTTAAGCTTACTTCTTGCTCCTTTCCCTCATCTAGGCAAGACCAAACCTTATTGAGGCTCTTAATAGCCCACTTGATTCCCCTCTAAAATATTATAAACCTCACAAACCTAACCAATCAAATATCTATTTTTGTGCATATCATCACATGTTGCTAGTGAATGTAATGTCTTCAAGAGGAAAGTAAGGCGATTTTTTGATGATGTTATCATATGCATGACAAGTGACATTGAGTTTCTTATTTTTTATATCCTCATAATTAATCAAGCATCTCATTATATATTTCTCCCTACCATGTGGTATTAGTAACCCTCCATGGGGCTCCTTGTCTTTCATGGTGGTACAATATCAAGTGCATCCATTCTTTATATCAGATAGCAACATAATAGTCTCTAGTACGATTATCCTCGCCTATATATTGGAGGACAAGGTCAATCTGCCTTGGAGGTGTGCATCATTTTTTTGATGGTCCTCTTCTTTTCCTTATTCCTTAAGATGTCAACATAGAAATATGGCCTCCCTTTGTGGTGGTTTTTTTTCATAATGTCCCTTGATACATGATAATTAGTCTAATCTCTTACAATTTTGGTGATCCATGAATCACCCAACCTAAAAAAACTTGTTGGCCAATGGAATTCATATGACTCACCTTGATCACCTAGCATAATGCAACTTGCTAGTTTATGATTGTTGTTTTTGTTGTTTACACTCTCTAAGGCATTGGTGGTCTATGAATCACTTAGCGCAACACAACTTGCTAGCTAGTAATATTCATATGATAACTTGGTCACCTAGCATAATGCAACTCGTTGGTTTGTGATCATTTTTATTGTTTACACTCTCTGAGGTGGGTGGTCTATGAATCACCCAACATAACACAACTTTTTGGCCAATGGCATTCATATGACTCATTTTGATCACTTAACTTAAGGAAGCTTACTAGTTTGTCATTGTTGTGGTTGGTTACACTCCCTGAGGTGTTGGTGGTCTATGAATTATCCAACATAATGCAACTTGCTAGTTTGTGATCATTATTGTTGTTTATGTTACAACTAGCGGTTGTCGTTGCACCAAAAGATCAACCTGCTAATGCCCGATACAACCACTAGACATATAGAAGACATAGGAGGTTGTTAAACCATGTCACAAACCACTATTGCTCTGAACAACCAAGGAGACCAAGGGGGAAATCATTCTTTCTCACCATCATAACAATCCCCCCCCCGATGCAAACACGGGGTTCAAACCTGTGACCAAGCTCTGATCTAGAGGAGCTATCACCCCAATCTTTTCCCTGAGATACTCAAAAGTATCCTTCCGCAAAGGCTTTGTAAAGATACCCACAATATGTTCCTTAGAAGACACAACTTCCATCTTTACTTCTTTTTCATTAACTTTATCCATCAAGACATGATACTTAATAGAAATATGCTTTGTCTTTGAATGCAAAACGAGATTCTTTGAGATATTTATAGCACTGGAGTTATCATAGTGAATAACAATAGGTTCATCAATGTTTATCCTTATGTCCTTCAACATTTGCTTCATCCAAATAGCTTGATTATAGTTAATTGCAGCAAGAACATACTCAGCTTCAACAGTAGATTGAGAAATACAATCTTGCTTCTTACTAGTCCAAAAAAATAGTTTCTTACCAAAAAGAATGCACCTCCACTAGTACTTTTTCTATCATCCATATTACCTAGCCAATCAACACCAGTGTATGCACATATACTAAAATCATCATCTTTTTCATACCATAATCCATAGTCAGCTATACCCTTCAAATATCTGAAAATTATTTTTACAACAAGCATATGCGATTCCTTCGGTTCAGCTTGAAATCTTGCAACAATTCCAACAACATTTGATATGTCTGGTCTATAGTGAGTTAGATATTGCAGTCCACCAATCATAGATCTATACAATGTCTAATTAACACAAGGGGAATCATCATCCTTAGTCAACTTACAATCAGTAACATAACACCTAATCAATTGAAATCCTTCATACCGAACACACTAAACACACTATCTGAAACAACAACTAGTATGTTGCCATCAATGCCAAACGGGGAGATTATTGGAAGATTGTTGAGTCTGCCAGAGTTTTGTATTTGGATGTGCAGACTTAATGTTTTTTCATTGATGTCAACATACTATTTTTTTCAAACATTGTGTTCAGTGCATTCGATATGAAGGATTTTGGTTGATCAGGTGATATGTTGAACAACTTGAGTTGCAATTGTGAGGTACAATTCAGAGGTTGGTATGACAATTTGAATGAGGAATGATCAAGTTGTTGAATGTTGGTGTCACAATGTTCCTCTAAACAATGGATGAATATTTGGTTTGATATGACTAGGATTTAATGTTTCAGAGGTTGCAAAGATGGTGACTACATGTTTCCTTATCATAGTGTTCGCAACTAGTGTTGTTCATGATTCCGAGTACAACAAGCTATCTTTTGTTATGACTGAATTTGGTATTTTAGTGTTCCTATTGATCAGAGTTAAAGATGATTTTAGATTTCATATTGGAGATGATGCAAAGGTTTTAGATGGTATTCATGTTTCTTTTTGGTGTTCTTGGATCATGTGGTCATGTTGTTGGCCTGCATTGATTGAGGTGGTCAAATTTGTTGTTTTGGTAACATGTTGGCATTTCTTCATTTGGGTACTAGCTGACTTGATGGAGTAACGTGTTGCAATTCTTGGTATTGCATTGGCAATGGTGTAGCATGTTTGAGGTTGAAGGTTTGGGTCCTATCTAATTCTTAGCCAACTTGATTTGGATCGCATTGGTGATTGAGCATATTGTTTATATATTTTATTGCAATAGGTCTTAGCTGACCAAGTGGAAGATTATTCTTTGTAATCAATACAAATGAAAGATCATTTTGTAATTGAGAGTATGTATGCGAGAGAGAGGAGTATGTATATGTGTGTTTTGTACTTAAGGCAGAATTTGTACTTCATTGGAACTATTTTGGCATAGGAGATGCTATTTTTCACTTCGGTTGCAATGGACTATATTTCCACTCTGTTGTATTAAAGATAGATCGGTGGACCTGACTGAGGGCCAGATATGAGATTGTATTATGAGCAGTGAGCTCTTGGCAGTGAGTGTGTAGATTGGGCTATAAGCCTGTGGTTGCAAGTGCATCCTTTGTTCTCTGTTTTTCTCTTAACAGGGCAATACTTCTAACAAAGTACATTCATCTAGTGGGTTTGACTCCCCCTAAGGTTTTCCCTTAACCGGGTTTTCTCGAGAACAAATCTTGGTGTTCTGTGTTATATGTTGTGGATCTTACATTATTGTTTATCTTTTATATCTAAGTGGCTAAAGTGGAATTAAAGTAATTAGGTACACAACTGATTCACCCCCCCCCCCCCCCCTCTCAGTTGTGCTTGCCTCCTTTTGGGCCTAACAATTTACGCTCCCTAAGGCATTGGCAGTCTATGAATCACTCAACATAATGCATCTTGTTGGAATTCATATGATTCACCTTGGTCACCCAACATAATACAACTTTCTAGTTTGTAATTATTTTTTTGTTGGTTTATGGAATCACCCAACATAACATAGTTTGTTGGCCAATGGAATCCATAAGATAGGGTTTTTCATCCATTTCTATGTAGCATAACACATCTTGCTAGAACCATGGGGGATTTTGCAATGTGCATAACCCCCAACGACAAAGAAATCTAGTGCCAAAATAATGTACCAATTATTTGTTGCATCAAATGTATTCATGTATTGTGTTTGGCAGAGCTACTAAAAATATCTTCTTGTATGTGTTTGATTATATGCATTTCTCTATATGTTTGTTTTACTCGAAGGATTATGCTTGGTATTAAGAAAAAATTTCATAGAGTCTACTCACCTCACTCACTTGGAATGTCTATTTGCTTTAGTATTATAATTTCTCTTTGTATGCTTGTGTATATGCTTTGTTTCTTTCATGTTTCTTGCATGTCTTTATGTTTTCTACATGCCTTGCATGTATGCTTTGTGTCTTGCATGTATGCCTTGTGCCTTGTGTGTTTATAATTCATGTTTTATTTGTGTCTACTTCATGATGTATATGTTTGATACATGCCTTATCCATTACTAATCTATACTTTATTGTATGTATAGGCATAAGCTCATACCCTTGCTAAAGTGGAAGTTCAATGTAGCATCGTAAATAGTATACCTTTACAATTTAATACTATGTTTAGCACCTGCTTTGGTAGTTGTGCTTGATGTTGTGTAAACGAGTTTGTCTCGAGTTCAAATTGGCAGTATTAGTTACATCACCAATGTGTAGCCCTATAAAAAACCAAAGCACTAGTGTCCTTTTAATCTGGCTCCAAATTTGAAATATCAAATGTCAACTTCAGACCCTTAATAGTTGTAACCTTGTTGTCAGCCTCTCCCAAATAATTCTTTGTGAACAGATGTCACATATAATGTGACTCCTTCCCTCATTTAAACAGGCCAACTAACTCTTCCTAATGACAATTGTAATGATCAATCCTAAGAAGAAATTAAGATCAATTAAGTATTGAGATGTCTGAGGATATCATCAAGCATCTTGTTATCTACAACTGAAGTACTTTTGTTTCTTATTGTTATTGTTTTATTAGACCCTAAAGTTTGCAAGAGGGCTTCACACCTACTGTAATTATTATCATTTCAGTATCAATCATTGTTTATTTGCATCTACTCTTGAGGGAGCACATGGCAATTATCATCATCATTGCTATTGTGGCATTGGGAAAACCAACATGGAGTTTGACTTTGGTAAGCCCCTTTACAACACAACATTTTCCCCTCTTTGGTGTGTGTAGGTACAAATCTTAGGTTTCAAGTTGCAATAGTGATACATGTGAACAAAGTGAATTACAACAAATAGTTCTAGACTTCAAACAATGAAAAACCCTTGAAGACTAGGTTTAGGTGCTAATGTCCTTGTTTTGCCCCATTTTTCAAGATGATTGGATACCTCCAAATTTAGTTTTTTGAACTAGCATCTACAACAATATGCTTGCGGACCCCATTGCCCAACACCTCCGGCTTGCCTAGTTTACCCTTGATTTTAGACAGTCTCATTAGCATTCCATCTCCCAATCTACCCCTATTATGTCCTTCTGTTGCATATCTTCTACATTGTAGTAAACTTATTCAATATAGTCTTCTTTAGCATACTTTATCAAATGCATGCAATCAACCTCTAATCAATTACACACAACCCAAAACATATAAAAATAGGTGTTCATGTAGTACAACTTGGCTCTCCCTTGAGGACTAGTCAAGCCCATTCACACCTCTTCTAATGAAATGTGTTGTGAAAGGGAATCGATACTAGGTTATTGATGCAGGAGCATCCTGGGTGTAAGAGCAATCTTGCATCACCCAAAAATATTTCTGGTTTTATTTTCAATAAGGGCTATCTTGTGCGGAGCTGCTATTTATGGAAACTTACAATTTTTAGTAAGTTGGTCATATGATCTCGGAATGTTTTGATTTCACAGGTGGAGGTTCAGCTCAGTCATTTCAGCCTACTAGTTGAGCTTCATTGCTAGATCAAGTGTAGTTTTGAAGATATTGAAAATTTTCGGTATTGGCAATAGGGTACAAAAACTTCGAGCTTAGTTTTGAAGGCTTTAAAGGCCCCAGATGAGGTCGAAACTTCGACTAAATTATTTAGGTCTTGTAGAAAACTTCACACCCTTTCCAAAATGGGGCTATAATAGTCAGTTGGGTCAACGGGTGATGACTTATGGTCTCCAGAAGTTGGGCCACCTGAAATGGCGGAAAAATAATTTTTCTTCAAAAATTTTGTTCAGGTTTCAAAAGTTATTTTGAGCCGACTATGATGTAATAAAATGAAAAATAAAATAATTCTAAAATTGGTCGTTCCTTAGGGCTAAATTTTTGGAACCTTCTCAGGCGGTGGAAATTGCCTATATAAAGAAGGCTCATAGTGTTGTATAGGCAGTTCGGAGCAGTTCGGAGCAGTTCTGGGTAGTTCTGGGTAATCATTTGAGGCTTTGTCCCTCAGAATATTGTAAGGAAGATGCCCATGTGGCTTTGCATATTGTAATTCCACATTTGTGGAGATAATAAGAAGCCCATTTTTTGTTCTCACAATTTGCTATTTTTTTTTGTTTCTGTTATGTGTTTGTGGTATTAAGGGGAGCACCCTTTATCAGTTATGCACATTTTAGTCTAAAATCAACCCACATTTTGATAGTCAAGAGGCATTTCCTTGTTATCTAGTCCATCAAGCACAAAATAACTATTTTGAACTAAAGCATTAAAAGAAGCATAGCTACCAATTTGGACATTGAATTGGCCCAGTTGCAAAAAGTCGCAACATAATCTTCAAATGCGTCAATGAGCTACAAGATCTCCTTTGATGCACCATTGGTGGGGAAGAGTGTCAAACATGACTAGCCAAGGGTTGTTAGGAAACTGATGCAAATCAAGAAGAAGTTGCCACTGAGTCCAGTATTGGAGTATTGACCACTTTTGAAATCTACAAAACTGGGGTTCCTTGTATTGAGGGTTTGGAAGCAAACTTTGGAACGCTATCAATCTTGGTTTTTGGAATGACCACAATTGAACAATCGACCTTCTTAGGAGGAGAGAGAAACCCCACTAAGGTTTGCGAAGTGGGCTTAAGATATAAGGCGACAAATGGAAAATCCTTGATCTTATGATTTGAGGCTTGAAATTGATAACGAGTGTTTGAAAGATTAACTTACTAGATTCTACGAGTAACAAGTCGAACCAAGAATACTCTATGTTTCTTTGAGGTCCTTTAAAAGATCAACCTCAACACAAACATGATGGTTAGGTCAGGCCAAGTCAAGTCTCATCTCCAATGTTTAACCATGAGAAAAGATGAACATACAAGTCATGGAGCCAAGAAAGAACTACTAGGCATTAACAACATTCACAAAGCGGAAAATGAATAAAAATATGTAAGGTTTTGCACAACCAACCAAATCCCATGTGAGCTCCAATATTTGCTAACTTGTTCATGGATAACAATTTCAAGGAGGGTGGAGGAGAAATGGAAAAGAGGAGGCAGCGGTTTGAATTCAAATGCGGGCAGGAAACCTACAAATGGCATAATTCCTACAAGAGCTGAAGTAGGGGGCTTCAAAAGGATGGAGGTAGTAATTTTGAGGGCTCCACGAAGGCATCGGATGAAGACAAAGAGTCAAACAAGGATCTTTCCCGAGGAGGTCGGTCAGAGAACATCTCGAATTTCCCTGCTGGTGGGAAAGTCCAAGTCAACTCTACTAGGAAGTTTTTTTCAAGGACTTCGAGTAAAGAAAGTAGGTCTTCGCTATTTGGGGTTAAGCCTACAGGAAAATCATCATTCTCGGGGGTTAACAACATTTCAGAGCTTGAGAAGCGTGTCTTTGGTATTTTTATACCATACCCTCTAGTGGACCACACTGTTTCAGTCATGGCGCTAACTCTAGTTGGAAAATTTGTTGGGCCAAGACCAAATATAGATGTGGTTAGAGCCTTTGCTGCAAAGAAATGGAGTCTTAAGGGTCAAGTTGACATTGTAGTGATGCCGAAAGGTTTTTTCTCATTTGAGTTTTCCAATGGGGAACACCTTTCCACTGTCCTTTGTCGAGGCCCATGGATTTTGGGTAACTTATCTTTGCCTTTACAAAAATGGTTGACTAATCTAAATTTGAATGATGATTTGGATAAGACTCCTAGGTCTTTCATTGGAATACTGGCATGAAGATGTTTTTGTTGGTCTGGCGGGGGCCTTTGGGGATCTCTTGACTATTGATCCCATGACGGTGGTGAGATCAAGGTTGGTTTACGCCAGAATTTGTGTGAATGTTCATCAATCATCGGATCTTCCCAAGGTGATAACCACTATGTCCAAGCTGGGAAAATGTATTCAACCTATGGAGTATGAATCTATTCCCTTTGCTTGTTTTGTCTGTAAAAAAACCGGTCACTGAGCGAAACAATATCCTCACAAACCTCAAAAAGATAAAAAAGACTAACCAAGAGAGGAAGAAAGGAACTAGGAAAGAATGGAGGGAAATAAATCGAGGAGGTACTAATAAAGGGGATCCCAAATCCATGGAGGCCCAAGAAGAGGAAGGAAGTGCTAAAGAGGAAGAGGCTAACCTTCTAGAGGTGGATAATCCTGAGGAGAAGGAAGATTATGTGCCCATTTCAACTGAAAATGGCAATGAAGATGAAGAAAACAACTTTCCAGAAGATATTGTCAATAAAGAAAAGGAGGCCCAAGATGAAGAAAATGGGGGCAGTCTTTCTGCTACCAAAAGGGTGGAAAGTGTGAGATCCCAGGAAGTGGAAGTTAATCTTTCAACTCTTGTTTCAAGGGTGGAAGATTCTTTTAAGGACCTTTTTGAATCAAGTTCTCACTTGAATATCTTTGAGGCCCAAGGGTGCAATATTTTGGATGGAAAAACACATAGTGAGCCTCTCGAAGACACTAGAAAAGATGAACCTTTGTCCCCAACAGAAATTGGAAAATGGAAGGAAGAAATTTTGGAACAACAAACTGTTCTTGAAGAACAACAAGAAGATACTTGGATGGTGGGAAGTGGAAGGAAAAATAATAGAAACTCTGGTAAGAAAGGGAATGTTGTTAGTCAGGGAGGCTTTGTGCCTAGTTCTTCTAAGAAAAATCAAAATCAAAACCAAGGAGGAGTGCAGAATAGACGTCAACAGAAGGCTGATGTTGGCTCTCCAAAAAGGGATACTAGGGGTAGAAAATCAGCTAAGAATGTTAGAGAACAGGAAGCAAAACATAATATAACAGATGGTTGTCAAATGACTATCATAGAGGTATGTTCTCCACTCCATAAATGAAGATTATTTCCTGGAATATAAGAGGATTGAATAGTCCTCATAAACAGGATGTGTTAAGAAATTTGGTTAGAAATTGTTAACCAGACATTTTGTTGATTCAAGAAACTAAAATGCTCAAAGAGAAAGTTGAAAAGATCAAGTCAATTAATAAGGGGCGTAGTATAGGTTGTGATTCTAAGGGGGCTTCGGGTGGAGTTGCGATCTTTTGGAACCAAAGCTCTATCAATTGTTCTTTTATTCTTGCCGAGAATAATATGATTATGGTTAATGTCACTCATATCAGAGATAACTTTTCATGGATTCTTGTCAATATATATGCCCCTAATAATAGATTGGGAAGACAAAAGTTCTAGTATAGACTGCAGGACTTGAGGAAGATTTATCAAGATAAGAGTTGGATGGTGATGGGAGACTTCAATACCCCGTTGAAAGATGTTGAGAAATCGGGAGGTAATCCATCTCAGTCGGAAAGAAGAATGGACCTTATGGATTATATAAATAATGAAGCTCTCCTTGATGTGGATCTTGACGGTATTTCTTATACTTGGTCTAATAGAAGATTTGGAACTGAGCTCATTCAAGTGAAATTAGATAGAACTCTCTTTTCCCCAGACTGATTCTCAAGGTACTCGTGTTCCCTTTCTTCCATGTTAAGAATTGGCTTTGATCACTTCCCTTTTACTTTTTCTGCTAGTTCTTTTAATGGTAAAAGAAATTCCCCTTTCAGTTTTGAAAGAATTTGGATGGGTCATCCTAGTTTATCAGAGAATATTGCTGGATGGTGGAAATTAAAAGTGGAAGGGGGATCTATGTACATAGTTGCCAATAAATTGAGCCACATCAAAAGAAAAGTTAAAGTTTGGAATGAATAGATCTTTGGTGACATTTTCTTATCGAAAAGTAGAGCTCAGATTGATATTAAGGATGTTCAAGACCAAATCCAAAGGGAGGGGCTCTCTGAGGAGCTCAAAGCTCTTGCAAATAATCTATTGGCGGACTATCATAATATAATATCCAAGGAGGAAACTTTTTGGAGACAAAGGTCGAAAGCTCTTTGGCTTAAATCTGGAGATAAAAATATTAGGTTTTTCAATATGAATACCATGAAACATAAGGTTGCTAATATGATCCCCTCTTTACATTTAAATGGTAGTAAGTTTGTCAAGGAGGAAGATATTAGAAGGGAAATGCTGAATTACTTTGCCTCCCTCCTGTCTAAAGATCCAAGCTTGAGTTCCCCTAATCAAGATAAATTGTTGTCAATTATTCCCTCTCTGATTGACAAAGAGACTAATATGTGGTTGAAAGCTATCCCTTCAGATAAGGAAATTAAGTCTGCTGCTTTTTCTTTTGAAGGAGAAAAATCTTCGGGACCTAATGGGTTCCCCTTGTTTTTCTTCCAGTATTACTGGGAAATTGTTGGTAAAGAGGTGGTTGCGGCTATGAAGGAATTTTTTGGTACTCAAGCCCTCCTCAAAGAGCTAAATGCTACCTTCTTGGTTCTGATTCCTAAAAAATCGGGTACTAATACTGTTGAGGCCTTTAGACCTATTAGTCTTTGCAACTCTTTGTATAAAATCATTTCCAAAGTCCTTACTTTGAGGATTCTTTCTATTCTCCCTCCTATCATTTCCCCTCAACAAAATGGATTTGTTCCTGGAAGGCAAATTTTGGATTCTATTATTGTTGTACATGAAAACACCCATTCTTTGGAAACAGCTAAAAAATAGGATTTTCTTACGAAATTGGATCTATCCAAAGCTTATGATAGTGGATTGGAATTTCTTGATGAAATTTTTGGGAGCTTTTGGCTTTGACAGGGGGTTATCAAACTTGTGCTACAATTGGTGTCTTGAGTCTCTTCTTCAGTTATTGTCAATGGCGAATCCTCTAATTTCTTTAGATCTTCTAGAGGCCTTAGACAGGGAGATCTGATCTCCCCTGTTCTTTTTGCCATTCTTGCTGAATGTCTAGGGAGATATATTAGTAAGTTGGTGGGTGAAGGTCTCATTATTGGTCTTCAACCTTCATCTATAAAAAAATTTTGTTCTCATCAACAATTTGTGGACGATACTATTACTATGGGAGCGGCTACGATAAATGAAGCTCGAAATTTGAAAAATGTGTTATCCACTTATTCTAATGTGTTTGGTCAACTCATTAACTAGGATAAGAGCTCCATTTTCTTCATCAATACCCCTAAGCAGAGACAAAGAAGGATTGTTGAAATTTTGGGATGTAGTATTGGCACTCTGCCTTCTTCTTACCTTGGTTTGTCATTGAGTTCAAAACCTCCCGAAGCGGTTTGGATCTCCATTGTTGAAAGATTCAACAAAAAACTTACAGGCTGGAAGGGTGATCTTTTAAGTCAAGCGGGAAAAATTCAACTTTTTATGTCTACCTTGCAAAATCTTCTTGTTTATGCCCCAAGTCTGTTCAAGATCCCTCACAAATATGTTGCAGAGATAATTGAAAGGATTCAAAAAAGATTTATGTGGTCGGGTCTGGAAGAGAAGAAAAAAATGAGTTTAGTGGCTTAGGAGAAAGTGTGTAGACCTAAAAGATGTGGGGGACTTGGATTGAGAAGTATTAAACTCTTCTATAAAGCTCTATTGGCTAAACAAATATGGAGCATTTTTGGGGAAAGAAAGGAATGGAACTCCATCCTGAGAAATCAATATTTGTTCAATAATCCTACTCTAGAAGAATTTCTTTCGACCGGGGAGAACATTCAAGGATCCTTTATTTGGAATAGTATCTGTTATGCTAAGGATCTAGTGACCAAAGGTGTTAGGTGGAGGTTGGGAAATGGGAGGAGAATCAATTTCAAGGGGGACTGTTGGCTGCAAGAAGTGCCTCTCTCCAGTAATCAAGATTGGAGTCAGGCTATTGAAAGATGTAAAGCAACTATAGGTGAGAATGCCTTTGAGTATTGGAGACTGGGTAATTGGACCAACTTGGGGGAGATTGATAGAAAGCTTCAACCCATTAATAATTTACTACAAACTTAGTTTGTGAAGGAAGGAAATCATGATCATCTTATTTGGGCTTCTAAACTGGGTGGTTTATTTTCTATTGCCTCTGCTTGTGATCTTTTGCATTCTAGAGATGACAAACCTCTCTGCTAAAAGATGTGGTATAAATTCATTATCCCTAAGATTAATATCTTGTTTTGGTTGTTGTCTCAAAATAAACCCTTGACTATTGATAATCTCTATAAAAGAGGCTTGTATTTGCCTAATAGATGTTTTCTTTGTATGGAAGATGTTGAATCTTGTAATCACATTATGTTGCATTGTTCCTATTCCTGCAAGGTATGGAAAATTATCTTTAGAAAATGGAAGGTATGCTGGTTTTTTCCTCTTTTATGGCAGGATTTTATAATCCAATGGAGATGCCCTTTTCCGAATAGATTGGCTAAAGAATTCTGGAATTTTCTCCTCCCTCACTTCAGCTGGCGGATATGGAAGGAGAGAAACAACATATCATTCCAGGAGAAGTTTGTCAAGCCTGAGGTGGTTGTTAATCACATATGCAGGGGTCTAGAGAACTTTAACTCTATTATCCTAAACAATTCCTCTTTTATTATCTCTCAGGAGGATCTTGTGAAGGTAAGAAATTGGCAATTTGGAGTCATATATGACAAAGTTCATAATCCTAGAGAAGGGGCCCAGTGGTCTTCCCCCCACAAGGTTGGTACAAAGCTAATTTCGACAGGGTTGCCAAAGGCAACCCGCGTATGGTGGGTGGTGGTATAATTCAAGATTGGGTTGGTAACAGTTTCGGGGTGGTGGCTTCTCCTTATGGATCACAATCAACCATAGGGTTGAAGCTATGGCTTCTCTTAACACTATTATGTTGGCAGAAGCATTGGGATGTAAGAAAATTTGGATAGAAGGAGATTCCTTGAATATTATCAATTGCATAAAGGGTTTAAATAAACCCTCGTGGACTATAGAGCAAATTATTGATTAAATCAAACTTATTTCTCTAAAGTTTGAAGAGTTTTATGTAGCCCCATGATTATCGTGAAACCAATATAGTTGCGGATGGGTTAGCTAATGTTGGAGTTAAGTGTGACATCACTCACAAGTGGTTTTGGGTGGTGAACCTTAATGATGACATTAAAAGACTCATTGATTATGATAAGATTAAAAAAAAGGAGTCATTCAAAATAATAATGACCTTAATTGATATGAGATGGATTAAAAGTACAAGAGGCGTGAAGTGGCAGTCGGGGTGTATTTTCATTATTACCCATCTTATCACACATTTGTGGGTGCCTAAAATAGATTGGGTTTCAAATTTGAACTACATTGTGTTCTAAGTGTTGATCTCGAAAGGTATTGTGCATCTTTTGTTATTGCCTAAGTACAATTACCATAATCTGGAGATTAATTGTGAAACGAAAGAGATGGGAGGGGAGCTAAAAAGGGAAGAGCCATTTGAAAGCAAATGGAGATAGGAGAAAAAAGTGTGGAAAAAGCTTAAGAAGGGGGGGGGATTGTGCCTTACCTTCAGAGACTACATGGCTACAAAGACATTACCAAGGAGTTTGCAACAGGCTAGGATAATGGGGTCGTTAATCTCGCTAGTAAGTCTTTTACTCTCACCCTGGACCTGATTGTTGAGATCAGGGGGCTCCCTCTGGATGGAATGAACTACTTTAAAGATAGAACCGGTAATAAAGCTTTTAGGGATTTTCCTAGGACTAATGAAGATAGAGCTATGTTGATTAAGGAGAAAGAAGATTTTGTAAAAATTGAAAATATCAAGTTTATCTGGGCTAAGGTTCTTAGGGTTATCATGAAGTATTTTACTCTTGATGGGAGATTTACGAGGGTTTACAATTACCACTTTGTCCTTGTTAATCATTTATGTCATAATACTAGGGTTTTGTTTATGTTCTTGTTATTGAGTTCTCTGAATTAGAGCATTATGGATAACAGGAAAAAACCTAAATCCCTTGTTATCCATGAAGCCCTGATCATGCTTATTTTTTAATATGCAAGAGATAAACTCCCGAAGACTGTTCCCAAACAAACTGTTAATAGTAGTTATAAGAGAAAAATGGTTGGGACTGATGTGGGGTCGTCTAACATTAAGAAAAATAAAAAGGATAAATCCGGCCAGAAGGAGGTTCCTCTGTCAATTTTTGATGAGGTTAAGGGTATGCAATGTGAGGATGATAAGGATGATGCTCCCTCAAAGGAGGACACTTCTGAGAATGGCGAGCATAATAGTAAGAACAAACTGGATGATAATGAGGTTATTGCTGAAGGTCATGAAAAACAATTACATTTGAATGCCCAAGAAAATAATGTGCCTTCTCCGGGTGGAAAAGGTAAGGTTGATTTTGCGACAGGTAAAGAGTGTCTCAGGGCAGAGATCTTGGAAGAGAAAATGGAGTCCCCCAGGGAGGAGGACAAGATTGCCCAGCAGGAGGTTTTTGATGAGATTGAGAACATGCAGGGTATTGTGAACTTATCTCTGGAGGTTGTTGAGGATGTCCAACAGGAGCTCTATGATGATCATGCCCGGAGCCCTTCAAATAATGAGAACATGGGAAGAGAGAATGATGCTGGATGACGATGAGAATGAAGATGATGTTAAAAGTGTTGGGGAAAGAGAAGATCTGGAAAAGGAAGACTATTCTGAGGCAGTTGAGGAGGGAGTTGTTGATTCAGATTTTTCCCTCAAGGAGAATCCAACAAGGGTGAAGATTACTACTGTTAGATCTATGGTTGATGACCATATTAACAGTACCCCTATTTTTCAAAAAGAGGATTTGGTTGCTGAGAAGGAGAAGAAGAATAACACCTAGAATAAAGGAGAAACCACTTCGTTGGAAGATGAAGATTTCAACAATAAAAAAGTGCCTAATATGGGTGTTATCAATGTGGCTAGGAGTAGAGTGGTCTTGGCCTTTAATTTAGACAAATGAGCTTTCCACGAAATTAACGAGTTGAGCATCAAGAACAGAGCTTTGGATGCAAAATATAATGTGTTGGAGGAGATTGTTGATAAGATGAGGAACAGCACGGTCATGGACAACAACAAAGATAAAAGTGTTGTGATTGAGGAGATAAATAATTTTAGCATGCAAGAAGAGAAAATCTCGAGCATCATTGATGAGAAGCTTTCTCCTATCTACAATAGAGTAAAAAATAATGAGAATATGCTTAGAAAGCTTCTTTCCCATAGTAATGAAGGCATGAAAACAAATGTTATTAATCTTAATGTGTTCTACTCCCTATTGGAGGGAAACTACCTGAAAAAAAATGCTATTCTGGTTGATGATGACCCAATTAAGCTGGAAGGTCGAGCTTCTGGTCCTCACAGTAGAACCAGAGCGAGCATTAAGAAAATGAAGATGACTCTGCCTAAGGAGTTGGTGAGCCTTAAAGAGTCAATTCAAAAGATCCAAGCTCTACAGGAGGCTTTTGAGGAGTTCCTGAATAGTCTAGATTGACTTTTGTTGTTGGTTTTTTTTTGTTCTATCTACTGGTAGTCGTGTTGGAAGGTGTTCTTTTTTTATGGCTGGAGCCTTTTAATTGTAATATCGTTATTTAGGCCTTTCTTTGGAACTGCATGTTTCTTGTAGCAATTGTTGTTTCTATGCTTTTGCACTCTGCTCTTTTCTTTTCCTAGCATGTAAAGGGTTTTGGGTCCCCTTCAAAACTTGTTTTTACCTCAATCAAAAACACTTTCAAGGGGGGTCCTCCCCAACAAAATATCCAATTAGTGTGAAGTTCTTGACCCATTTATATGCTTCATCAAACTCAAACTAGAAGAACAATTAAGTGGTGGGTCTCGAGACTTACCTTGTGGAACACTTTCAAAACAATTTTTCAAGAATTTTTAAGAAAGCGAGCCATTGAATTTCACCATCAAGCTTTCAAGCCTAGTAGTAACAGTTGTGGGAAAATAAAAAGCTTTGGCCATTTAAAGAATGCATAAATAAGCCCTTAATCTTGGCAAAAGCAATAGGACAAAAATAAATGCAAACACGGAATGCAGATCATCTTGTCTAATACAATGGAATGAATGGAATGCCTCATCCACACAACAAGGCCAAAAAACCTAGTAGATCCAATCCCATAGCAATAGCTAACATCCATTTTTATTTCTATTTTAACTCTAATATAATCCTCACATATGTAGTGAACTCTATCTATTAGTCTGGTTCTAGAGCATTTAGCTGGTCACAATGTACAATCCCATTTTTGTGTTGTTTTCTTTTTGCTGGCTGTAATTTTGGTTATGGCCTATTAGACAAATACCCATTCATTCCACCATTACTTGATTCCAGTCAAGCAATTGCTTTATAATATATCAATATAGATTCCTTCTTATTTCTTGTGCATCAAAGACACGTTATTTCATTGCAACGTACCCAATTCTTGTACAGATGGATATTGCAAACTTCGTTGGAAAATACAAATATCATTACAGTATGCCTAATTCTTACACATACTGATACTTCCATTTCCGTTAGCAATTATCTCCATGATGAAGGGTAAAGATTCCTTAGTTGGAAATCTGAAATTTTAATAATTACAGTTTTTTTTAAAATATATTTACTCTCATTTTTTCCCTTTTTTTATGGAGGGTTTTGAAAATTTGAACTTTCAACTCAAAGATCTGCCAGTTTAGAAGCTTTTCAGAAGGAATTCAAGGACAAATTATAAATTTAACCTAATGCAAAACCAAGATCAGAGATTGCAATATTCTTAAATTTTATAAAAAGATCTTCACAGCAAATTGGATACACCCAATAAATGGTGAGAGTTGGAATTGTTTTTACAACCATAAAATTTCTAATTATCATTCTTAAATTTTATTAGCAATCCTAGCTCTTTACAGAAATATTGAAGACATTGCAGTTCTTTGGGCATAAACCAGAAAAACAAAATAGATCAATAGTATACCGAAAAAAAAATTGAGTTCTAATGCAGTTTTCCATTAGGGATTTCTTTTTAATTTATGAGTTATTTTTTATCTTTCATAGCCTGACACAACAGAATGAATATTTTGCATAATGGTACAGTGTAATGGTTAAATCATGGCATTGTAGTTCTTGCCACCAAGGCTCAAAGTCCCACAAGGATGTTCTTGTTTCATGGTGGGAATAATGTCCCCATCTGTGGCCTCACCAGTTCATAGCTTCCAATTGAAAGTGTTTGCCCAAACAAAACAAAAAAATACATTTGCAACATTTATAAATCATTGTATGTACTCCTAACATCGATTCAACTTAAAAACAAATATCTTGCTTTACACAGCCGAACATTTTGGGACTTTACTGACTTGTTTCTTAAATTTTCCAAACAAGTTGTAATGAAAACTTTATCTAAAAGACGAAGTATTGGCATACAATAAGTGGCACAAATCCATGATGTACTCAAACAGTTCAGAATGGATCATCCCGTACTCCAGGAACTTGCACCATTTTAGGTAATTTGTTAAATATAAAACAATTGTTTGAAGGAAGTATAATCTATTCAAAAGAACATCCACATAAGATACCCATGTCGTTTACAATTACACAGAAGATGTGCACATTTGTTTTTCCACCATTTTTAACCAATGCTTCATTTAATACAGTTCATGTGAACATCACCTTTAATCACTTTACATTGGGTATGATTTGAGGTGGAGCAGAGCAGAAAGAATATACTGTACACATAACATGAATTGTGGATTCAATCTATCAATATTACCGAGTCCTTGCACAAGTCAGGCAAGTAAGCTTTGAATCTGATCCACTATGTAAATGTTTCATCTTCCACTAGGTGGATGTTGCAATCAGTTTTAAATTGAATGCAGATAAAACTTTTTAAATTTAAGATTAACAAGGTAATCATTTTTTATTTTAATAAATGTTCAGATTTTGAACACAAAACATTTTATTATTAGAAACTATACTTCACAGAATAATATACATTGAAATTCACGTATGTTGGCCTTTGGACAGTTCTATTAGCAGACTTTATCTTTCATATGTAAATACACATTTACCAGCAGGAGTCAATGATTGGAACATAAAATGTACTATTAAGAAATCCTGGCCTCTCTTTATAAAATACAATACTCCGATTTGTGCTTCCAAATGAGAAAATGTCCTCTGAATTGAGCCAAACTCAATATCAACTTGCATCTGCTTTAGGAACTTCAAATTTTATTTAAGTGCCTTGATTCACTGCAATATAGAAATTTCAAAAGTTCAAAACTATCTAATATATAAAAATTTGATCTCACAAGACAGGACAAAAGGATTTTTTTCAAAACTTGCAGGAAACATTCACTGGAGTGCAAAATTTAGGAATAACACATGAAATGCCATTATACTACTTAAAGGAAGTTTGTTGCACCATCGATATATTCTTTAATGCATGAGATGCTTTGTATGCCAGTTCACAACTTCCTCCTAAATGGAAATTATAACACTATAATATATGTCCACCCTTTATGGAACACCAAGGGATCATCAGGGTGTCCCTGGGACATAGCCTCAAGTTGGGGGATGTTTCAAGGATGTTTGCCCATTACGGATCACAATTGGGACATCAGAACATACCTAGAGAATCCACTCCACATACAGGACATTTCAAGGATGTATGTCCACTATGGAACACACAAGAGATGTCGGGACGTCCCTGATGGCTGTTCTTTGAAAAAACACCCAAAACAATTATTGCAGTCAAGGATGATGACCTTCAGCAAGATTAATCTTCTTGCATACATTTCCTAAATTTTGCCTGTTTTCTGATAAAGGAAGAAATGTTATGAATAGAGAACTAGCTGACATTAGCAGCAATTTTAGTTGTATCATTCTTGTGTCTTAATTTTATTTTTTTCGCTCTTGCTCATTTTTTTTAATGCTTGAGTAGTGTAATGATAATTGTTGGTAACTGGTCTTTTATACAACAAACACATAGGTATTTTACTATTTGGCATAGTAGTGTGTTTGATTGAGTTTTTTGTGTTGTCTTGCATATTACAAATTTAAGTACTAATTTTATATATTATTTTCATAGCTGTGTGCCTGCCATTTATAATATTCAATAATGATATTGCTATCCCACAAACCACATCCTCGCCTCCTCATCCCAAAAACTTGGGAGGAAAACTGATATTTGCAGTGTCATGAGAAAATTTGGAAAGCTTGGTGAACATAAACCTGTTTTCCAGTCCATGGTACTTGCACGACAATCACAGGAAATCATATACACATAACATGGAAGGAAAGATGAAATATGTTCCTCACCATTGTATAAAAAAACAATGGGGAATCCCATAGCAATATTCTTGGAACAGAAACATCCCAGAAATTAACAATACAAAGCACTCAAGCAACTTGTTATCTCATCATAATTAGCGTTGGACTCCAGTTTTTGAAGTACTTACACTGAAATTGTTAACATTTTTTATTGCTCAGCTGCTGTTCTTTTTAGCCGGTGCACCAGTAGTGAGTTGTAAAGCTGGGCACAGAAAAATTCTATATTTAGCAAATTAGATTGCTATAGTTGGAAACTTTTATTTAGTGTTAGCTTTCTTAAATTTAGGAGCAACTGTCTAGTCAACTTTTTCGCGGTTTTAAGTTTGTTTATTTCTATTTTTTATTTTGGAAGCAGAAGCATTGTTTGTCCTATTTTAGAGAGATTCTAAGTGATGGAGAACGTGATAAGGCTCCAACTTTAATTAGTACTTTATATCTGTTTTGGGTGCCCAAGTCAGTAGATCTGTCTAATGAACATGGGCACTCACTTTTCTAACACAAAAAGTTCAATAAGATAAGTATTCAGACAAGAAGTTCTATAGTTCTGATTTCATGTTATTTTTTGGTTTGTGTACTTTCATCAGATTTGTTTTGCAGGTTAACGTACTCATAAGATAAAAATTTTGATTGAAATTTTAGTTTGTAATTAGGGTCCTTTTTTTAGTTTGGGATCTGCTTACCACAGTCTTCATTTTAACTTGGTACCAAAGTGCAATAACTGAAATCTTGTAGCCAATGAATGCAATCTGCTACTTCCTGTGAGAGGGAGTTTGTGAACGATTTCATTCAATTGAAGTAGATTTGGTATGTGAAAGCTTGTAGGATGTGATGGCTTTACTTCTCCATTGATTGGAGTGTTGATGTCCACTTGTGAGAGACTGCTGATCTGATTTATTTTCAACTAAGTTGCCAGATATGGGTACAGGTACAAGATAGGGAATCCAGGTATGCCGGTACAGCAATTTTTTTCCCCTTGGGTACGGTGTGTTTGTATAAGATAAAATAAGATAAGATAAATTTATTAATGTCCAACGAAAGACCACAAAGGGGGTCCAAGGGACTGCCAAAACAAAGCAGATGGCCAACCCATAGTAGGGACACCAAACGGTGCCCAAGGAGAGAAAACGAAACAACTAAAGCAAGAAACAACAAACAACCCAAAATAAATAGCTCTAATCAGCTACGAAAAAATCCAGAACCTAAGGATAGGCCATAGGGCAGGAGGAAACCCCTAGCCGCCACTGAGGACCCCTGGAAGAGGAAGCAGAAGAAGACTGCTGTGGGGTGGAATTCCTGCGAGGCCTCACGGATCTGGTATGGCCAGAAGGGGGGCCAAGCTGCCGCTTGGTACCACACGCAAGAGAAACCACCGTGAAGAAAGAGGTGATGAGCTGACCGGTGTGCTATCTCGTGAGGAGCTGATATTGTAGAGAGTGGTCCCGAAGTCTCAAGGCCTCCTAGAGATAAAGCGCTATGCACCTCTAATCAATGTACCTGAAGGAGGATAGAAATTAGTCTCCCTAAACAAGCAATAGAATCTCCCTCTAATCTTGTAGTAGATAGGGCAGCGGAAAATGAAATGTGTCTCCGTCTCAGCCTCCCCCATGCTACAAAGCTAGCAAACCCTGTCCTCCCTAACCATCTGATGGTCGGTCTGAATGTAGAGCCGATGCGATCCCACTTTGAAAGAGCCAAGGGAGATGCAGAGTGCATGCGACCAGCAGTGAGAAAGGTAAGAAGGATGGACAATGATCTCGTCATGTATCTTGAGCAACTGCTGATAGTAGAAAGCCATCTTTGGGAGAAGCCCCCCAAGGGGACTAACCCAAGTAGTGTGGATATACTGCCTCTAAATGTCCAATCTAATGTGCATATTCAGCTCCTGGCAAGGCGGAAGGAGATGAGAGGGGGCATCCAATGAGTACTAAAAAGGAGGAAGACAATCAATCTCAATCCCGATCGAACCGAGAAGAGCCGAAGCCTGAGAAAACCAGCAACGAGTCCGACCTGATAAATCGAAAACTGCAATAGCCTCTGAGGAACGATAAGAAAGGTAGGAATATTTGTGGCATCCCTATTGTGAGCTTTTCACACCATCGCCCCACAAATTTGGGTACCCCCCTTTATTTTAACTTGCTCGGGCAATTTTCTCAAATCAAAGGTTGAAGGTAAAATTTGGAGTGATTTTGAAAAGTTGAGAAATAAGGTTCAAGAGGATGAATGGTGGATTCAAAACGATGAAGGCTGAGTTTCATCAAGTTTATAACTTGATTTCCCGAAATGTAATAATTTTGCTTATAATCCAAATTAAAGATATGGATGGACAATTCAATTTATGAGCGATCTTGGTTGGACAATTTTAAGCAAAATTTGGATTTTTGGAATTAGACATTTTTTGGGGAAATTTGGCAAAATTTTCAAATTATGGAAATTGAAAAAATGGAATTGAGCAATTTAATAAAGTAATTTTGACTAAACAATTTTGAAAAATATAAATTTTAAGTGTCAAAATTGCAATTTTCATGAAAACATTCGCAAGTTGGCATGAAAACCTTCGCAAGTGGGCATGAAAACCTTCGCAAAGTTGGTAGCAAAACCTTCACAAAGTGGGCATGAAAACCTTCGCAAGTTGGTAGCAAAACCTTCACAAGTTGGCAAGCAAACCTTTACAATGGAGAAGCAACTTGACAATTTGATAATATTATTGGCAAAATCCTTATGCTTGGCAAATTTTCTTTTCAAAATGGCCCAATAAATGTTTTTATTTTCAAATAATAATTTGGGGCTAGAGTTTATATTTAATTTTCCAAGGAAAATTTAATGCCAATTTACAATTTAAAAATCAATGCCATTTTAAAATTCCAAAGCAAATTTGATGCCAATTTGTAATTTAAAATTTCAATGCAAGGGATGCTATTTTATAATTAAAAAAATAATAAAAAATCAAAAGGGCCACTTTGCAATTCAAATGCCAAGTTATAAAAAAAATTTGAGAGGCCATCTTACATTTAAAATTCAATGCCAAGGTGAGGCCATCTTACATTTAAAATTCAATGCCAAGGTGAAATTCAAAATTAATTTGGGGGCCCCTTTGTGTGCTAAATCTGATGTATTTTAAGGCTTAATTGGTGTGAAATTCAAGGCAAGTTATTGGGTCCACAATTGGGAGAGTTTAAAACTTATTTAGGGGCCTCCATGATCTTTTTTTCAAATTTTAATTTTGAGGCCTATGTCAATTTCGGATTTGGCTAATTTAAATCCATAATTTTGTTAAAATCGATGCAATTTTGGGGCCCATGTTTGCAAGTTTCAATTGAGAGAGATTTTAAAATTCAAGGAAATTTAATTATCATAATTTTGGCCCAAATTCAAATCGATCCAATTTAATCAAGGGGCTGAAATTAATTAAGAAGAATTTAATCCAAGGGGATATGATTTAATTTTATTTCTTTTTCCCCCATACAAGTCATCCATTTTGGGCAATTAGATGGGTATTTAAAGAGGCATTTGTGCATCATTTCTCATTGTTTCCAAGAGAAATTTTATGATTATAAATTCTGGAAATGCATTTCCAGCCATGAGCGATTTTGTTTTGAGGATTTTGTTGGCCATTTTCATGCAATTTTCTCAAGTTTGAAGGCTTCTAGAGGTGGTAAATTGGTCTTGGGGTTTGAAGACATCATCTTGGCATTCATTTTCACCTACCTTTTGAGCAATCCTCATCTTCTTTGTGCCTAGAAAATCAGAGATTTAAGCAAATCCGAATTTGGAGTTGGTGCATTGCAATCTTGACATCATTTATCCTGCTCCTAGGGCATCAAGTTACATCCATTGAACATGTTTTCTATCTAGATCATGTGGATAAGTTCATGTTTTTGTGATTGGGCAAGTTAGTTGAATGAAATGCAATGATAATCCTAACTCAATTAGCTTGATCAAATATTATTTTCAAAGTTTTATTGATAATACTTTACCAAATGAAATGGAGTGAATTGTTTCTTTTCCATTTTTAGGTTGGCAGGGGAGTTCTTGCAACTTGGTGAGGTCCCTCTCGCAAGTTGGTAGAATTGACAAGAAGGAGGATGCAAGGTTCAAGTTCAAGTCTCTCAAGTGGCAAGGGAGTTCACACCAAGCTCAAGGCGAGATCAAAGGAAAGTTCAAGATTCAAGTACATAAAGGCTTCACCATTTCAAGATCAAGACATCAAATGTACAAGTATAAGAAAACAAGTTCAAGACATGGCAATGAGAAAATTCCTGAGGACTCAAGTTGGTAGAGGTGTTCCTGCGAGTTGGTGGGCATGTTCCTACAAGTTGGTAGGGGTGTTCATGGAAAGAGGTGGACAAGGTTGATCATCTAAGGGATATCTTCCTTTCATCAAAGGATCAAATAACAGGATAAGGATGATGGGGTGGCAGTTGGTTGTCTCCTCCAATCAAAATATTCCTCTTTCAAGCATGTGCAATTATATCATGCCAAGTGTCCTATGTTCTCATTGGTTGAAAAAATTATTATAATTTTCTTATTGGCCCACAAGTTTGGTGCCCTCATATAATTGGTTGTAATTATGGAAACCCTAATTAGGGTTTGTGGGATGTAATCTGGGACCTTGATTTCAAGTTTTTGCCTCTTAATCTTGGCCATTCATTGTATTTGAGCCTCTATATAAGGCCATTTTCTCTCATTTGTAAGTGTTGGAAGATTGAAGAAAATTGTTGCTTAAGTAATGCCAAAATTGCTCTTCTTATCATTGTTGTGTTTTGCATGGTGATTGAGTTGGAACACTTGGTGTTATTGCATGGTTTCTACTTTCACAATTAAAATAGGATTTCATTTTAAAGTTGTTGAAGTAAGAGTAAAAGTAGATAGATTGTGTGGTGATATTGGTGGATGTTTGATTGGTTGACTCTAAAAAACTAGGTCACTAGCTCCTTGTAGATGCAAGGGTGCCTTGTGTGGTAATCTAGTAGTTGTGCTCAAGTTCAATTGGCATTGGATCCTTGATTTGTACTCTTAAGTTGGAATAAGGGGAAGGTGTTGATATGAAAACCATTTGAGATCCTTTGAAGCTTTGCACTAGGTGGAGTTGAAGTCGCAGGCAATCCTCCATTTGGTAGGACTCCTAGTCCATCCATTGGTCTTCCAATCCATAGTTAGAAGTAGAAGTAGTCTAGATAGTAAGAGTTAAAGAGCAAACTTTGAAGTGATATAAATCACGGATATATTTTTATTGCACATTGTGAAGCCAAATCTTTAGAAGTGCAAGTAAGTTGACACCCTTGAATGAAACACGTAAGCCCGCGTAAGTGATTAACCAGCAAATCACATCATTTCAACTGAGTTAAATATCCACAGGTGTAAGGAACCTTGGAGTCATTTCATGATCTTCATTGCAAAGCTTAGCATGAGAGATGACTTTATCAAGAGAGGGTTTAATGCTCTATGTTTCTCGAAGCATTGAGTGTTTGATCCTGCATGTTGTGTAAGTGGAGCAAAACTCACATCAACAGAAATTGGCGCTAGAAGGAGGGCGATGGTATTGTTTTCTCAAGAGGTTGCTAATAATTGAACATGGTGAAGAATGGGGCTTTCTCAGCCACGGCAGCCTAAGGACGATTGGCAATCATACCAAGACAACATCATTTTAACATTTCATTCCTTCACTTGGAACCAAAGGATAAACGGTTGTGAGTACTTGCATGTTGCTAACATCCTAGACAAACAAGAAGAGAAAGCTCAAAGAATTGACAGAGAAGTCCACGAAAGGTTGGAACGTGAGAGAAGAAATTAAAGGATGACAAAGGATAGTTCTTCCTAGATTAAATCAGCCCAGAGCAACTTGGGGAATACTTCAAGATCATATTCTAATTACATTATGCACAATCTCGTGGGCAGAATGGGAGGACAATAGAGAGTATTTGGATACTGCTAACGTATTGAACCAAGAAGAAAGGAAGGCTCGGGAAATTGAAAGGAGAATTAAGAGAAGGTTGGAACGCCAAAGAGAACTAGAGAGAAAGCTTGAGAGAGAAAGGAAAGCACAAAAGTTGGCCCAATCTAGTCTTGAAGGAGATCAAAATTGAACATAAAGCTGGATAGGAAGATTGGATCTTTCTCCCCCAAAAGGTTCGAAAGGTTACAATTTGAAAGAAGGCAGAGAATATTGAGGTCTACACCACACCAAGACAAAGATTTGGTTGAATTACAATTTCATAAGAAAGGAAGGAATTATTGGGCAGCTGACACTGCAAGTTGGGAAAGCTCTTCAAGTAGCCTGGTTCAAATTCCCAAAGTCCAAGGAACTCCAGCTCAAGTAAGCTAGTCAATGCCAATTCAAGCAAGTTAGCTAGTTCAAGGTCAAATCAACCAAGCGACAATGGCACATCAACAACAACCTCCTTGGATTCAAAACAATGCTTCACCTCTTGCATTCAATCAATACAATAATTTGCCCAAGAATCCAAAGCACTTTTGTTCTAAGTTCCACGTCAATGATCCCAATCGTACAGCGGAAGAACACATCAAGATCTTATAAGATGCATTATGTAACAGGCAAATTCAACATGAAGATGTAGCATGTAGACTCTTCCCTCACTCTTTAGGAGAAGAGGCATTTTATTGGTTTGTGAATTTGCCAACCTCATCTATATCGGGATGGGATCAATTGAAGGTAGCATTCGTTGGGAAGTTTGGCATTCCCATCACTCCGTCGGATTTGTATAGGCAATTTGCAGAAATTAGAAGACAAGATCAGGAGCCCATCATCTCATTCAACAATCGCTTCCATAAGGCCTACACGCGATTGCAAGCTCATTATACAGTCTAGTAGGTGCCCTGGAGATGTACTATAACACCTTGGATTCTCAAACATCTATGTTCACAAGAGTTTCTAACCCTGCTCCAACGAGTTTGAACAAAGCATATGCTAAGGCAATGGAGGTAGGCAAGCAAATGAAGTAGCAAGTGTCTGGATTCCAAAGTAACCAAGTTCCACAACTTACCTATCAGGTTCCATTGAATCAGCTTGTGGTGCATCCAGGACCTCCCTTATCTCAAGCACCACCATCAATACCTATTTATCTGCAAGGTACAAGTACATCTACGAGGTCCCAAGAAGAAAAGGATGAGATGAAGGAATTGATTGAACAAGTGAAGAAGCTATCTACAGAAGTTACCTACCTGAGAAATCAGAACAATCAGCTCCAAGCTATGCAAAGAAATAATCAAGGAGGAAACTTCCAAGGCAACTATCAGAGAAACAATCAAGATGGTGGATACCAAAGGAACTCAAGATAGAGATTATCAAAGGAATAACCAAGGTGGTGGCTACCAATGAAACAATCAGAATAACAACTACCAAGAGAGCAGTCAAACACAAAACCAAGGATACAACAATCATAGGAAGATGTGGAACACAGGTCCAAATAATGGCAATGTGGTGTTGCCACTTGACAGTCAACCTCCAACAGATAGCAAACCAGTGGAGAGGATATTTCTAGCAGAGTCAACTTTATCTCAGTATTGTAGATTCCATGAGACAAACCAGCATTCAGAGTTGCAATACGCTGAATTCAAAAAGGCCTCTAATTTATTCCAAAAGGTGGTTGATGAATCAATTAATCAAGAGGATACGCCCGTCACGGAGTATGAAATAGTCCCCACCACAAGATATGATCGATGCTTAACTTTCGAGGAGTTTTCTTTCCCACCTGAGTTCGAAGCTTATGAGGAGCATCAAGGAAGATTTCCACCAGCTTCGGCTAATGGACCGGTGGATGAGCCAGTAGGTTTGGATGAGTATGGCAATGAATCAAGGTTCTCTTTCCCTCCACTAGACAACAGTGTGTTGGTGCAAGGTACCAGTGAAGTTCAAACATTTCAGCAATCACAAGGGAATGTAACAAAGTTTTATCAAAGGAATAACAGGAGGAATGAGGAACCCCTGACATCTTCCATCCCACCGAACAATTTCAACACGTCCCCGCATCCTAATGCAAATAATGTTCCCAACTATCCGAGGGATGCACCAGAGTATAGACAAGGTAGCAGTAACAATAGCAGTGGCCGAAATGCTGGTATCCTACAAAATACGCATGGAACTCAAGAGGTTGGTAAAGAGAAAATAGTGAATAACCTTACAAGCAACGATGAGTTGAAGAAGCTTGGGCAGAGCGTGACAAAAGAGTTGAAGAAGATCAAGATTAGTTTACCACTGTTTGAGTTATTGAAGGTGACTGAAATTAGAGATACCTTCCTCAACAACTTGAAAGATAACAAAGGGTTAGGATCTCACGCTTAGGTTTCTACAATAACAGGTCAAGTTGCCTCGATGGCAGGAAGGCCTCCTCCTAACACAGTAAATGTGATTTAAGAGACAAATCCTACACAAAGCATTTCATATGGAGATCTCAATGATTTTAATAAGCAACATGAGCCTCAACCAGTGTATGTAGCACAAAGTTCAGCACCAGTCAATCCGAAGGTACATGGAAATGAAAACTCAACCAAGAGTCATGAAACAATGAAGGTAGGTGAATCAATGCAACCAGTTGAAATGAAGATGAAGCCTAAACCTGTATACAAGACACCGGTGGTATTTTATCAAGGGAAAGATGACCCAGCACCCTTCCTGCTTTCAATAAGAATATTTGGGAAGTTACTTCATAATTGCTTGACAGATTCGGGAGCATCTAGCAATGTTATGCCTTTGGCGATTTGTAGAAAGTTGGGAATTGTCCTGACAGGATCAAATAAGGTCACTGAATTAGATAAAATTGAAGTGCCAGTAGTGGGCGAATTAAACAACATACATATGCAGTTGGCATCAGATCCTAGGATGGAACACCTCATGGATATATCAGTTGTGGATGTAGCAGATTACTATGGTTTGATCCTAGGCAAAGATTGGGCTAGAAGGTTGAATGGTTATATGGCCACCGACTTTTCCCACATGTGGCTCCCATGGAAAGGACTTCCTAACCAAATTAGAATTGATAGCACTCCCAGGCTAAGACTAACTATCACCGAATATGGAGAACAAAATGAAGTGTTATTTGCCGAGACAAATCTTGGCGTCTACAGGCCCAAAGTTGGAGAAGTTCTGACATTGAATATTGTTAGTAAAGCAAAATAATCCACATAAATTCTAGTTGAATCAGATCCGGATACTTCATCAGATGAAGGCGAGGGCATGTTTGAAAATTTCAGGAGCTTTGTATTGAGAATAGCGCAACAAGGTATCGAGTTGGGTAACAGAACGTCAATGAGAGATTTGTTACTGCCCAACTGGTGTAGAATTCACAACACCTTTCATTTAGAGTTGTCTTGTTCCATGTGCGAGATTGCCTTAGAACAAGTAGAGAAGAGAATCCCAGGAGTATTAAGGAGAGACGATCAGCATAAGAAGTAAAAGGTTGGGGTTTTACAAGCAGACACCGTGAAAAGTAATAAGACGGGTGAAACAAAGAGTCAGCCCACTTTACCCAATCCAGAAATAAAAAGGAATGATAGATTGGGTAGGGTTGAGGAAACCCAAGGGGACCAACAAGAGAACAACAAAATTTGGACGCTAAGGTTCGATGGATCCAAAACCCAACAAGGAGCCAGAACGGGATTCGAACTAACTAGCCCAACAAGGGAAACCTTTTCGGCAGCGCATAGACTACAGTTCCCATGCACCAATAACATGGCCGAATACGAAGCTTTGATTCTTGTCTTGTTGTGTGCGATAAGGAAAGGTGCAAAAGTGATTCATGTATACGAAGATTCATACTTGGTGATAGAGCAAGTGAAGCAGAAGTTTGTGTGCAATGACAAAAGATTGAAGAAGTACAAAAATAGAGTTTGGGATTTAATTGAGAGCTTTGAGGCTTTCAACATCATATTTGGTTATAGAGAAAGCAATAAGGTGGCAAACACTCTCGCGCAAGCCGCAATTTCTTTAGCACCTATTGAATTGGAAGGGTTGAAGAAGTTTAGAGTTGAGTTAGCATCAATGCCATCGGTGCTTGATAATGTGACCAATTTTCAAGTGTTTGAGGATGATAAGCATATTTTGAAATTTTTGACAAATTCAGATGTATTCACAACACAGATTGTTGATAATGGTGAAGAAGTAGAAATCAATCCAGAAGGGATCATGAACCTGAAGACTAATACTATCCCAAAGGGGATGATCGAGCTAGAAAGAATATTTGACATTGACCAGTTCAACAAAGTACCATATCAACCCACAGGGGGAGACGAATGTGACAAAGTAAATCTTGGGACCAAGGAGAATCCGAAGATGGTCCAAATTGGGAAAGTGTGTACACCTGAAGAAAAGGAAAGCATCATTAAGCTAATGAGAGAGTTCCTGGATGTGATAGCATGGGGATATGAAGATTTGAAGACTTATGATCCTTCAATTATAACACATACTATCCCATTGAAGGAAGGAAGTAAATTGTTCTGTCATCGGCAAATGCCAGTTAACCCTTTGTTGGAACTGTTATACACTAAGTTTGCACCCTTGTTTCAAGCTCTCTTGGTCTTGATAACCTAGTATAACATGGGAATCATCTCCAAGTGTGGGACCTATGCTAACTGAGATGAGACCTCTAGATTCTAGGCTGGTTCCTCTTGGATAATCACCCAAATTTGCTTCTTGACATGAAAGTAAAATTCTTGAAGGGAAAAGGGATAGAAGGAATGCATGAAAGGGAAATGACTGAAAAGAAAACTATCCTACTAGGTGATACACTGAAATGATGGTTTGAATCACAGTATAGAGGATGAAATCAATGCATGAACTTAGGTCTAAGAGATCACAACTCTCTGAATAGGCTTGTATCAATATTTCATAGAAGGGTCCACAATAGAAAGAGGCTATTCAGGGAAAGAGAGAATTTCACAAACAATAGCATTCCTAAGAATTTAGATACAATCTATAACCTGCAAACAAACATTCACCTCTGCAATTGGGTATAGGAACGAGACAAACTGTCAAGGGGTTGAAGTATACCCACAAGAGCATTCAAATCAGATCATCCACAAGAATACACATGAATTGCAAAAAGAAAGAGGGATTAGGAACCCTAAGATATCACTGAAAACAAACATATACTTCAATTCAATAAGAGAGAATTTAGACAAGGAAGCATAGGGACAGAAAGGATGTCACAAAATACCTCTGCAATATCTAAATTATCAATGGGAGATTACAGAATGTAGAAAACCAGAGGGCAGAGAAAATGCCAAAGATAGCTCTCTAAGAAAGAGATTTTCTTCTTTACAAAAAGTGAACTCTCTAAAGAATATCAACTCTTACCAAAATGTAAAATCTGAGCTCACAAAAGCTCCCAAAAACAATATATACATCTCCTATTTGCACGCAAGCAAGAGCAAAAACCTAACTAGGGTTACATTTATTTGCATAAAATAGTATCAAACCCTACACCTATCAAGTCTGAACGTAAATGCATCATTATCTCTCTGAGAATATCTGGCCGATCAGATCAAAACTATCTTTGCGTGCCCATGCCTGTACTGAATTTGCCTGCAGACAAGCCACCTTGATCTATCTACCCTTCTGTAACTCAGACTCTGTTATGAATGCTCAAAATCTAATCTAGGCTTGATTTGTAATTTTTAAGTACAAAAGGCCATAGGTGGCGCCACCTTTCAATGTTTCTTTGGCGCGAGAATACCAACATGGTACCTGAGAAATCCCAGGAGATGCATGTCAGATCTTTTAATCATCCTCCCAACTGCAACTGTCCTGAAGAATTCAATTTGGGCTACCCATTTTGTCGCAATCGACCGCTGGAACAAAACCTTGCAGAGATATATTTGAATTTAAATATTAACGGCTAGCAGGCGGCGCCATACTTTTCCTCCATCGACGGCTGACATTTAAATTCAATCTTACTTTAAAACGTGGCCGTTAGATCCTCCTGTTTACCTGGCACCGCTTTGACTGCAAAATTAACCTCAAGTCACCTTAGGTCTCTTTTCCTTTTGTTCGCAGAATCATTGAATCTTTTAACTGACCCCAGTTAAGTCTAGCAAACAAAAGACAAGCCTTTAGTCGCTGATTCGCGGAGTATTTCCTTAACCCTGGGCCCAGAGCTGCCACATGTCACGCTTTCATTCGCTCTGACCACTTCATCAGCAAACACCTCGGCAAGTTTCTGACAACGGACCCACTGCAACAATGATTCGCATCGGACGGTGGGCATATGATCTCATAGCCCCCGAATATTCCTTCAGATCATACGCCCACTGTAGATCTTCATTAATTGGGACCCCACTGACACACAACCCACTGCAAACCCCATCATCGCTCGGCAACCAATCACATGCAAGCACATCAGCAATACACGGCACTGGACCCACTGACAAGTCTTTGTACCTCAGCCAATCAAAAACCGGCATGTCATCCTGACCTGGTATGGCCCACCTGATAGAACCTGGCAATAAAGCAGAATCGACGGTCGGCGTATGATCTCATAGCCTCAGAAGATTCCATGAGATCATAAGACAACCGTCGATCTTATTACACGCTGGCACCCTTGCAGATTCCCTGACATTGGTCCCACTGACACATCTCCACATCATCATCCTTCGGCCAATAAAACGTAAGCACGTCACCATCCTCTGACAACTGGGTCCACTTGAATCTGATTTAAGCCGTGCCTCTATCTGGCGATTCTGTGACTAAAGGGAAAATAAACCGTTTTGCTGGGTCGCTAGATGTTTTATTAAGACTACCAGGGATTAAGCGACCACGAGAACAGTTCATTCGCCGAATTGCCGAATAAGAAAGGATGACCGCCAGGTATTAAGCGATTATGAGAATCATTGCATTCGCCAGTTCGCTAAAAGGAAAAGATGACCGCCAGGTATTAAGCGATTATGAGAATCACTGCATTCGCCAGTTCGCCGAAAGGAAAAGATAACCGCCGAGAAAATAAGAGAACTAGTGAACAAAGGAATTATAAAGCGCACATGCTGAAATGGGAACTTTAAGTGGCCAAAAAAGGTAACAAAGGATTATAACATGGCCTAGGGTTTTTTTTTTTTAGGGCTTTTGGGTATAACGGCTAGATTTTCAAAATTTGGACCTGCAGACCAAGGAGTTTAAAGAATTGCAAAGGCCAGAGGACAGGACATAAAGCCATGAAAATTTTTGAGGTGCTTGGCAGGGTTAAAACACAGACCTTTGGATGGAGCTTAGCCAAATTTGCATGGAACTGGAGAAATTGGGTAACAGGAACCATTGATCTTCCAAGTCAAGAAGTTGTTGAATGCAAGGATCATCTTCCCAGTGCGACACTCAACGTGGGTTGCCAATCTTGTCCCAGTGAGAAAGAAAAATGGAGATATAAGGTTGTGTGTAGATTTTAGGAATTTAAACAGGGCGTCAGAGAAGGATAATTATCCCTTGCCATCTTTGGATGAAGTATTGCAAATAGTGAATGGAGCACAGAGGATGACATTCATGGATGGATATTCAAGATATAACCAGGTGATAGTGCAAGAAGACAAATTGAAGACAACTTTCACCACCAAATGGGGAACGTTTGCTTATAGGAGAATGTCTTTCGGCTTAATCAATGCAGGTGCGACATTTTAGAGAGCAATGGACTATGCCTTCAAGGACTTGAAAGATAATTGCATCATCATCTATATGGATGATATCACATTGTTTTCAAAAAAAAGAAAAGATCATATAGAAGATTTGAGGAAAGTATTCCTAAGATGCAGAAAATTTGGTGTCTCCTTGAATCCCAAAAAGTGCATGTTTGGAATTACTCAAGGAAGATTGTTGGGTCATGTGATTTCAGAGAAGGGAATTATGATAGATCCTGAAAGAGTGGAAGCAATTTCAAAGCTAAACTTGCCAACTAGCAAGAAAGAATTGAAATCATTTTTTGGAAAGATCAACTTTGTGAGAAAATTCATATCAGCATTTGCAAAGATAGTAAAACCCATGAACGACATGCTAAAGAAAGATGCCAAGATGGAGTGGACTCCTGCAGCCAAGGCAGCATTCAAAGAGATAAAACAAGCTATTGTCAATGCCCCTGTTCTGGTGAGTCTTGACTATGAAAGGCCATTCTACATATATTCATTCACCTTCGATCACGCATGTGCAGCCATATTGACCCAAAAGAATGAAGAGGGCGAAGAGCATCCGACAGCATTTATGAGTGCTCCCATAAAAGAAGTAGAATTGAGGTATCCAAACATAGAGAAACAAGCATATGCGTTGGTAAGGGCGATCAAGAAGTTCCGACATTACATACTAAGAAGCAAGATATATGCAATTGTGCCTGATATAACAGTAAAAACTCTGTTGATGCAAAACAAACTTGGAGAGAGAAGAGGAAAGTGGGTTGCCACTATCCAGTAATACGACATAGAGATCTAGCCGATGAAGCTAGTCAAAGGACAACAACTAGCGCAAACGATGGCATGTGATGGACCAGGATTGGTACATCAGGTTTATGAGTTGGAGGAAATATGCCCAGACGAATGGTATCAGGACATTATCAACTACCTATTGAATCATCGGTGTCCTTCACATTTGAATCCAGTACAGAAGAAGGCATTAAAGTTGAAAAGCAAGACGTACATGTTGCAAGGATCAATGCTTTATAAGCAAAACCATGAGGGCATATACTTGAGATGTGTTGGTAGGGAAGAAGCATAGAGAATTTTGGAGCACTTTCATGACAAATGGGGAACTGGACACGGAGCAAGTTTGGCCACGGCACATAGGATACTGAGCGCAGGCTATTATTGGCCAACTTTATTCAAAGACACTCATGAGCATGTGAAGACTTGCCATGTTTGCCAAATAGCAGCCACTAGAGAAAGGAACCCAGCAATGCCATTACAGCCAGTCGTCGAGGTGAGACCTTTTGCAAAATGGGGACTTGACTTTATCGATCCAATCAACCCACCATCCTCGGCGCAACACAGGTATATTCTAACCGCGACTAACTACTGTACTCGATGGTCAGAAGCTCAAGCTTTCAAGAATTGCACTGCCGAAATTGTTATCAAATTGTTGGAAGAGAAAATTGTTACCAGGTTCGGTTGTCCTTATGCATTGGTGTGTGATAATGGTTCTGCTTTTGCTTCTTTGAGAATTCATAACTGGGCATTTGATCATGGGATTGTTTTAAAATTTTCATCTAACTACTATCCCCAGGGAAATGGCTTAGCAAAGTCCACAAACAAAAATCTTTTAACTATAATTAGAAAATTGTTGGATAAAAACCCGAGAGATTGGCACACTCAGCTGAAATATGCTTTGTGGGCAGACAGAACAAGATCCAAAGAGTATTTAGGAACTTCCCCATATCATTTGGTATATGGACAAGACCCAGTGTTCCCAGTCCAATTGAAAATTCCAACATTACAATTCATACAAGAGTTCTATGGCAACGAAGACAAAGTCCAACCTAGATTGTCTCAACTGATGCAGTTGGATGAAAAGAGAGATGAAGCCCTAAATAAATTTGCAAAACATCAAGGGGTTGTGAAGCGATGGTTTGATAGAAGAGCGAAGGTGAAGGCCTTTAGAATCTCGAACCTAGTTTTATACTGGGATAAGGCCCATGAAAGGTGTGGAGATCATGATAAATTTGACAAATGATGGAAAGGTCCCTTTTAGATTTCTGAGATTTTGGGAGACAATGCGTTTAAATTGAAAACACTTACTGGCAGGGATGTCTCGTAGCCCATCAACGGACAGTTCCTCAAGCATTACTTCCAAGCTTAGGCCTCCTTTCGGAGTCCTTTGTACATAGTTAGTTTAGACTTTGTCTCGAACCCCTTGGTTCGGGAGGTTAGAGTAGGTTCTCTTCTTGTTGGTTAGTATAGTTTCCTTTCAGTTGTTTAATTTAGGGGCTTTGAGGAAGCTTGGCGGTTAATTTGCATCAAGCCATTTGACTTGACTTCTTTTGTGCTTCCTTCTGTCGGTTGGAGTGTGTTGGCTTTCGTGCTAGATTATAACCCATGGGTGAGGCGTGTAGATTTTGCAACTCCTGATGTTAAAACTGGAGTCCGTCTTGTTCGCTTCTTGAATATATTTGACAAGGTTCAAGGGATTAAAGGTTTTGCCTACTCGTTGGTCTATTGATAGGATTGGTACTAAATTCGGGTCAAATTCAAATGGTTGTTCTTAAGTCATCTCTGACAAGAGTTACAATATTTTACTCACACTTAATTGCTCTGAGATCTTTGGTAGTTTCGAAGTGAAGTTGGATTTAGTGAAAATCATACACCTACTTCAGTGCCACTGTGGTCTTCCAAACCCTTTGTGGGCTTCACTGCCTGCAAGCCAAGCAAAAGATTGAGAGTGAGAAGAAAAGGAATATCATGAAAAGAAAGAAAAAAATGAGAAATTATAAAAATGAAAAATGAAAAAGTAGAATTGGCTCAAGGGTGTGCAAGCATTTCTACCGATGCTATAAAAATAATCACTAAAGGTAGAATCATGTTTGTGGTGCCACAGCGATAACCTCGTCGGGGCTATGGACGCTTGACTGGCAGCGAGGCTCTATCCAGGATGCTTTTGAAGAAGTAAGGATATTGAAGTAGCTAAATTTGACGAATCTGAGAGATTACTGAATTCTTGTTGAGCGGGGAATAAATACACTTGCACATACGTGAGTAACTTATGGTCAAGGTTCTTAGGTCCAACTGGAGAGTTCTTTCCCTTGTTGAGTGCTCGTCCTTATTAATGGATTATCGGATAGATACACCCGAGATGCCTAGTTCTAGGTTATTTTGTTCTCGAAATGTCCAAGAACATTTCACCAGTGGAGTCGCCAGATGTTGTGAGGTTTTCACACCATCGCCCCACAATTTTGGGGACCCCCTTTATTTTAACTTGCTCAGGGAATTTTCTTAGATCAAAGGTTGAAGGTAAAATTTGGAGTGATTTTGAAAAGTTGAGAAATAAGGTTCAAGAGAATGAATGGTGGATTCAAAACGATGAAGGCTGAGATTCATCAAGTTTATAACTTGATTTCCCAAAATGTAATAATTTTTCTTATAATCCAAATTAAAGATATGGATTGGACAATTCGATTTATGAGCGATCTTGGTTTGACAATTTTAAGCAAAATTTGGATTTTTGGACTTCGAATTTTTTGGGGGAAATTTGCCAAAATTTCCCAAATTGTGGAAATTGAAAAAATAAAAATTGAGCAATTTAATCAAGTAATTTTGACTAAACAATTTTGAAAAAAGTAAATTTTAAGTGTCAAAATTGCAATTTTCATGAAAACCTTTGCAAGTGGGCATGAAAACCTTCGCAAAGTTGGCAGCAAAACCTTCACAAAGTGGGCATGAAAACCTTCGCAAGTTGGTAGCATAACCTTTGCGAGTTGGCAAGCAAACCTTTACAATGGAGAAGCAACTTGACAATTTGATAATTTCAATGGCAAAATCCTTATGCTTGGCAAATTTTCTTTTCAAAATGGCCCATTAAATGTTTTTATTTTCAAATAATAATTTGGGACTAGATTTTATATTTAATTTTCCAAGGAAAATTTAATGCCAATTTACAATTTAAAAATCAATGCCATTTAAAAATAAAAATACAAATCCATCAATGCCATTTTAAAATTCCAAAGCAAATTTGATGTCAATTTGTAATTTAAAATTTCAATGCAAGGGATGCTATTTTATAACTAAAAAAATAATAAAAAATCAACAGGCCACTTTGCAATTCAAATGCCAAGTTATAAAAAACATTTGAGAGGCCATCTTACATTTAAAATTCAATGCCAAGGTGAAATTCAAAATTAATTTGGGGGCCCCTTTGTGTGCTAAATTTGATGTATTTTAACGCTTAAGTGGTGTGAAATTCAAGGCAAGTTATTAGGTCCACAATTGGGAGAGTTTAAAACTTATTTAGAGGCCTCCATGATCTTTTTTTCAAATTTTAATTTTGAGGCCTACATTAATTTCGGATTTGGCTAATTTAAATCCATAATTTTGTTAAAATCGATGCAATTTTGGGGCCCATGTTTGCAAGTTTCAATTGAGAGAGATTTTAAAATTCAAGGAAATTTAATTATTATAATTTTGGCCCAAATTCCAATCGATCCAATTTAATCAAGGGGCTGGAATTTATTAAGGTGAATTTAATCCAAGGGGATATGATTTAATTTTATTTATTTTTTCCCCATGCAAGTCATCCATTTTGGGCAATTAGATGGGTATTTAAAGAGGCATTTGTGCATCATTTCTCATTGTTTCCAAGAGAAAATTTTATGATTATAAATTCTGGAAATGCATTTCCAGCCATGAGCGATTTTGTTTTGAGAATTTTGTTGGCCATTTTCATGCAATTTTCTCAAGTTTGAAGGCTTCTAGAGGTGGTAAATTGGTCTTGGGGTTTGAAGACATCATCTTGGCATTCATTTTCACCTACCTTTTGAGCAATTCTCATCTTCTTTGTGCCTAGAAAATCAGAGATATAAGCGAATCCGATTTTGGAGTTGGTGCATTGCAATCTTGACATCATTTATCTTGCTCCTAGGGCATCAAGTTACATCCATTGAACATGTTTTCTATCTAGATCATGTGGATAAGTTCATTATTTTGTGATTGGGCAAGTTAGTTGAATGAAATGCAATGATAATCCTAACTCAATTAGCTTGATCAAATGTTATTTTCAAAGTTTTATTGACAATACTTTATCAAATGAAATGGAGTGACTTGTTTCTTTTCCAATTTTAGGTTGGTAGGGGAGTTCTTGCAACATGGTGAGGTCCCTCTCGCAAGTTGGTAGAATTCACAGGAAGGAGGATGCAAGGTTCAAGTTCAAGTCTCTCAAGTGGCAAGGGAGTTCACACCAAGCTCAAGGCGAGATCAAAGGAAAGTTCAAGATTCAAGTACATGATAAGGATGATGGGGTGGCAGTTGGTTGTCTCCTCCAATCAAAATATTCCTCTTTCAAACATGTGCAATTATATCATGCCAAGTGTCCTATGTTCTCATTGATTGAAAAAATTATTGTAATTTTCTTATTGGCCCACAAGTTTGGTGCCCTCATGTAATTGGTTGTAATTATGGCAACCCTAATTAGGGTTTGTGGGATGTAATCTGGGCCCTTTATTTCAAGTTTTTGCCTCTTAACCTTGGCCATTCATTGTACTTGAGCCTCTATATAAGGCCATTTTCTCTCATTTGTAAGTGTTGGGAGATTGAAGAAAATTGTTGCTTAAGTAATGCCAAAATTGCTCTTCTTATCATTGTTGTGTTTTGCATGGTGATTGAGTTGGAACACTTGGTGTTATTGCATGGTTTCTACTTACACAATTAAAATAGGATTTCATTTTAAAGTTGTTGAAGTAAGAGTAAAAGTAGATAGATTGTGTGGTGATATTGGTGGATGTTTGGTTGGTTGACTCTAAAAAACTAGGCCACTAGCTCCTTGTAGATGCAAGGGTGCCTTGTGAGGTAATCTAGTAGTTGTGCTCAAGTTCAATTGGCATTGGATCCTTGATTTGTACTCTAAGTTGGATTAAGGGGAAGGTGTTGATATGAAAACCATTTGAGATCCTTTGAAGCTTTGCACTAGGTGGAGTTGAGGACCCAGGCAAGCCTCCATTTGGTAGGACTCCTAGTCCATCCATTGGTCTTTCTATCCATAGTTAGAAGTAGAAGTAGTCTAGATAGTAAGAGTTAAAGAGAAAACTTTGAAGTGATATAAATCACGGATATATTTTTATTGCACATTGTGAAGCCAAATCTTTAGAAGTGCAAGTAAGTTGACACCCTTGAATGAAACACGTAAACCCGCCTAAGTGATTAACCAGCAAATCACATCATTTCAACTGAGTTAGATATCCACAGGTGTAAGGAACCTTGGACTCATTTCATGATCTTCATTGCAAAGCTTAGCATGAGAGATGATTTTATCCAAGAGAAGGTTTTAGCTCTATGTTTCTTAAAGCATTGAGTGTTTGATCCTGCATGTTGTGTATGTGGAACAAAACTAGATCGAAGATGGTACCAAGTCTAAAAGGGTGGGCACTAAACTCAGCAAGGACAATACTATATGGGGTAGACTACTTGCATCTGATGATGCGCCGAAGGAGGAGGATCTGGACCTGCTCAACTGAGACCCAATCACACTCCAAGCATTGAGGCCCCCCAAACAACCGACCCATAAAGAACTGTCAATCTAATCACTGTGTCCGTAAGAGCCATCTTGGACGTGGTGTCATGGAAGTGATGTTGGAAACACTATCTCTCCAGAAGGCCAAAGAACCATACCCTTTGTTAATGCAAGGCTATAGGGCAGGTCTCATGCTGAAATGAGGGCTAGAGAACTTGACCCCTAGATATGTGTACGAAAAGGAGATCTCAACCACAACACCCTAGAAAAAGAAGTGGAGGTGAGAAGTCTTAAGACTATTAAAGACCATCACCTCAGTCTTACCTAGGTTAACTATCAGCTATCGTGAATCACAGAAAGTAGCAAGGCCATCAAGAAGTCTCTGTAAGCCCTCTGGAGAGGAAGGCAAGAGGACCACATTATCTACAAAGAGCAAGATAGAAATCAAAACCTGGTGCAAAGAGCAACGATCCCTTGGAAGCAAGTGCTCCTCAAGAAACATCTCCAACTCATCAATATAATCCCAAACAAGGTAGGGGATAGAGGGCAACCCTGCTTCACCCCGATAGTGCTCTGGATGAAGTCTAACAGCCCTTGAGGGGTCTTAATGCAACCAACAATCATCTCATAGAGTATAATGATGGCAGTCAAGAGAGTCTAAGAAATACTAATGTTTTGAAGTCTCTAGAAAAGGGTCATCCTAGGTACTGAATCAAAAGCCTTGTGGAAATCCACAAAGCAGTAGTAGACCTTTGAGGAGCGATGTTGAGACTCCTCAATAATAGCCCTAAGAGTCAAAATATGCTCTATGGTTTGATAATTCGATCTGAAACCAGCCTGAGCTCTAGCCCGAATGTGACGCTGGTCCAACTCCCGAGAAAGAATAGCATGCAAAACTATGGCGTACAATTTAGAGAAAGTATGCCCAACCATGATAGTTGTGTAGTTATTGGGATCTGAGACGGGGTCAACCTTGTGTATCAGATGGATGATATGTCGTGACCAAGAGGGGGGGACCCCGTGCAAGCCACTCTATTGAAAAGATCTCCGTGAGGAAGGAGCCTGTAAAGAGCTTACCTGGCTCTGTGTTGAAAGATAGCCTTTCTGAATTGTTTGCAGAGTTTGTTTTTTTTGTTTTTGATAATTTAGGACTTTTATGAAATAATTTCTCAATACTAAAAGGAAATAGCCCAACAGCAAATTATTTCTTAATTTCTCATTGAATGATAAAAACATTAAAGTGCCTAAATTTATTATCAATCCAATACAATACTAATAAGCACCTGGCATTGTGTACAGCTGTAAAGAAGAATCTTGGCCCTCAAAGATGTTGACGCAGCCAGAAAAGAAAGAATAGTGGCTCCTTAATAGGCCACGCAGCCACTAAAAGTTTGCACCTCAGCCTTTGGAAATAATAACGCAGCTCCAAGGATAGGTGACGCAGCCAAGCTTTGTGCACACGTCTCAAGAGAAAATGAAACGCAGCCTCCTAATTCAATATCGCAGGCCAAGGAAGAATGATGCAGCTTTTAGGAAACAACTCAATCTTCACAATAAATACTTAGTTAATTGGAAGATACAACAGTCTTCCAAGAACATGAGAACTCCTTGTAAAAATCGAACCAGAATTATAGAATTCTCTGTAACAGCAGCAATGAAATAATTCTTCTCCAATTTGGCATACAACAGCACCAAATTGATGTCCACAGAATCATAATTGAATTCTCAGAATTTCAGTGGCAAAATTCATCATCAATCAATGATGATTCAAATTGCAAAAATGAGGAATTAGTCCTCAAACCCTAGCCTTTCTTCTCCACTTCTCAAAACACAATTTTTTTAATCAAATGAACAATAGATATTTGAGAATAAGCTCTCTAAGTCCCTTTTTATTCTTTCTTGTGAGAGCTCAAACACAATTCTTACCAATGTGGGATAAATAGATATACTTTTCCTTTTAATAATTCATCTACTCCAATACTTTAAATTAATACCTTGGCTTAGGCTTCCATGAATTAATTAAATAAATGGCCCCTTCCCATGATGACTCAACCCTCAACTTAAGTGAAATTATAAAGTTAAATTATAACTTTATAATAAGCCATTTAATGATTTAATAATAATTTGGCCACCAAAATAATAATAACTCCCAAAATACTTATCCTTTTGTTAAGATTTTAGGATCATTGCAAATGTAATAGCATTATCTCATTGTATCTGTTTTCCAAATGCAACAATCTCTTGCATTTATATTGAGAATGAGCCAAGAAGAGACATGTCCCTTCATGGGACATGTCTATTCATTATTATGTAATTAATATAATGACAATTATAATTATATATATATATACATATATAATATATATATATATATATATAATATCTCTTGAGTATTATATTAATTTATCTAATATTTACATAATAATAATTATTATTATTTTATCAATTTAACTATTTAGTTATTATGAGAGTAATTATAATCTAACTTTATATATACATATATATCAATGTATATAGTAATATCAATTATTATATCGATATGTATGTATATATATATATAATAAATCATTTCTCATATAGTCAATATTATTTATCTGACCGATGCTACAAACATCAACACTCCCTCTTAGCTAGGGAGGATAAATCAATCCAATGTCAACACTTATGATCCTCACCATAGCTACACAAAAATTGTTACAATAACTAACACTCCCTCTTAACTAGGGATGATAATAAAAATTACCATAAGGTAATATGTGAGTATAAATAATCACTTTATATATATATATATATATATCATTTTACTGATATAGCAAGTAATGGTCTTCAAGTATTAAGTCCATAATACTTACCGATTACTCAGAGTATTGGCCTCCTGAATATCAAGTCCATGATATTCACCAAGTACTCAATGTGAGTACAGATAATCACTTTATATATTCATATCATTTTACTGATATTAAGAGTAATGGTCCCCGAGTATCAAGTCCATGATACTCACCAATTACTCAAAGCAATGGTCCCCGAATATCAACTCACAAGATATTCACCAATTGCTCAAAGTGATTATCAAGAGTATTGGCCTCCTGAATATCAAGTCCATGATATTCACCAAGTACTCAAAATATCTAGTATGGTATGTGCACTAGTATCACATATGTGATACTTACCATATAGACTGATCATGGCATGTTTACAGATATTACATCACATAATATCCACCATGAAGATCTCTAAATCATCTATGGTTTATTTAATGATATCAGCTTTATGATATCTACCATGATGTCTAAGAGATCCTAACCATCATGACATATCCACAGATATCAAGTCACATGATATCCATCATGATGGAGATGTTGCAAGTCGTCACCTCACAACATCAATCAAATACAAGTGTTCATTGTCGAAAAGTCGTCACCTTTCTACAATGTTCACAGGAGGGTCCATAAGTCCAGGAGTCACATAAAATCCACCTTGACACATCTTAGAGGGTGGGTCCAACATGGTTCATCCAAAGGCTTTCACCTTAGACTTCTCTCTCAAAGAGAAGAATGCAATAACATACAAGATAGTAGATCATAGGTATTTGAACTCCTTTTTATCTATGGCTTCATTCTCCAACATATCAAGTTTATCTCGAAGGTACACAACCTTCCCTTTAGTAAGAAATTTGGTGAGAATATCAGCCATATGTTCTATAGTGATAATGTACCTTGAATAGGATACTTATCCACTATATCTCTTATATAGTTTATCACTCTAGGTGAACCCCATGTTACGTAGGAGCTAGCATAAAGACATTTCAGCCACCACACATAAGGCTCAATCTCATGGTCATAGTCTTCTGGATGCTTCCTTTAAGGTCTTGTAACAACGTCTTTACCTCCTCATCCAAGGTTGTTTTAGATGAACTATCATACTCCCCTTGAATCTAATATCAACCTTCTGCAAGCAAGTCGTGTCTTTGTCCATTAGTCTGCATTAAGCTCTTTTCTTGAATACCCAACCATCTATCTAGGAATATCTGCATAGATGCCTTCTAGCTCACATACATGGAACTATATCATTTGAATCACAAGGAAAACCATCTCGATATGGTTTACTCCCTCTGAATCAATATGACCAAGATCCTTGGAAATCAAATAAGGTAGATCCTCTAGATGTTGTACTGACTCCCTCTGAAGCTTTGAGTACTAACACCAACATTTATCCTTCTTGTCCAAGGTTTCCTCTGATGGTTCATCAGACTTCTTCTGAATGTGATATCAACCTTCTGACCTTCTCGTCCAAGATTTCCTCTGATAGATAAAGTGTCAGACTCCCTCTCGATCCATATGATCAAGTTTGTCACAAGTTGACTGAATCATATGCTCCCTTTGAAACTCATCAACTTCTTAGCCTCTCTGAAGATGTCAGACTCCCTCTGAATCTGATATCAATCTTCTTTTCCTGCAAGAACATCCTCGGAATAGATCAAGGCAAATAGTGCGTATAAAAGAATAAGAGAGGTATTGGAAATACAATAACTAGAAATTGAACTCAAAAGAAAATACTGATCTCATGTAATTAAAGAATATTCTTCAACTTCTCTCACTAACATAGATGCACACCCTTCGAATAATAACCTTCATTTCCATATACTTTGAACATTATAGAATATAGTGTGCTTATAAGTTCACCTCATTTCCACCATTTTCTAATTTCCGTGTCTTTTGTTGTATACTATCAATTTCATGGGAAAGTGTAGAGGCTTCCTCTTCTCTCCGCTAATATATTCTTGATCGATGATTATCCAATGGATTGTAAATTTTCTCCTTTGGTCAATATTTTCTTGACCACTCCTTGTATGATCAATGCACATTGGTTTTGAGAGGAATTCCCAAGGATAACATATATTCACAGTGTTTCTTGTAAGTCATTCGAACCATCTTTGAAAGCAATGTGGGAAGGTAGGTAGATGTTCTGATCGACGACTATGGTATCATCATCTCAATAGAAATCATCTTCTGTCCAACCTCTCTTCATGTTGTGGCCCCCTGCGCATTTCATTCAGAACATCATCTGGCGCATCAAATGTCAATGATCTACATAGCCAATAATAGAATTGTGGGAGACGACACTGGGAATAGTGTCAAGCTCTGGGCTTCATTCTTGAACTAAGTCAGTGATCATTAAAATAGTGATTCGTATTGCCGGACTTCTGCTCTATATGCTTCTTCACTTCATCTATCGACTTAATGTCCCACCGTATCTAAGTTTGCAGTCAAAGATGGTGTATCGATATCACTGTCTTTTTATTGTATGTCCAGTCTGCATGAGCAATCATCTATCCACAAGACATCCACGATGGAAACCCACCGCCACACAACAAAAACTCATTGTCAACACGACCAACTTGACCGGTGTGAGATAATAGGCGTTGTATGTGTACAGGGCTCTTTATCAACTCCAAAAAAATCAATTTTGGAACATAACAACTCCTAGAAGTTGCACAGTAGCAGCAAGTATGAATCACGATGATTATATTTTATCCTTCCAACGTTTCCCATCACCACATCTCTTGCAGAACCAATTCGATGACACCTGTTAAGCCCGACAAACTCATACTTTAATATATATATGCACCGTATACAAATACGAAAGATTTAGCCCAACGTTTTTCAAAACAAATATTCGTAATATCATGCCCAACACTTATCGAGCTCTCAGGCAAGCAGACACCTTAATCAAAATGAGACAAAAGACTTTGTAAAGCATTTTCTTCAGAATTCTTTTTCCATTCGACTGATATCAGATCCTCTTCAATATACAAAAGGGGTCTTCATCCGACGTATGATAAGTTTTAGACAATTAAATTGTAGTGCCACTCCAGATGAATTAAAGCCACAGGTTTCTGAGTATGTTTAAAAATTCAGAGATTGCCTTATACAAACCAAATTATTATCGCTAAAGCCGTATCTATGAGAGGTATTTGATATTGACTTGTATCTTTCAAATTCTGTCCAATTAGCCCGTAACTATGTTCTGTATGTGCTATACAACAAAACCCGACTCCAAAGATATATGACCATGATTTTTGATCATCTGTCTTTCTTCAGATCCTCCTGTATTTTCTTTTCCATCTGCAAACACATAGCATCGTAAATTCCTTTACTAATTTTCAAAGGTGCCTGACACTTCCAGGAGTGCTCACTGGTCTTTTACATCTGCAACCTGCTCTGATACCATGTTAAGATTTTAGGATCATTGCAAATGTAATAGCACTATTTCATTGTATTTGTTTTCCAAATGCAACAATCTCTTGCATTTATATTGAGAATGAGCCAAGAAGAGACCTGTCCCTTCATGGGACATGTCTATTCATTATTATGTAATTAATATAATGACAATTATAATTATATATATATACATATATAATAGATATATATATAATATCTCTTGAGTATTATATTAATTTATCTAATATTTACATAATAATAATAATTATTATTTTATCAATTTAACTATTTAGTTATTATGAGAGTAATTATAATCTAAGTTTATATATACATATATATCAATGTATATAGTAATATCAATTATTATATATATTGATATGTATGTATATATATATAATAAATCATTTCTCATATAGTCAATATTATTTATCTGACCGATGCTACAAACATCAACACCTTTTAATATGCTGTCTGAAATAGGAGTCACACCTATTATTTCCCCATGTGACCAAATGCACTTTCCAAAAATAGAAAGGGTCCTTCTCGAACAACATCAGGCTTACTAAAAATAACAAACGTGGCAAAACTATAGCAAATGAAGTCCGAATTACGCCAAACGAAAGCCACACCAAAGCATACTGAATCCTGAAGTAGATGCCCACTGAAAGAGACCCTTTGTCCATCCTCATTAGCCTAGGAGGGTCACATGATAGGCTAATCCCAAAAGCCTGAAAAACGGGGACATTGCAGTCCTCCCTTCCCAAGATTGCTTGTCCTCAAGCAATCAGGAAAAACAAGCAACATCACAGTCCACCCGAATCCCAAGGATGGTCATGAGTAATGTCCCGATCCTCACCATACTCCTGTGAAGAAATCATCAACATCAATAGTACAAACATCAACAACTGAGAAACTGCACTCAACACCCAAACAACTGACATCACTGACAACATCATCTGAAGTCCAACTGTAGGTGCCGATGGAGGAAACAACTTGGCGGAACTCAACCCAATTGAAACGACAACTCTGTCAATACTCAAGTCCCTGTCTAATTGAAACTCACACCCAAATGCACTATGGATATGATAACAACCATAGGTACCTGAGTCACTACCACCAAATCCAACCTCTGATAAACTGTCCTAGGTGTGTCAATACTGCAAGTGGTCTAACTTGCAACTGCCAATTCCATCTGCAAACGATGGTACTAACCCATCCCATAATGGATGGTAAGAAATTGGAGCCAGTCCACACCTGCATGAGACCAAATGCTCTACCCGTGGGCCAAAAGAAAAATGATGAGCATACCCCACCGTATAATGTCGGTAGAAAGCCCCAATCTCTGTCAAAAGCTCATCATTACCAAACTGGGAATCAAGAGATGGCTCCAATCTCTGACTCCGCATAACTGTAGGCTGGGTAGGATCCTGGGCAACCCTCTCAGCAAATCCAACCACAAAATCTCTATTCGGAAGCATTGTAGACAAAGTTTCTACAATCTTCCCCACCAAACGTCGTATAGCACGAGAGCCCCGAACGAGAGTACCCTCAAATACTCTGTATGAATCCTCCCACAAATCTGCACTCTCAAGTAAATATTCCATGAATGACTCAGTGCAGTAGAAATTATACGTGGAAGCGTCAACTTGCTCCCCCGCAACCCACAGCTGATGCCTCTGAAAATGTGGCACTGCCAACTGCCTAATGCTATCAACTGTAAGAAATATAGAAATAGATTCACTTCCAGCAAAAGGAAGAAAATCACCATGAGAGCTTGTCCCCACTGATGCTCTCACTTCCTTTGTACCTACTGCACCCATATCTAGGATGGATGTGTCTGCCACATCATCACGTCCCTCATCCCCAACCGTAGAAGCAAACTCACCACCAACCACCTCAATGTGCAACCGAACTGGGTCTAGGGTTGGTGTGGACCAAACATACTCCAACTCCACAGTCACCTCTAATCGTGACTGTGACCCCTGAAAATCCAACTGGGTACACTGCAGTGAGTCCACAGTCACCTCTAACTCATGGGTGAGCTCAACTACCTCCTCTTTCCCTAACAATGCCTCATAACAGGAACTCCCCCACTCCAGAAGGTAATCCCTGTCAACGACTAACTGTGAATAATTATGCTTCAAGACCCTGACAGCCTCTTGAAGCGCATGAACCTCTTCTAGGGAAAAACTCCTATCACCGTGCTCATCTGACGACATAGGAGCACCCCAACCAGATATGACCAACATCTGACGAATAACATCATAATGCTCAATAGCTGAAGAGATGTCTCTGTTATTCACCTTTAGCTGACTAGACACATGATGCCTATGTAAGCCTTGCCTCCTATGCAAGCTCTCTGTCCCACTAATTGCACTGTGATAGGAAGCTAAATCAGAACTGCTCACCACAAGATCGCTCATACATTAGCTATTGTCCCTGCACAACTCTACATCCGAGATACAACTACTATGTACCTCAAACAACTCCTCATCCGAAGAAATGGAAGCCCGCGTAGTATCACTAATATCAGAGAGACCCAGTGAATTCTAATCCTGGGACTCAACCAAAACCTCCTCAGAGTCATCACCCAATATCTCACAAGGGGTGTCATACCTAGTGCGGTTCATAGCATCATCGAATGTATCATCATATGTGCCCATACTAACTGCATCCACATCTCCTATTAAAGCCTCAACTGCTGACACCTAACTCTGCACAAATGACTCAATGTCAGGCTGTACACCAATAATGCTGGAGCATGAACCACCATCTACCGACTCTGCTATATTGCCCAGATCACCAACATCACAGCTAGGTGCCTCCATACATCAATTCCATATGAGGAAGCAGCTACCTCCTACACTGGAGTAACACTACGATAGCTGACATAAAAATCTCCAATAACAACTCCCTCCTCAGAAGAGTCTAAACACTCAGTGACAACTATAGCATTAACTGCCTCTGAACTAACTGTAGCAACTACTCTGGGAGCCTCAACCGGCTGAAGCTCAGTGTTGTTGTCCACCAATGGTACTGATACATCCACATGTCCTTGTGAAATAAGTCCATCATCAGCACTGCGGATAGGACTAGTAGGTGCCGTACTAAATATAGGTGCAGTTGCATCATGGGCACCTGTCGGGGAAAACTCAAGCTTTCTTCCCTGCAATCTCGATGTCAGCCTTCTAAAGGCAGAAACCATATACCTCGCTGCCCTCTCAATTGTCTCTGGATCCGACAAGCTCTCTGCCAACCTTTGTTGATGAAGCTTAAGTTTCTCCATACTTTCCATTAAGGCATTTATTTCCTGTCTTTTTCCCACACTACTACGCCGACTCTTAGAACTAGGCCTCTTGTATTTGTCCATAGCTAGAAAAAGTGAGAGTGTTGGTCACTCTTAATATAACATCAGAATAAAAATGAATTTCATACCCCACAAGATGGCAGGAAACCGCTCTGATACCACTATAAAGAGCCTGCCTGACTCTGTGCTGAAAGATAGCCTTTCTGAATTGTTTGCAGAGTTTTTTTTTTTTGTTTTTGATAATTTATGACTTTTATGAAATAATTTCTCAATACTAAAAGGAAATAGCCCAACAGCAAATTATTTCTTAATTTCTCATTGAATGATAAAAACATTAAAGTGCCTAAATTTATTATCAATCCAATACAATACTAATAAGCACCTGGCATTGTGTACAGCTGTAAAGAAGAATCTTGGCCCTCAGATATTGACGCAGCAAGCAAAGAAAGAATAGTGGCTCCTTAACAGGCCACGCAGCTACTAAAAGTTTGCACCTCAGCCTTTGGAAATAATAACACAGCTCCAAGGATAGGTGACGCAGCCAATCTTTGTGCACACGTCTCAAGAGAAAATGAAATGCAGCCTCCGAATTCAATATTGCAGGCCTAGGAAGAATGATGCAGCCTTTAGGAAACAACTCAATCTTCACAATAAATACTTAGTTAATTGGAAGATACAACAGCCTTCCAAGAACATGAGAACTCCTTGTAAAAATCGAACCAGAATTATAGAATTCTCTGTAACAGCAGCAATGAAATAATTCTTCTCCAATTTGGCATACAACAGCACCAAATTGATATCCACAGAATCAGAATTGAATTCTCAGAATTTCAGTGGCAAAATTCCTCATCAATCAGTGATGATTCAAATTGCAAAAATGAAGAATCAGTCCTCAAACCCTAGCCTTTCTTCTCCACTTCTCAAAACACAATTTTTTTAATCAAATGAACAATAGATATTTGAGAATGAGCTCTCAAGTCCTTTTTAATTCTTTTTTGTGAGAGCTCAAACACAATTCTTGCCAATGTGGGATAAATAGATATACTTTTCCTTTTAATAATTCATTTACTCCAATACTTTAAATTAATACCTTGGCTTAGGCTTCCATGAATTAATTAAATAAATGGCCCCTTCTCATGATGACTCAACCCTCAACTTAAGTGAAATTATAAAATTAAATTATAACTTTATAATAAGCCATTTAATGATTTAATAATAATTTGGCCACCAAAATAATAATAACTCCCAAAATACTTATCCTTTTAATATGCTGTCTGAAACAAGAGTCACACCTATTATTTCCCCATGTGACCAAATGCACTTTCCAAAAATAGAAAGGGTCCTTCTCGAACAACATCAGGCTTACTATAAATAGAAAACGTGGCAAAACTATAGCAAATGAAGTCCGAATGATGCCAAACCAAAGCATACTGAATCCTGAAGTAGATGCCCACTGAAAGAGACCCTCTGTCCATCCTCATTAGCCTACGAGGGTCACATGATAGGCTAATCCCAAGAGCCTGAAAAACGGGGACATTACAGAGCCCAACACTGTGATGTCATGCTTGAAGAGTTCTGCTTGGAACCCTTCCTCGTACGATGCCAAATACATTATAAAACCAAATACATTTGAGAGTATGACACTTCATCATTGATCAATGCCAAATGCCAAATGGGGATGATAAAACTAATTATTAAAAGTCAAATGACAATTCAGAATTTCAATACTACGTCATATGCCATATAATATATATCAGCTGCCCTTCAAAATGCCAAAATAAGAAAAGAGAGTGAGCAGAGAAAAATGATATTTGTATTGGGCGAAATGATGCTTTTAGGGGCGTTTTAGGGTTTTTGGATACAAAAATAAAGTTTTCAAATGCGATGTCCCCATCCAATCTAAACAAGCAAACGGATATGTTGAGGAAGCTCCTTGTATTATCTTTATGAACGAGAAGAATAAGGAGCAACTTCATTAATAAGTAAATTCATTAGTATGGAGTGATTATGTTTAAAATGCAATGAGGATTATTTAAAGACAATCAATCAGACAACAGCGAATATGGACGGTGACCATAAACTAATGAACAATAGTTGATTACGAATAAAGACAGTTTTTCTATCCAATCTCATCATCAGTAATAGGTGAATTATAAGGAGTAATTACAATAAGTTCATAAAAGACAGTGACTCCATTAAGAATGATCAAAGTCAATTACTATATGCTGACCAGTATATGAAGATTCAGTTAATATCGACAGCAATATCATATACAGCAGTAATTTTATGAAGGAAGACAAAAGATTGATTTAAGAAGCGATTCTAATGTGCACAATCGGTTCAAGGAGTACGATTCAGTTATGGATTAGTTTATCAGCAAGTGCAGTGATCAAATATGCAATTTGGTTAGGGGCAAGTAAATACAGTGATTTGTTTAGCAACACACAGAAATGACAGTGTTTTGAGATGCGATCATATTGGAATTTGGAATCAATTATATGAGAAATATTAAAGACAACGCTGTTCACTAGCATCAGCAATCATATTGAAGATTTGTTTGTCAAATAATATGAGAAGGCATCAACTCAATATAAGCAATTGTCTAAAATAATACACTTAACAAATGGCAGTAATTAAAATATAAGTGAAGAACGATTAGTGAGGACAACAATTACTTGCAAAAATTGCAATAATGTTAACAATTATGATTATTAATCAACAAAGAGGTGTGACTTCTCATATCAAGGGAGGTGTCTCTTTATGAGATTTGGAAATATATAATGGGGTGAGAAGTGTGTGGAGAAGAAGATATGTGGAAGATTTTATTCTAATTATTATTATCAGACTAGGCGCTCAGATTGCACCATAGACTTGTAAAGTCATGGATGCAGAGTTTCAAAGAAAGTGTTAAGCAAAAATAGTGTCATAAGAACATCGCATAAGGGTGATCCCACAATAGTGGGTTACACTTTTTGGCCAAACTTGACACTGAAATTAACATTTTGAAAAAACCTTCAATTTCCGACACCTAGTACTACTAAACTATTAGAAATTTGAAGATGATGTAAACTAGTGATTTGTGACATTTTGTTTGTAGATTCTAAATATATATTTTTTAAAAATATTTGAATAAATTTCTATTCATTTTTTAATCTCCTTCGATAACTAGTTTTTTTACAGTAAACAGCATTTTTTAAGAGTGATGTGCATTCTAAAATGCATAACTTTTTTCTACAAGGAATAAAAATTTGATTCTTTGCAATTTAGGTTTGTAACATCGATATCTAGGGTATGCAATTGGTGTCATAACAATATGTTGAGTATTTTTTGTTTTATTAAATTTGAAGTCAAACTAATTATAGTTTAGACATAGGTTGTAAGAACCCCAACAGGTTCTAACGTCACCATTGTAATATCCCTTGCTAAAACTAACTGTATGTTGCAAAATTGCACCTCAAGGAATATTGTTAAAAAGTTGTCATGAAACTTTTGTGCTTGCTGTTTCAGATTTCAGTCTGATTGTTCTTGCTTGAAATGATGTCAAATGTGATTTAAATGCTTTCAAATGATGTTTTTGAATGCTTCTAATAATGCATGATGGGTTGACAATATAATAGAAACAATATACTAACTGTTTTTGACCTTTCTCATACATACGAGTGACTGAAATCAACTTGTACAGTGAATTGACATATTGTCAAACACTTTCCATGCATCCTAGGAAAACCAATATTCACCTACAGCAAAGAGACATTTTTACAAACACTTGGCAATGGATATGAGCATTTCATCAATGAAAAATATTTACAATTACAAATATCATGCATGATCAGATAACATACATTCCTAAAATGTATTTCATGAGTATGGATACTCTAATAGATGTTGTTCAAATCCTCTTTTGCTAAGAGGGAGTGTTGAGGAATAGCTTCATTCGATTTGAAACATACAAGTATACAGACATATATATATATATATATATATATAGATATAGATATTATCATTATTATTATTTCAAAGTTGATAACATATATATCTATACAATAATGGACTTGTTAATATATCAGATGAATCGATTCATATTAAATGACTGATAGTATTATCAGGAGACCCGATCCATGCTAATGGCAAGTAATATGGAATATGCAATATGAATATTGGTTGTTATCACTGATAGTAATATAAACAATAGTTGTTATCTTTAGTTAATGGCGATTGGGAGTGGTATGTCTACATAGGGACATGACCCTACATGGCATAAGCCACGTACGGTCATGTCTCTACGCAGACATAACCACTCAACATTACTTACACTTATATATATATTCATATGCTTGCTGTGGGAAATCATCAATCACAGTATATGTTTGTTATTACCACAGCAAGCATACGAATTATATAATCTCTGCAATTATATTATTTGATCAATTCTGTAAATGTCATGATAAATATCAGTCTCAGATATATTATGTAAACAACATAATAAAGAATATTAATTTCTCTATAATAAGATCCAGATTTCATAACATTCCCAACTCTCAACGAATGCCAATACTGGTCTTCAAAGATGAAGCACTCTTTGATGAGTTATGGCCATAAATGTGGAGAAACCTAGACTTCCTGATGAAAACAGTTCTAAAAGAACCAATGGAAACAGAATGGGTACTGAATTATTGGAGGGCCAAAGGGTTCAATATCCCTAAAGAATTTGATGAGGAAGAGATTAGTAACGTGAGGATTGTGGCACCTTCCGTCCATAAGAGCTCCCACAGCATTAAAGAAGGCACGGTGGATGAGGACACCATCATCATTTTGAAATGCAATGGAGGTGAATGGAGCTGTAGCCTTGTCCAAAAAGATTAAAACCTTTCGATAACTGGCCTTGGTCAAGCGGGAAATTTTGGTCTTTTGCTGATGGTCTCTTAACTTTTTCAGACATGCAAATTAGAACTGGGTTGCTGCTTACTTCTAATTTTAGGGACTTCTTAGGATTTTATAGCTTATAATACCTTTCCAAATAATCTTTTGTTAAAAACTTAAAACTCTGAATAAAGCTCGAAACTATATTTAACAATGTTAGAAGATGATCAACAGTACTTGATATGGGCAGCTTAATAAATAGTAACTATGGTTTTATAAACAGTGAGTATAGCTCTGAATGCAACTGATAGCATCATCACAATGGAAGTTTGCTCTGATTTATCTCTTTAATCATTTTAATTTCTGCAAAAAATTTCTTTGTATCAAGGCAAAATAGGTCTTTAATGTGGTAGAATCATAATAATAATATTTTTCTTATGTTAAAACGCTCTCTGAATTTCTTCATTGTCCTCAAAGTATGGACGAAAAGCGACCAGGAACTTTTTAATAAACATTTATTTCTTTAAACCATTGACACCCCGAAGTTACTGAAGGAATGTCATAGATGAGGAAATTAGGCTCTTGTTGCCTCTTTAGTAGTTTCATAGGTTTTGTCCCGATTACTTTAGCCCTGTCTTTTAGAGTAGCTCTTTACGGAAAAAGGAAGCTAAAGGGTTTTAATTTGATATGTTCTCTCGGTAGTCTCCTCTTAAGTCTTCTCCTTATTATTTATGTTTCTCTTGTAGGCATTCTCTTCCCTGACTAAGGAAGACCCCTCTATTTTCTTATAGGAACCCTTTCCTATTCCGGTGTTATAGCAATCTTTAGCATCGTTAGGTGTTCTGTCATTTCAGCTTTATCATGTTTCTTTAGAAGTAGTACCGTCAGCTTGCAGTCCTAAAGTCACCTCGAGGAAGATTTCAATAACTATTTAAGTGGATTAATGGGACTCCTTCCTACCCACCTTCCCTGTTGTACTGTATCCTACCTAATATGTCGACTCCAATTAAATTAGTAATCTCTAGACCTCAGATTGCTTTCAATGGGGAAATTACAATAAGAAGACTCAAAACAATCATGCTAAACACGCATCCTCTCATTCTGAGAGCGGTTTTTCGCATACTAGGCAGGAAATTCCTCTCCAATGAAGATAGGTATAGGGTAAATATGGAGAATCCTGCGATGTTTATTGCAATAACTACCCAGGTGGATCATGAAAAGGAAAAAATCGGTCGATTATGTGCTCGCATTTTCAAAAAGAGACACCTTGGGGACCTTGATAAGGTCATCCAAAATATCAGGAAGGATTTCACGATATCGAGACCTAGATTTTATGATATGCCAATGTTGAATGGAAGACCGATTCCCTCCTCTCCAATATTAGTAATAGATGATCTTAATACATTATTATCAAGAGCCCCAATCATTAAGAGAAATTTGGACTTCCTCATGTTCTTTATGCATGCTAGGACCCCGAAGCAAGAGAACTGGTTTTATTCATATTGGCATGAAGATGAGGTAGGGGAAATTGATAGGGACTGTTTCAGCGATACGGACTCGGAGGACCTGGTGGAAGTATGGCTGGAGGAAGGTGGACATAGAAAGAAAATGAAGAAAAGGCAGAGAGCCCTACTGGACCCTGATACCTAGCTTGCAAAGCACAACAATGAGAGTGATTAGGATTAATTTATTTTCTTTGTCTTGACATTAGTTTTTACATTGATTAGGAATTGTGTCTTTTCAGATCTTGGCAAATTCCTGGACTCCTGTCTTAAAATCCAATATATTTCCAAGCTCTGGGAAGTATGAAGGCCTGGTTTAACTAAGGCTTAAAGGGATCTAATGAGATGCTTTCTTCGGTTTTAATCTTTGGCAAGTACATTAGTCATACATCATCATTATTAAGGAAAATGTAAAAATGTGAGAAGCGGAAGATATTTAGATTGCTCATCTTTAATTTCTTGTTTTTTTTTTAATTAAGATCAAATAATGTTAGGTGAAAGAATGGTCAGGGGAGTGTTAGAGTCAAGACGGCCTAAAAAGTTTCAAGGTGTATAAGAACTTTGGTAGCTCCCTTGAAATTGGTATGAGCCAAAAGTCTCCATGATTCGATTAAAATAAGGTTTCAAAAAGACTCATCGACTGGTGTCCGTAAATCTGTAGAAGGGCTTTCAATAACCCTATCCCCCTTTCCCCTCAAGAGTATGTGATAGATGGGCAAAATTTGGTTGCTCTCATTTCAACTGGTATTCATGAGGAATATTAAGAAATAAGTTGAAGATAATTTTGAAGGTATATGTCAATCTTACAATTATTTGTGCTAGGAACCTACCAGCTAGAAACAGAACTATATCCTCAGCCAGTATTAATTGTTTCCATCAGACATATATACATATATTTATACATATATATATATATATAATTTATAATTCATATTTCGTTAACATCTAGA